>JAUNZO010003441.1:0-349046 GCA_031894775.1 Chloris gayana | reverse complement strand
ACTTGGAGATTACATGTGTCATTTGGGGTGACCCTTGGTTTCCTTTTACATGGCCGTTTTGCCCTCGGGCCATCGCTCCCTGTACAACTAAAAGGCGGCAACCTTAGATTAGTCCTAAGGGTATCCCAATCTACGCTTGCTCCTTCCGGTGCGACGACGACTCGGCGCCTTGTACGGGAAGTTGGTACATGATGTCATCCAACGAGGCTCTTGGCGAAGTACGTCGCTCTACGGCCGGTTCGTGGTATTGCTTCGTGACCCCTTCGCAGCCCGCACGCACGTCGCTTTGCGTTGCTTCGCGCTCCGAGCAGCCCGCAACTCCGCTTCGCTAGGCACCTCGTTTATCTTCGTGCGCTTCCAATGAAAACTTGGTTAGTGTTAGAGTCAAGGGGAGGGGCGTGAATCCCTCTCGTGAAGTGGGCTCCGGTTCAAGACCCCAACATTAGCCCCTTGAGGGACGAGCCCGTCCCGGGACGAGCGAAGCCGCTCAAAACATCGTTTGCACACGAACGGGCCTTCGAGCTGAGAGGGAAAATGCCACTCCCCGGGTATGTTGTCGAAGCTTCTGCTCTCGTTTAACTATTGGCAATAAATCTTGGCGACAAGGTTTTCTCTTCGGGTCTTGCGCTTGTTTCATTTTGTTTGGGCTCTTGTGGGCTTTATGGGCTTCGCCACCTTTACTAATGTTTTCGAGCGGCCTGCCTCGGGCCTCGCACGGCAATGCTTCGGTCTTTTACTGGCAGCACCGCCACTCCCCTTTCTCATGTGCCCTAGGTTTTACCCGGCGTCTAGATAAAGGGTCGCGGTGAAAGGTTGATTCCTCTCTGTCAAAAATTCCTGTTTAACCTAGGGTTGTTGCGATCTTTCTTTTCTCTTCCGCTCTCTACCTACTTCGCTCGCCTTCGGTGTTGCTTCGTGTCTCCCTCATAGGTTCTTAGCTACTTCGATTTTTGGGGGACCTCTTTGTTCATTCGTGCTCGTTGTTTGCTTTTGCCTCGCGCGTGTGCTGTTTTTTCATTTCCCGTTTTGCCTTCTAGGCTCTTTACTCCCGATGGCTCGTGTTAAGACAACTTCCCGACCGATTGATGGTTCTGCTCTTGTGGGTTGCGAAGTGGTTCGCAATGATGTGGCTCCGGGCTCTAGTGTCCTAGATACACTTGTGACAGGTTTGCTTGCCGAGCAGCCTCACGCCTCTACTTCGGGGGCAAGCGTCTCCGAGGCGAACGATAGCTCAAGCGTCAACGGCGAGGAGGGGATCACTAGCGAGGCGGACGCCGTAGGCGGAGATGCTGCGCTCGGTGGTGTGATGGTTAATGACAGTGACAATGAAGAAGAGGATATTGTCATTGAGGATACTGTGGAGGGAAATCTTGGTGATGGGGATAAGGTCGCTTCGGATGAGGTCGAGGTTATCGAGGCTACTGACCAGGCTACAAAGGCTACACGTGCTGATATGACACATCAGGGGCAGCCTGAACCAAAGAAGAATCCAAAACCCCGCACTTTTGCGATCAACCGTTCAACAATGTCGAAGGAGGATGCCGATCCTCTTGTTAAAGGCGGATTTATCACGCGGTTTCATCTTCCGGTGGACGATGACGAGCTGCTTCGTGAGGAAGACGAGGTCATCATTTTACACTATTACTTCGCGGCTTGTCTCATGATCCCCTGTCACCGGTTTCGGTTTATTCTTGCTGTTCTGGAGCGGTATCGGATTCACCTGCACGAGTTTACGCTAACTGCCTTTGCTCATCTATGCAAATTTGTTTGGGTGATGGTTAGCTACGGTGGCACCCCCTATCGAGGTGTTTGCTAGGCACTTCGTTTTGCACAATCAAACACGTCGCGCGGAGTTGGGTGGTGTACAGCATGACTGCAGTTATGCATTGTATAGTTTCAAACCGCGACGCGGTGAGAACAATAATGTCATGCACTGCAGCAAGAACAAGTGAAGCCATAAGTGGGTTGATTGCTGGTTTTACTGCAAGGTTCCTGGCGTCGAAGTGACGACGAATGGCGAGACAAGGATTGCTTACCCCCTGGCGTCTGCAAGGATTGCTTACACCCTGACGAATGGCAAGACAAGGATTGCTTACCCCTGACGAATGGCGAGACAAGGATTGCCACCGCGAGCCTTGAGATGGTGCATTCTGCATTTCTTATTTTCAGTTGTGTTCACAGTTGCTTGCTTTTTTTGTGCAAGTTATTAATTTTTTCATCTTCGTAGGCTCTTGAAGCTGAGCAGAACCAAGGGAATTATTCCAGCGCGGAGCTTGGGGCTGCGACTGCGAAGGAGATGGCTTGAGTCACGACGCTTCAGGGCCACCGGGGTCTTCGCTTTCTAGGTCGGCTTCTGCCTACGGGTCCGGGCTTGAGTAATTGTGCCCTTGTACTGTGATTCCTGCCATGTTTGGAAAGTAGTGTACTTTGCACTCTAGCTCTTTTTACGTGACTTGTTAAGTGTTCTAAATTGTTAATCCTCTGAGCTTTGTTTTTTTCTTGTTTTGGTAAAAGAGGAGAGGCTCTCGGGACGAACGGTTTTTTATCTCGCGTGCCTACTACTGGACGATGATGTTGTGGATTTGCATATGGTTGCGCCTACGTGTCGTCCCCTTACTGGTTACTTTCTGCCCATGGTTTTGTCACTTGTAGCTTTTGCGATTTTGTCGTTATCGCGAGGCGCCTGCTTTCGTGTATATAAGATGGGGAGGCTTGTTGGGCGCCCCGCGCTCTTTCATTCTGGACTTTTCGTTTTCCAGAGATGCGTTGGGTCGTGATGCCTCGCGGGGTTCCTTCCTCCGTGAAGTTTGTTCTATTCTATAAGGATTAGTTCATGCTTCACCAATCGACTAAAAGAGGTCCACAGCATGCTTCACCAAGCGACTTCACCTACGCGCATGGTGTGTTTCAGCTCTCTTCCTTCCTGCACAGTTGCTCAAGTGTAACACCCCGGAATTTCAAATTCTGGAAAGTGCATGAAATTCACAAAATTTTAAAACTTTTTAAAGCATATTTAATTATTATCTAAAAGATAATATTTTAATTATATTTCTTTCTTTCTTCCTAAAGAGGAAGAGTTAGTTTTAAACCCAACTATTTAAAAGGAGATATTGTATTTATGAAGTTTCTTTGTTTCCCAAATGTATCTATGATTTGTTTTGGTTGTAAAAATGACTTAATAAAAAGATTTTAATTGATTATTTTAGAGAGCAATATTTCACACAAGGTATTTTCCATTTGCAAGAAAAATAGAAGTGTGTTGTCATTTTATGTGAACCAAAGAGTTGTTTTTGAAAGATAAATAAAGTTTGATCTATGGAAACATTTAAGAAATACTTTTTATTTATAAAGGTAACCTATCTTAAGGAAATGATTTATGAAAATAAATTATTGAACAAGTATATATGATTTATGAAAATAAGATTATTTCAAAAAACCATTATATAAGTTGTTTTCTCGATGAAAACAAAATGAGAGCTTTTACCATTTCATATGAGAAAAAGGAGCTATTCCCAAAACTAAATAAAGTTTGATTTATAAAAACCTCTCGATTTGACAAATACATTTGACTTATAGTTCAAATACTTTAAATATGTGAAAATGGCTTATCAAATAAATGTATTTGATTTATGAAAGGTTTGTTTAATAAATATACCCATTTCATGAAGATAGTTGTTTTATCGGCAGATGGGGTTTATAAAAGAATTTATGAAATAATATTTATTTTTGTTAAAAGTATTTTATTTTGTTTTGGAGTACCCAAAAGCATTCCCAATAAACAAAATGGTTTATCTTTACTTGGATGAAGTACTTGTTCTAAAAGATGATTTACGCAACTTTAACTCAAGTCCCTTATTTTCTAAATTTTATTAAAGTAAATTATATTATCTATAGTTTGATGCTTGCTTTCCCGATGTGTGGTTGCATTAGTATTTTATAGTATGAAAATATATTTCATAATTCGAATAGATTGCATAGTTTATTTAATTTGCCGGTAGAAAATATGAACTAGAAAAGAAAACAAAAGATCTTCTACAGCTCATGGGCCGAATTCCCGTGGCCCAACTCTCTCTCTCTCTCTCCCCTTCTCGCTTTCCCGGCCCGCCGGCCGCAGCCCGGAACCCACCGGCCCCCGCAGGCCCGGCCCGCGAGGCCCGTCCCCAAACCCGCTCGGGCCCACGCGCTCCCTACCCTAACCCTAGCACGGCCTCGCGTCCGTACGCCGTCGCCATCTCCTTGGCTTGCGTGCCACGGCAGGCGGAGCCCCCACGCGCCTACAAATTCGGGGGCCCCGCGTCCGCGCTCCTCTTTTCCCCCACCCATCCTCACCTCTCGCTCCCGCACGCAACACCACCGCCTCCATCGGTGGCCCAAGGCCGATCTCGACGCGTAGCTTCACGACGCCGCCCCGACGACCCGGAGCCTCGGGACGCTCTTCGCCCGAACGCACCGCCTCGCTCGCACGATCCATCGCCGTCCCTTCGATCGAGCCACCCGCACGTCGTCGCCGAATCCCACCGCCACTAGCTCGCCGTCGCAGGCGCATCTCCGGCCGCCTCCACCTCGCGCAACCACCCGGTAAGCCTCCTCGTCTTGCCCGCGTCGTGTCGAGCTAGCTGCCGTTGAGAATAGCCGCGCGAAGAGCAAGATCACCCAACTCCGGTGAGCCCATTCATGGCGCCACCGCGACCAGCTCGCCGCCGGCGACCCGATCCGGGTCGGGAGTAATCTGGGCCGTCGGATCGAGCATCCGTGGCTAGGATTAGATCGCCCGAACCGGTATAATCCCGGTCCACCGTTGACTCATGGACCGGCACCTTTGACCTGGTCCACAAGACCGTAAACCCGGACCACGAATTTCCAATTTAATTTAATTCGTTAATTCCCGATTAACTGGTAGATATACACGTAGGCCCTCGTAGTTTAGTTTAATTACATCTAGGTCCTCTAGTTTTACATAAACACCCTATGCTTAGTTCTAATTACGTTTAAGCCCCTGTGTTCCGATTAAATGGTATTTTTACAAATAAAACCTTGTACTTATTTTATTTATGTTTAGGTCGTGCACTTTTAGAAAACAACCCTCGCTTTTTCATAAATTATATTTTAGTCCTAAACTTTTACATTTTAGTCCCTATACGTTCTAAAAATTATGAATAGGTCCCCGGACTTGGCTATTTTGCAGATAGGCCCCCATAGTTTTACTATTTTACGTTTAGGTCCTTCTATTTATAAAATCCAACCATCGGCTTTATTTTAACTCTGTTTTAATCCTCGTCGCATGCTAGGGCTATAAAATTTGCAAATTAGCCCTTGTGCTCTGTTAATTTTACCGAGCGTATATTTTGTGACTAGGAAAATTTACACGCTAACCCTCAAAGTCTATAGTTAATTACGTTTATGTCCTTTATTTCATAAAAGCCACCTTAGCCTTCGTTTTAGTTACTGTTTTCGACCTAGTCTTTTTCGTTAAGACTTTTAGCTAATTGTTAAACTATTTTGAAGTCCTTAAGCCATATTTATTTCAATGTTTTAGTTATGGCCCTTTTATAGAAACACCCCTAACCTTTTCTTAAATTATTTTTTCGCCCTTGTTTTCTCAAACCACATTAAATCATATTCTTTTGCAAAATGAACCCTGGTGTTTCATAAACTTATATTTTTAGATCTTAACCTTTTTACACTTTAGCCCTTGAACTTTTCTATATTTACAAAATGGTCCTTAATTTGCCATTTTTACGTTTTAAACCCTAGATCTTTAAATGCTCATAACTTTTCGCTCGTAACTCCGATTAAGTCGATTCTTGCGCTCACGCGATCGTAGCAACGTGTACTTTTTATTACTACTATTTTCATAGTCATTAGGTATTGTTTGGTGTACTGTTTCTTAGTTTTGCTTGTATGCTTGTTTCTTGCATGTTTGTATCGGTGTCACGTTATATAGAAGAACGTACATTTCGAAGAACTCAAGAGCAAGACTTGAAGACATGAACAACAACAAAGGGAAACGAGCAAGTGTCCTTGATGCACATTGCGCCTACTTTCTTTACTATCCGAATTTACTTTTGTGCATTGCATTTAATTTGAATCCTATTGTGTCATATCCTGTTCCGTACTATTTCCTTGTCACCTCGGTTTTGGATGTAGTGTTATAGTATGGGTACGTCATTGCTTAGCATGCTCACAATGGGGTTTACAATAGAACTAAATGCTAATCTTGATTAAGTATCTACTTGAACATAATGATTAAGAACCGGTAATGGTTTTTAGCAACATGGAACTTAGGTGATCCCGACAGGAGGATTGTCGATGATGGTGCCGGTGCACACGGTTAGTTGTGGTGGTACCTGTATGGGATCATAAGGACCGATTCTTGGAGCGGCAACCCGGGACTTCCGCACAAAGCACAGGGCTGATAATGGGTAGGTAAGGTTTAGTACCAAGGTAACTTCCCGGCTTTGCGGGCGTCGAGGAAGGATGAAAGAAGAAGGTGTCTTCCGGATTCGGGCGAGGAAAGGCAGAGTACTTGAAGCCACGGTGCAAGAGGGGTCTCCGGGTGATGTGTCACTTTTACGGTGGTGAAACCTCGGCATGGGCGTTTTGCAAGCCGGGGAGTCCTTAGAAAGACCTTGCGGTGATCTCTTGGCCTCACACCTAAGGAAGTGTGCTGGTATAATGGAGGTTTTAGTCACCGACGGGTGATGGAATCACCGACCCGTGGGTAAAGTTGTGCCACCTCTGCAGAGTGTAAAGCTGTTATAACAGCCGTGTTCACGATCACGAACGGCCCGGATCCTCACTAGAACTAGAGGGCATGGACGGGTGGAGTAACTTGTAGATTGCTACAGGCGGGGTAACCCGTAGTGTGGTTGGCTTGTTGACGCCGGTTTTTGACCAAGGGACCCATTGTCGCCGACTATAGGTCAAAAGAGGGCCGGTGGGCGTAAGGCCGACGGCCGCTTGGGCGAGTAAAAGGCGCGTCCCTCCCGGGAATCGTGCGCGAACGCCAACGTAAGAGCATAATATTGATGGGCCCGGCCCGCGTTGTAAAATTAGAAATAATAGTTTAATTTTGGAAAAAAGATCCTAGTCGGTTAGGAAATCGGCCCGAAGAGGGTCCGAGGAGGATTCTTCGTGCCGAGTATAAATTTGTACTCGGTGTAACTCCGTAAACTCGATTCACATCCAATACAACTTTCGGCGCATCGCCAAACCCTAATTTTCTCGTCAAGTCTTTACTCGTTTTCGCGCGGGATCTTCGGGGCTCTGGCCGACAACAAGTTGGCTTGACAAGGTAATTATGTCGTCTAATTCTCGGCGCATTGTTCGTAATTAGATGGCTTAATTGCTAGTTATCCGGCGACCAGATCTGTTTTCGACCGTCGTAGTGAGTATCGGCCGGGATGAGTCAAGTCGACCCGGTCCGGGCTCGTGGTGGAGGTAGTTTGACTTGTCCCGCCTCCCCGTCCCAGCCTTTGCTCACAACGCCGATTGGCTCGGATCTGGTCGTTCGAGTCACGTAGCCGCTATGAGATTTCTTTTACATCTTAGCCGATTCGATCGCGCAGATTCAGCTTGACGTGTCCCGTGTTTGCCTTTGCGATAGTTGACTTGTCCTAGGCGCATGCAGCCGATTGGATAGGATGTAGATTTACTTTCATAGTTAAGGCGTTTATGATTGTGCTTGTCCCGAATCGGCCAGCGTGCGCGGCCGTTAGACCCGGTCCGCCGTGTGCCATCGCTGACTTGTCCCGTTGGAGCGACTCGGTCGATTCGGGATCCGTGTGGTTGTATTTGTCTTACTCGTTCTTTCTGAGTGTTTAGCCGATTGCTTATCACGTTCATTAGCTGTTTTATGTTCAATTAGCTAAATCTGTTAAAGCTGCATTTGAACCCGAGTTATTAGTACGATTTCATTGATCATCATTATACATCTAGATATGATCTAATAACTCATTGTTATAATCGATGGCAGAATCGGCCGGATGCCCGATCGGCCGATTTATCGCTTCCGATTGATGATTAAACCATCTTCTTGCTATCAAATTAATTACATCCCATTAATAATTACCTTGTTTACATTTTATTCGATAATGCATCCCTGCAAAGTCTTAATGATTTGATCGCTTACCGACGAAATCGGCTGCTAGCCACCGATCGCATGTTATAGCGTCGGCCGATTTCGTATCGTTTGTATCACAGCTCGTTTGCCTGGCATTTAATACATAAATGGATGGGCCGTGCTGCTCTCCGTCGATGGCCGATTTTGTCTATCTTACGCCGTAATCGATCACGGCTGCACATCGGCCTATCTCGGGCCGATGACCCGGAATTTTTACACTTTTTATTGTCTTTGTTGGTTTGCAGGAAAACCATCCGGCACGCACCAGCCGCACACGAGAATCGGCGAGCTGAGCCGGTCCGTTGGGAGCACAGTGGCCTCGCGTCGCCCGGGGTTTCGGTGAACTCTCCGGACAACGGTGTGTTAGCGACTTTTGACGTCAACACACTTTTTGGCACGCCCAGTGGGACGAAGCAACCAAGATCAAGATGTCGTACATGCAGAGCCGTCGGGGAGGACGGAACACCAATGGTCGATGCTGAAAATCGACCGATTTTTGTTCCGGCTTCCTCTTAGGACGGATGGCAAAGGGCATGGAGAAGTTTCGATGACAACGAGGTTTCGGCCTCGGGGGAAGATGACGACAGTAACAAAAGCTGCAGTACCAAGAATACCCGGCCGAAGCAATGAAAAAGTACTTTCAAGCCCCGAAAGTGACACGTGGCGTAGTGGCCACAAAAGGAGACATCCCTCGTATTCTCGCATCCGGAAGAACTAGACCAAATCAAAGCCCGTAGACTCGCCGGATGCCAACCAACTCAGTGATATGGTCAACTCGTCCGTTCATCGTGCCCTAATCAATCAATCGTGCGTGTTGACCAACACCATCGGGAATTTGATCAAGGACACAGCTTGATGGCAGATCGTTCACCGAAGGATATTCTGGACCTGCGTACACTCAGCCTTTTGGCACTCTTGTACGACCAATTCAGGGAGTCGGCCTCCGTAATACCACACCGCCAGCCAGGTTTCAGCCCTCGTACGGCATGCCACCTCACCTATGGCCTGGCAAGGACAATGCAAATGCAAGTACCAAGCACGACCCAGCCAGGCAAAGAGGATGACAAGTGGCCCCAAGAAGTCGGTAACGGAGGAGGGCGACAAACAAGATGTACAACAGCCGACTTCCGAGTTAGGGGCAGCGACCAATGTGGCAGCGGTCCCGCAGTGGCACAAAGAGCCCAATTTCTTCTACGTACCAAATACCGGCCCGAGTAGAATTGAGAACTCACCCACTATAGTACGGCCGATATCTGGTATTCCACAGCCCAACCGCATCGGCCGGGGGACAGGGATTCATGATCGGACGGCCGATCCAATCGGCCATGAATTATGGAATCGCTCCGCGTACACCGTTCCCGCCACCGGCACCGGGATTTCTGGAAACGGCCGCTTGATACACCCGATCGGGGGCAGCCCAACACAGCTTATATGACGGGGACCGGATCGGCGATCGCTGAACCCAATGATATGAATAGCCTCATGGCTAAGATCGCCGATATGATGAAAGATCGCTCGATTTGAAGCCTAAGGAGAAAAGTGCATTGTATCGGCGACCTTACCCCGACCGGATGGATTCCGTGGCTTTACCCAATAAGTATAAAATTCCCGAGTTTTCCAAGTTTTCTGGGCAAGATAACACATCAACTATGGAGCACATCAGCCGGTATGACGCACAGCTTGGTGAGGCGTCTACTCACGAGGCTTTGCGGGTTCGGCTATTCCCACTGTCATTGTCCGGATCGGCCTTTTCATGGTTTGCTTCGCTGCCACCCGGTTCTATTCAGAGTTGGGCCGATCTCGGAGAAAAGGTTTCACTCGTACTTCTTCACGGCATTACCGAGCTTAGTTTGTCCGATTTAATGGCAATGAAACAGAAAACCGGGGAATCGTTGGCTGATTATATACGGAGGTTCAGGACTCCGAGGGGACGATGCTACAATCCGAACCTCGACAGAGCAACAGCTTGGCCGAAATCGCTTATGCGGGGCTATTTTCCAACATTAAAGAAAAGTTTACCCCACATGAGTTTGATGGGCTGGCACAGCCTGACCCGCAGGCGCTCGGCCAGAAGAGAATCTCCACTCACCAGGAATCGGCGGTATCGGGTGACTTATGCTGATTTCGACAAGTGAGGAAGATGAAGAGGGAATTAATGCAGTTGAGTGGACTAATAACAAACGGCCGATATTTTCTCCGCATGTCAATCCTAAGGAGAAGAAATATGATTTTGATTTATCTAAGGCCGACGAAATATTTGATCAGCCGTCGCTGGAAAAGAAAATCCAGCTTTCCCTCATCACAAAATTCCTACGCCGTAAGAATTGAAGAAAATGGCTAAGTGGTGCAAGTGGCATGGAAATTCGCATCATAACACCGTTGATTGTTATGCTATGAGAGATGAAATCCAGAGGGCAGTTGACAATGGGATATTGCGAGCAGCCGATGTAAAGAAGAAGATGAAAGTTGATGGGCACCCTTTCCCGGCTAATACGATGTACATCAACACCATCGGCGGTGGATCGGCTGGTTTCATACGCCGATATGAGAGGAAGAGGGAGAGGGAAGAAAGAGCCCGTGTGGCACGTGAACAGGAATCTATCGACCAAAGTCAGCAGCATGCACAAGACGTGATCCGCCGAGAAGATTTTGACCCACACCGGGCTTGTCCTTTCTTTCAGCATCGCTGGGACCAAAACATGAAGCTTCCATCTATCGAGAACTGCCCGCAGTGCATTGGCCGAAAAGAGTATCGTGATGGCGGGTCATCAAGTTACCAGGGACGGCCGATTAGTCGCAACTACGAATCGCAACAATCGGCCCCCGTAAGAGCAATCGGCTATGATCACGGCTATGATGAACGGAGATACGTAGTGCCAAAGAGAACCTCCGTTCACGATCGGCCGGGGCCAATCAACGATGAAGAAGAGTTTGATCACCAAGTACCATGAAGATTCGAGAGGCGATCAAACCAAGAACGAAAAACAAGTAGTGCCCTGCTGGTTTGCTCAACAAAACCCGTAAGAGGAGGCTCCAAAGAATGCGCCGTCGAGAAATCAAGGGTGGACGATATTACAGAGATGACCAAGATGATGAGTCCAAGCCCAAGAAGGAATGGAGGCCGAAAGTGCAGTCTCAAGTGGTCCGGCTGAAGCCGCGGTGAATATGATATCCATGATGCCCAGGATTGTCGGATCGGCCGATGAAAATTCGGCCGAAGAAGAACCAGCTTGGGGAGACTTCGGAGATTCCGTGGACGCCGGAATCGGCGGTATTTGATAAGCCGCTCAACTCGATCATTTGCATCTCAAGGCATTGTACATTAGCGGCTACGTCAATGGGTCACCAATGAGGAAAATGTTGGTCGACGGAGGGGCAGCGGTCAATGTCATGCCGATTACTACATACCGCAAGCTCGGGAAGACGCCGTAAGAAATGATGAGGGCTAATCCGACGCTCAAGGATTACAGCGGGAGAAGTCAAGATGTGCGTGGGGCCGCAATAATGGAGATCACCGTGGGCAGCAAAACCATACCCGCCACATTTTTCATCATCGACGGGAAAGGTGCATACACAACTTTGTTGGGGAGAGATTGGATTCATGCCAATCGTTGCATCCCATCAACCATGCACCAGATGCTTGATTCAATGGGTCGGCAACAAGGTCGAAATCGTGCGGGCCGATAAGTCCGTAACCATCGCGACCGCCGATTTCGAGTTTGCTTGGCCTGGAGAGCCTCGCCTTGTTTCTCGGGCACATATTGGGATGCGGAAGCCGTAAACATCACCGACGACGGAATTGTTGTGACCGGGGGTCGGTACTCCCGGCCGCTCCGATGGGCCCCACAGGAGAATTGACTGGACAATCGGCCGATCAACACGCACGCCGGAGATATGATGAATCGGCCGATTAACGAACCGTAAGACGGAAAATTAGGCCACGGTTTTGTGTCGGCCGACGAGTTAGAAGAAGTAGATATAGGGGATGGAGACAAGCCTCGGCCGACATATATTAGCAAGAAATTGTGTAAAGAAGTAAGAGATGAATTAGTGGCCTTGTTGAAAGAATATAAAGATTGTTTTGCTTGGGATTATAGCGAGATGCCTCGGACTCACCCGATCGATCGTTGAACATCGGTTGCCCACCAAGCCCGGATATCGGCCATATAAGCAGTGGGGCTCGGAAAATTGACCCTAGGTATTATGAAGCCGTCAAAGAAGAGATTATCGGATTATATGAGGCCGGCTTCATTAGGCCATGCCGATATGCGGAGTGGGTTTCCAGTATTGTGCCGGTGGAAAAGAAAAATGGAAAGATGCGGGTCCGCATTGACTTCAGAAATTTGAATAAGGCGACTCCGAAAGATGAGTACCCAATGCCAAACGCCGATTTGTTAGTTGATGCAGCCGCCGGCAACAAAATTTTGAGCTTTATGGATGGAAATGCTGGGTACAATCAGATTTTTATGGCCGAAGAAGATATATCGAAGACAGCGTTCGGATGCCCTGAGCGTTGGGACTATATGAGTGGGTTGTCATGACCTTCGGCCTAAAAATGCTGGTGCCACATATCGTAGAGCCATGAATTTTATATATCACGATTTGATCGGCCGATTGGTTGAAATTTATATTGATGATGTCATGGTGAAGTCAAAATCGGTTGGAAGTCATGTGGTTGATCTCGGAGAAGTGTTGAAGAGGACAAGACAATACGGCTCGAAGATGAACCCGCTCAAGTGTGCGTTTGGTGTCTCGACTGGACAATTTCTGGGGTTTATTGTGCATGAAAAGGGAATTGAAGTCGGCCCTAAGAGTATTGATTCTATCGGAAAGCTGGAACCGCCGACGAACAAGACAAAGCTCCAGTCCCCGATCGGCAAGATTAATTTTATTAGGCGATTTATCTCAAACTTGTCCGGTCGACTTGATGTATTTACGCCATTATTAAAACTCAAGGCCAATCAAGAATTTCGGTGGGAGCCGATCCATCAACGGGCTTTAGAAGATATCAAGAAATATTTGGTGTCCCCACCAGTGATGGTTCCGCCAAAGTCGTGCACACCCTTTAAGTTATATTTATCGGCCGATGATAGGTGCATCGGCTCGGCGTTGACTCAAGAACAGGAGGGAAAAGAGCGGGTCATATTTTATCTCAGCCGCAAATTAGTTGATGCAGAAACGCGGTATCCGGAGGTGGAAAGGTTATGTCTCTCGTCTATATTTTTCATGCACAAAACTAAGGCATTATCTCGTTAGCCGAGGAGTGTACCGTGGTTTGCCAGGCCGATGTCGTAAAATATATGTTATCGGCCCCGGTCCCCAAAGGCCGGTTGGGCAAATGGATGTTGGCAATTGCGGAGTTTGATCTAGGATACGAATCGACCAAAGCAGTAAAAGCACAAGTATTGGCTGATTTGATAGTGCAACACGGTGAACACTCGGCCGGATACGTTGAACCAGCTGCCATGGACGGTATTCTTTGATGGTTCAATTTGCAAGGAAGGAAGTGGAATCGGCTTGGTTGTTGTGTCGCCTCGGGGGCAATACGTGGATACTCTATTACAGTAGAGGCGCACACCAACAACCAAGTCGAATACGAGGCAGTATTAAGAGGACTGGAATTACTCATCGATGCCGGGCTGATTTTGTGGAAATTTTCGGCGATTCCTTGTTGGTTGTGAGTCACCTGGCCGGTGAGTATGAGTGTAAAGATGAAATATTGTTGCAATATCATAAAAAGTGCCAGAAGTTAATGAAAAGATTCAAGTGTGTTAAAGTCAGCCATATACCAAGAGAGCAGAACTTCGAAGCAAATAACTTGGCTCAACTAGCATCCGGATATCGGCTCGCCGAAAACAGCTTGGAAATAGCTGATATTGAAGAAGCCGATTGGCGTACGGAAATTCGAAATTTTTTGAGCAATCCATCCCAACCTACAGATAAGAAGATAAGATATAAAGCCTTGAAGTATGTTCTGTTGGATGATCAATTATTTTTCAAGACAATTGATGGGGTGCTTCTCAAGTGTATTGACGACACCGAGGCCAAAGTGGTAATGAGCGAAGTACATGATGGGATTTGCGGAACACATCAATCGGCCCATAAAATGAAGTGGCTGCTAAGGCGAGCTGGTTATTACCGGCCGACAATGTTGGCCGATTGTTTCAAATATTATAAAAGTTGCCAAGATTGCCGTAAATTCGGGCCTATACAGAGGGCGCCCGCATCGCCTATGAATCCAGGTGATCAAACCTTGGCCGTTTAGAGGTCGGGCCATGGATATGATCGGCCGGATAAATCCAGCATCAAGCAAAGGACATCAATACATATTGGTAGCTACAGATTACTTCACGAAGTGGGTTGAAGCGGCACCCTATCGCAAAGTTTCGACGGCCGACGTGATAACGTTTGTTAAAGAGCATATCATTTATAGATTTGGGATTCCGTAAACAATCACGACAGATCAAGGATCAGTATTCACGTCGGACGAATTTCAATCTTTTGCTGAAGAGATGGGGATTAAGTTGATTAATTCGTCGCCGTATTATGCCCAAGCTAATGGCCAAGTCGAAGCGGCAAATAAGAGTCTCGATCAAGTTGATCAAGCGGAAAATACAAGAGTATCCTCGTAAGTGGCACATGAAATTGATGGACGCTTTGTGGGCTTATCGTATGTCACGGCATGGGGCCATGCAAGTCGCGCCGTATCAGCTTGTATATGGGCACGAAGCCGCATCGCCATGGGAGACAACTATCGGCTCCGTAAGGATTGAATTGCAACAAAAGCTATCGGCCGATCAAGCACTCACGGATTGATGATGGATGAATTAGAAGATGTAGTACAAAATCGGCTGGATGCATTGGAAAAGATAGAGCAGAATAAGGCGAGGGTCGCCCACCATTATGATAAGAAGGTTGTGCAGAAACAGTTTAAAGAGGGCGATTTGGTTTGGAAGCTTAGGATGCCGATCGGCGTGAAGGACAATCGGTTTGGTAAATGGTGGCTTCCAAGGCCGCCGCCTCCTTCTCCTTGAGAGCCGCCGATGCTCTCAAATCGGCAATCTCCTTATTGATTACCCGCAGTTCATCCCGCCGATTGGAGAGTTGCTCTTGCATCTCTTGGATCTTGCGGGCCTCCTCCTCGGAACGCTTGATGGAGTTCTCGGCGAGTAACGCAGCTTGCTCGCCGCTCCGCGTGGCGAGCCGTACGCCGTCGGGCACGGATGAAGTCCATTTGCCAGCACTCCATGTATGCCACACGATGCGCAGCATCGCGCACATCGTCCGGGAGCTCGATCCGGACCTCCAAGTACCGGGCCCGTATGGGGTGGGCGTCGGCCACCAAGCGACCAACCGAAGAAGCCTCAAGCTCGCGCGCGATTTCGGTCATGGTGATGAAACCAGAGGTAGATACCAAAATCGGCGCAGGACGAGGGAAGCCGAGCGCCCGAAATACCAAGAGAAATAAGATGAAGCTAATGATTAGCGGCGAATCAAGGAAGAAATAGTAAAAAAAAAAAAAAAAAAAAAAAATAGAAGACTCGCGAAGCATCAATGCGAAGCGGCCGGACGTCCATCGGCCGTGCCATTGAACCCACGGGTTCGTATGTTTCAAGCAGCTCTCGGCCGGCCGATCCACCGTCACCGACGACATCTTCAAAGGTGGCATCGGGCGACGCTCCGCCGGCCGGCTCATCGCCAGCAGTGCCTTCAGGAGAAGCCGCGGCGGCTCCCGGCCGCCCGATTCTTCGTCAGCAGCGGTGCCTTTGGGAGGAGCCGTGGGCGACACGGGGCCAGCCTTGTTCAGCTTCGGCGGCGGCCTCGGGAGACGCAGCCGATCCGAGTGAGTTGGGCTCTCCGTAGGGTTCGGATCGGCCCGGCTTGGTACAACTTCGGACTCCGGAGCTGTTTGAGTCGGCCTTTCGTGCGTCGGCGTCTTGGCCCGTGGAGGAGTCGGCGAACGGATCGGCCTATCGTGCGTTGGCGTCCGGGCCCGAGGAAGAGGGACCGCCGATTCCTGCTAAGAACTCATAGTTAGATGGCATGTTAAGTGAAAAGGAATCGGCGATCATGCAATAACAACCCGACGCAACGGAGACGGTTCACCGTAGTAATCCGGCTCGGACGGGCGCACAGTGCTGCTTTAGCAGCCGCGCGGTATCGCTTCGGGCCCGAGTCGACCCCGCAGCTGGCACATTAGCCTTCCTCTGTTTGAGGGCGGCTGTTTTAGTTTTGGCCTTGCGGGCAGCCGGCGCCTCGACTCATCGCCGCAAATGCTTGAGCAGGAGTGCGGTCGGTGAAGCCGATATTCGGAACAATTGGGCTCGGCATTAAATATGCAATCGGCCGGCCACCGATGCTCGGGTCGGCGGCTCCTCCGAGTCCAACCGAAAGAGAATATACAAGGGTGAGCATTTGGAGTGGCCGATTTCATTTACAAAATCGGCCTTACAAAAATAAATCGGCTACACGTACCTCGGCGAAAGGTTCTCTCAGGACTAGGCCGGAGAAGAAAGAAGCGGTGTTCCGGCCGCGGAGGTGCCGGTTCCACTCGCCCCACCAACGGTCAAAAAGGCGAGTACTCCGGGCGCCGGGAAAATCCGGCCAAGTCGCCGGTGACGACATCGGCGGTGCGGCCGACGAGCCAATTCCACCGAATGGCGTTGTCGACAGCAGCCCGCGCCTTTATCCGCCCCCACATAGAAGAGGCCGGGGGCAACCGGCCGAAGCCGAGTTGGCGGGCCGCCACCGACGGGTGGTAGAATTCATAGGAGCGGAAGGCCTTGCTCCCGAGCAATAAGTCCCGTCGGCAGCAGATAGGGGCGGAGGCAGGTGGTGAAGATCTTGACCGCCTCCCCGTCGGCCGTTGGGAAAGTTGGGTCGATCGGAAAAGGAGTGTCATACCCCTTCTCGAAGAAATCGATGTACGGATACCAATCCGTACTTTCGTTGTTGAGGCCCTTGTAGAGGGCGGCGAACCAATACGCCAGGTTGTCATCCGACATGGCCGCCCCGGTGCCATGGATAACGCTTCCCCGAAAGAGATGCACCGGCCGAATCCGGGCGTGGCCGATTCGGCGTAGTTGCCGGGGAAGGTGAGCGCACCGAGGTCCGGATCGATGGCCTTGGTGGTATGAAGGGACAACCACATTTGGATAAACCACCAAGGGCCACCCAGTGTTCTTGACCGATCGGCCGGAGCGCAACTCCACCGTAACCCGGTGAAGAAGGAGGTACGCCGACCCCGTAAGATACTTGCCCATGGGAAGGGCATAGCCGTCGGCCAGCCCTATCGGCCATCGGCAGAAAATTGTTTGTGGGGCTCACGCCGACCCCACAAAAGAAGAAGTGGTCAAGCCACATGTTGAGGAAGGCAACGTGCTCGCGGCGATCGACCGTGCCGTGCCCCTTATTGTAGGTCTCGAATGTAAACCTTCCAACCCCCGGTGTCCTTAGGGTTGATCCGGTGGGAGGACTTGATACGGATAGCATCCGGAGTGGCCTCCGCCGTGATATTCAGATCGGCCAACATGATCGTGTCCGTAAGGGTCACGGTAGCCGGCCATGGCCGAACATAAAGCAGTTCAGGGCATCCGACCGTAGATAGCAAGCGGCCGCCAAGCAACGGTTCATTCTTATGATGATCGGCCGTAGAAAGCTTGATGGCATGGGCGATGCCGATGTCGGCCCAACCTTGCGATGGACGGCCGACACCCGGTTATACCAATCACGCCATCCTCGCAACGGGGTCGGCCATGACCGAAAGCCGTTGGCCCACTCGGCCGATAATGGGGATCGTTGCCGAAACGGAACCCGGTTCGTTTCAAGCACAGATGAGGTCTCGTGGGGTCGGGATCGCCCATAGGACCCAAGAAGAAATGGGTCGGGATGTTGGACGGAATAGCGACTTGGTTCCGGATCTCCTAAAAACAAAAAAAAATAGGGCTAAAATGAGAAGCGGAACGGGAAGAAGATAAATTGTGAAAATGAACAAGAACAAGAACACGAAGAAAAATTGCAAAAGTAGAAAAGAAGGATGCCCGAATGTACATTACCTCCGAACGGCGTTGGTGGTGGCGACGACGCGGCCGGCGGCGGCAGCGCAAGCAGCAGAAGCAATAAGCAGGATTCATGGTCGCCGGAGAAGAAAAACGGCGACGGCGCGATGAGAAGTTGAAAAGGCTCGAGGAGGAAAAGGTCGCTGGAATGGAGGAAGATGAAGGCCAAGGAGAGGAAACAGATGGGAAATAACCGGGGTGGCCCCGGGTTTTATGGAGAAGTGACGGGCAAGAAAACCGGCGCAATAAAAGAGAATAGATCGGTCCGACGCATGCGTTGCATACCCCGCACCGGGGGACATGTGTTGACGCCGGTTTTTGACCAAGGGACCCATTGTCGCCGACTATAGGTCAAAAGAGGGCCGGTGGGCGTAAGGCCGACGGCCGCTTGGGCGAGTAAAGGCGCGTCCCTCCCGGGAATCGTGCGCGAACGCCAACGTAAGAGCATAATATTGATGGGCCCGGCCCGCGTTGTAAAATTAGAAATAATAGTTTAATTTTGGAAAAAAGATCCTAGTCGGTTAGGAAATCGGCCCGAAGAGGGTCCGAGGAGGATTCTTCGTGCCGAGTATAAATTTGTACTCGGTGTAACTCCGTAAACTCGATTCACATCCAATACAACTTTCGGCGCATCGCCAAACCCTAATTTTCTCGTCAAGTCTTTACCGTTTTCGCGCGGGATCTTCGGGGCTCCGGCCGACAACAAGTTGGCTTGACAAGGTAATTATGTCGTCTAATTCTCGCGCATTGTTCGTAATTAGATGGCTTAATTGCTAGTTATCCGGCGACCGGATCTGTTTTCGACCGTCGTAGTGAGTATCGGCCGGATGAGTCAAGTCGACCCGGTCCGGCTCGTGGTGGAGGTAGTTTGACTTGTCCCGCCTCCCCGTCCCAGCCTTTGCTCACAACGCCGATTGGCTCGGATCTCGGTCGTTCGAGTCACGTAGCCGCTATGAGATTTCTTTTACATCTTAGCCGATTCGATCGCGCAGATTCAGCTTGACGTGTCCCGTGTTTGCCTTTGCGATAGTTGACTTGTCCTAGGCGCATGCAGCCGATTGGATAGGATGTAGATTTACTTTCATAGTTAAGGCGTTTATGATTGTGCTTGTCCCGAATCGGCCGAGCGTGCGCGTCGTTAGACCCGGTCCGACCGTGTGCCATCGCTTGACTTGTCCCGTTGGAGCGACCGGTCGATTCGGATCCGTGTGGTTGTATTTGTCTTATCGTTCTTTCTGAGTGTTTAGCCGATTGCTTATCACGTTCATTAGCTGTTTTATGTTCAATTAGCTAAATCTGTTAAAGCTGCCTTTGAACCCGAGTTATTAGTACGATTTCATTGATCATCATTATACATCTAGATATGATCTAATAACTCATTGTTATAATCGATGGCAGAATCGGCCGGATGCCCGATCGGCCGATTTATCGCTCCGATTGATGATTAAACCATCTTCTTGCTATCAAATTAATTACATCCCATTAATAATTACCTTGTTTACATTTTATTCGATAATGCATCCCCGCAAAGTCTTAATGATTTGATCGCTTACCGACGAAATCGGCTGCTAGCCACCGATCGCATGTTATAGCGTCGGCCGATTTCGTATCGTTTGTATCACAGTTCGTTTGCCTGGCATTTAATACATAAATGGATGGGCCGTGCTGCTCCTCGTCGATGGCCGATTTTGTCTATCTTACGCCGTAATCGGCCGCGGCCGCACATCGGCCTATCTCGGGCCGATGACCCGGAATTTTTACACTTTTTATTGTCTTTGTTGGTTTGCAGGAAAACCATCCGGCACGCACCAGCCGCACACGAGAATCGGCGAGCCGAGCCGGTCCGTTGGGAGCACAGGGCCTCGCGTCGGCCGGGGTTTCGGTGAACTCTCCGGACAACGGTGTGTTAGCGACTTTTGACGTCAACACATTGCGGTTATCCATGGCACCAGGGGCGGCCATGTCGATGACAACCTCGGCGTATTGGTTCGCCGCCCTCTACAAGGGCCTCAACAACGAAAGTACGGATTGGTATCCGTACATCGATTTCTTCGAGAAGGGGTATGACACTCCTTTTCCGATCGACCCAACTTTCCCAACGGCCGACGGGGAGGCGGTCAAGATCTTCACCACCCGCCTCCGCCCCCGTCTCGCCGCCGACGGGACTTATTGCCGGGAGCAAGGCCTTCCGCTCCTATGAATTCTACCACCCGTCGGTGGCGGCCCGCCAACTCGGCTCGCCGCCTGCTCCCCACCTCTTCTATGTGGGGCGTATAAAGGCGCGGGCTGCCGTCGACAATGCCATTCGGTGGAATTGGCTCGCCGGCCGCACCGCCGATGTCGTCACCGGCGACTTGGCCGGATTTTCCCCGGCGCCCCGAGTACTCGCCTTTTGACCGTTGGTGGGGCGAGTGGAACCGGCACCTCCGCAGCCGGAACACCGCTTCTTTCTTCTCCGGCCTAGTCCCGAGAGAACCTTTCGCCGAGGTACGTGTAGCCGATTTATTTTTGTAAGGCCGATTTTGTAAATGAAATCGGCCACTCCAAATGCTCACCCTTGTATATTCTCTTTCAGTCGGACTCGCAGGAGCCGCCGACCCGGAGCATCGCTGGCCGGCCGATTGCATATTTAATGCCGAGCCCAATTGTTCCGAATATCGGCTTCACCGACCGCACTCCCGCTCAAGCATTTGCGGCGATGAGTCGAGGGCGCCAGCCTGCCCGCAAGGCCAAAACTAAAACAGCCGCCCTCAAAAAGAGGAAGGCTAATGTGCCACCTGCAGTGGTCGACTTAGGCCCCGAAGCGATACCGCGCGCCGCTAAAGCAGCTCGTGCGCCCGTCCGACCCGGATTACTACAGTGAACCGTCTCCGTTGCGTCAGGTTGTTATTGCATGATCGCCGATTCCTTTTCACTTAACATGCCATCTAACTATGAGTTCTTAGCAGGAATCGGCGGTCCCTCTTCCTCGGGCCCGCACGCCAACGCCCGATAGGCCGATCCGTTCGCCGACTCCTCCACGGGCCAAGACGCCGACGCCCGAAAGGCCGACTCAAACAGCTCCGGAGTCCGAGTTGTACCAAGCCAGGCCGATCCGAACCCTACGGAGAGCCCAACTCACTCGGATCGGCCCGCGTCTCCCGAGGCCGCCGCCGAAGCCGAACAAGCCGGCCCCGTGTCGCCCACGGCTCCTCCCAAAGGCACCGCCGCCGACGAAGAATCGGCCGGCCAGGAGCCGCCCGCGGCTTCTCCCGAAGGCACCGCTGCCGATGAGCCAGCCGGCAGAGCGCCGCCCGATGCCACCTTCGAAGATGTCGCCGGTGACGGTGGATCGGCCGGCCGAGAGCTGCTTGAAACATACGAACCCGTGGGTTCAATGGCACAGCCCGATGGACGTCCGCCCGCTTCGCATTGATGCTTCGCAGTGTCTGTTTGTTTTTTTTTTTTTTTTTACTATTTCTTCCTTGATTCGCCGCTAATCATTAGCTTCATCTTATTTCTCTTGGTATTTCGTGCGCTCGCCTTCCCTCGTCCCGCGCCGATTTTGGTATCTACCTCTGGTTTCATCACCATGACCGAAATCGCGCGCAGTGCTTGAGGCTTCTTCGGTTGATCGCTTGGTGGCCGACGCCCACCCCATACGGGCCCGAGACTTGGAGGTCCTGGACCGAGCTCCCGGACGATGTGCGCGATGCTCGCATCGTGTGGCATACATGGAGTACCGGCAAATGGACTTCATCCGTGCCCAGCAGCCGTCCGGCTCGCCACGCGGAGCAGCAGCAAGCTGCGTTACTCGCCGAGAACTCCATCAAGCGTTCCGAGGAGGAGGCCCGCAAGACCCAAGAGATGCAAGAGCAACTCTCAAATCGGCAGGATGAACTCGCAGGTAATCAACAAGGAGATTGCCGATTTGAGAGCATCGCCGGCTCTCAAGGAGAAGGAGGCGGCGGCCTTGGAAGCCACCATTGCACAACCGCTCGGCTGATGTGGCGGCTCAACGTAAGGCGACGGACGAGGCAATCCAAGCGGCCGACAAGATGGTTGCCGCGGCGCATGCCGATGTCGGCCCCGTTGAAGACGACCCGTTGGTCATGGCCAAACTTGACTCCATGCCGGCCCGTGCAAGATCTCGTCGTCCAAGACTTCTTGTCCCGTGCTAAGGCCGTCGATCATGCTTAGGTGTAATAGGACTTTGAACAAAATCTGGTTGTAAATATTTTTGCACTAAGGGCGATATACAATGATATCGGCCATCCGAAGACGATGTTTAAAACATCGGCTGATTTGTCTGCGTTTTACTTTCATATTTTTTGGCTAAGGGCGATACTTTTAATATCGGCCGTCTCAAGGCGATGCATACCGATATCGGCTGCAGTCTCTTTAGGCCGAACACTATGAGTTAATCCAAATACTAGGGTAATACCGCTTCAAATACTTCCCATTAAGTGCTCGGCCAAATTCTTCCCCCGCTAACTCTTTCAAAATATATGCATTACCCGGTGCCGATCGGCTAATCAAATAAGGTCCTTCCCAATTAGGCGACCATTTACCAAACCGATTGTCCTTCACGCCGATCGGCATCCTAAGCTTCCGCACCAAATCGCCCTCTTTAAACTCGTTTCTGCACAACCTTCTTATCATAATGGCGGGCGACCCTCGCCTTATTCTCGCTCTATCTTTTCCAATGCATCCAGCCGATTTTGTACTACATCTTCTAATTCATCCATCATCAATCCGTGGTACTGATCGGCCGATAGCTTTTGTTGCAATTCAATCCTTCCGGAGCCGATAGTTGTCTCCCATGGCAAGTACGGCTTCGTGCCCATATACAAGCCGATACGGCGCGACTTGCATGGCCCCATGCCGTGACATACGATAAGCCCACAAAGCGTCCATCAATTTCATGTGCCACTTACGAGGATACTCTTGTATTTTCCGCTTGATCAACTTGATCGACTCTTATTTGCCGCTTCAGCTTGGCCATTAGCTTGGGCATAATACGGCGACGAATTAATCAACTTAATCCCCATCTCTTCAAGCAAAAGATTGAAATTCGTCCGACGTGAATATCGATCCTTGATCTCGTCGTGATTGTTTCCGGAATCCCAAATCTATAAATGATATGCTCTTTAACAAACGTTATCACGTCGCCCGTCGAAACTTTGCGATAGGGTGCCGCTTCAACCCACTTCGTGAAGTAATCTGTAGCTACCAATATGTATTGATGTCCTTTGCTTGATGCTGGATTTATCCGGCCGATCATATCCATGGCCCAGCCTCTAAACGGCCAAGGTTTGATCACCGGATTCATAGCCGATGCAGTGCGCCTCCGTATAGGCCCGAATTTCTGGCAATCTTGGCAACTTTTATAATATTTGAAACAATCGGCCAACATTGTCGGCCAAGCAATAACCAGCTCGCCTTAGCAGCCACTTCATTTTATGGGCCGATTGATGTGTTCCGCAAATCCCATCATGTACTTCGCTCATTACCACTTTGGCCTCGGTGTCGTCAATACACTTGAGAAGCACCCCATCAATTGTCTTGAAAAATAATTGATCATCCAACAGAACATACTTCAAGGCTTTATATCTTATCTTCTTATCTCGTAGGTTGGGATGGATTGCTCAAAAATTTCGAATTTCCGTACGCCAATCGGCTTCTTCAATATCAGCCTATTTCCAAGCTGTTTTCGGCGAGCCGATATCCGGATGCTAGTTGAGCCAAGTTATTTGCTTCAAGTTCTGCTCTCTTGGTATATGGCTGACTTTAACACACTTGAATCTTTTCATTAACTTCTGGCACTTTTTATGATATTGCAACAATATTTCATCTTTACACTCATACTCACCGGCCACCGACTCACAACCAACAAGGAATCGCCGAAAATTTCCACAAAATCAGCCCCGGCATCGATGAGTAATTCCACTCCTCTTAATATCGCCTCGTATTCGACTTGGTTGTTGGTGTGCGCCTCTACTGTAATAGAGTATCCACGTATTGCCCCCGAGGCGACACAACAACCAAGCCGATTCCACTTCCTTCCTTGCAAATTGAACCATCAAAGAATACCGTCCATGGCACCGGTTCAACGTATCCGGCCGAGTGTTCACCGTGTTGCACTATCAAATCAGCCAATACTTGTGCTTTTACCGCTTTGGTCGATTCGTATCCTAGATCAAACTCCGCAATTGCCAACATCCATTTGCCCAACCGGCCTTTGGGGACCGGGGCCGATAACATATATTTTACGACATCGGCCCGGCAAACCACAAGACACTCCTCGGCTAACGTATAATGCCTTAGTTTTGTGCATGAAAAATATAGACAGAGACATAACCTTTCCACCTCCGGATACCGCGTTTCGCATCAACTAATTTGCGGCCGAGATAAAATATGACCCGCTCTTTTCCCTCCTCGTTCTTGAGTCAACGCCGAGCCGATGCACCTATCATCGGCCGATAAATATAACTTAAAGGGTGTGCCCGACTTTGGCGGAACCATCACCGGTGGGGACACCAAATATTTCTTGATATCTTCTAAAGCCCGTTGATGGATCGGCTCCCACCGAAATTCTTGATTGGCCTTGAGTTTTAATAATGGCGTAAATACATCAAGTCGACTGCACAAGTTTGAGATAAATCGCCTAATAAAATTAATCTTGCCGATCAGTGGACTCGGAGCTTTGTCTTGTTCGTCGGCGGTTCCAGCTTTCTCGATAGAATCAATACTCTTAGGGCCGACTTCAATTCCCTTTTCATGCACAATAAACCCCGTAAATTGTCCAACTCGAGACACCAAACGCACACTTGAGCGGGTTCATCTTCAGTGCCGTATTGTCTTGTCCTCTTCAACACTTCTCCGAGATCAACCACATGACTTCCAACCGATTTTGACTTCACCATGACATCATCAATATAAATTTCAACCAATCGGCCGATCAAATCGTGATATATAAAATTCATGGCTCTCTCGATATGTGGCACCAGCATTTTTTAGGCCGAAGGTCATGACAACCCACTCATATAGTCCCAACGCTCCGGGCATCCGAACGCCGTCTTCGATATATCTTCTTCGGCCATAAAAATCTGATTGTACCCAGCATTTCCATCCATAAAGCTCAAAATTTTGTTGCCGGCGGCTGCATCAACTAACAAATCGGCGTTTGGCATTGGGTACTCATCTTTCGGAGTCGCCTTATTCAAATTTCTGAAGTCAATGCAGACCCGCATCTTTCCATTTTTCTTTTCCACCGGCACAATACCGGAAACCCACTCCGCATATCGGCATGGCCTAATGAAGCCGGCCTCATATAATCTCGATAATCTCTTCTTTGACGGCTTCATAATACCTAGGGTCAATTTTCCGAGCCCCCGCTTATATGGCCGATATCCGGGCTTGGTGGGCAACCGATGTTCAACGATCGATCGGCCGAGTCCAGGCATCTCGCTATAATCCCAAGCAAAACAATCTTTATATTCTTTCAACAAGGCCACTAATTCATCTCTTACTTCTTTACACAATTTCTTGCTAATATATGTCGGCCGAGGCTTGTCTCCATCCCCTATATCTACTTCTTCTAACTCGTCGGCCGACACAAAACCGTGGCCTAATTTTCCGTCTTCTCGGTTCGTTAATCGGCCGATTCATCATATCTCCAACGTGCGTGTTGATCGGCCGATTGTCCGTCAATTCTCCCGTGGGGCCCATCGTAGCAGCCTGGGGTACCCGACTCCCCGGCCACAACAATTCCGTCGTCGGTGATGTTTACGGCTTCCGCATCCCAATATGTGCCCGAGAAACAAGGCAGGCTCTCCGCATCGGCAAACTCGAAATCGGCGGTCGCGATGGTTACGTACTTATCGGCCCGCACGATTTCGACCTTGTTGCCGACCCATTGAATCAAGCACCGGTGCATGGTTGATGGGATGCAACAGCTTGGCATGAATCCAATCTCTCCCCAACAAAGTTGTGTATGCACCTTTCCCGTCGATGATGAAAAATGTGGCGGGTATGGTTTTGCTGCCCACAGTGATCTCCATTATTGCGGCCCCACGCACATCTTGACTTCTCCCGCCGTAATCCTTGAGCGTCGATTAGCCCTCATCATTTCTTCTCGGCGTCTTCCCGAGCTTGCGGTATGTAGTAATCGGCATGACATTGACCGCTGCCCCTCCGTCGACCAACATTTTCCTCATTGGTGACCCATTGACGTAGCCGCTAATGTACAATGCCTTGAGATGCAAATGATCGTAGTTGATCGGCTTATCAAATACCGCCGATTCCGGCGTCCACGTAATCTCTCGAAGTCTCCCCAATCGGTTCTTCTTCACCCGAATTTTCATCGGCCGATCCGACAATCCCGGGCATCATGGATATCATATTCACCGCGGCTTCAGCCCGACCACTTGAGACCGCACTTTCGGCCTCCATTCCTTCTTGGGCTTGGACTCATCATCTTGGTCATCTCTCGTAATATCGTCCACCCTTGATTTCTCGACAGCGCATTCTTTGGAGCCTCCTCTTCCGGGTTTTGCCGAGCAAACCACCTGGGCACCACCGTTTTTCGTTCTCGGTTTGATCGCCTCTCGAATCTTCATGGTACCGGTGATCAAACTCTTCTTCATCGTTGATTGGCCCCACTCGATCGTGAACGGAGGTTCTCTTTGGCACTACGTATCTCCGTTCATCATAGCCGTGATCATAGCCGATCGCTCTTCCGGGGGCCGATTGTTGCGATTCGTAGTTGCGACTAATCGGCCGTCCCTCGGTAACTTGATGACCCGCCATCACGATACTCTTTTCGGCCAATGCACTCGGGCGTTCTCGATAGATGGAAGCTTCATGTTTTGGTCCCAAGCAGATCGAAAGAAAGGACAAGCCCAGTGTGGGTCAAAATCTTCTCGGCGGATCACGTCTTGTCTCGTACCGCCGACTTTGGTCGATAGATTCCCGTTCACGTGCCACCTGGGCTCTTTCTTCCCTCTCCCTCTTCCTCTCATATCGGCGTATGAAACCAGCCGATCCACCGCCGATGGTGTTGATGTACATCGTATTAGCCGGAAAGGGTGCCCATCAACTTTCATCTTCTTCTTTACATCGGCCGCTCGCAATATCCCACCGTCAATCGCCCTCTCGGATTTCATCTCTCATAGCATAACAATCAACGGTGTTATGATGCGAATTTCCATGCCACTTGCACCACTTAGCCATTTTCTTCAATTCTTCTCGGCGTAGGAATTTTGTGATGAGGGGAAAGCTGGATTTTCTTTTCCCGCAGATAGCTGATCAAATATTTCGTCGGCCTTAGATAAATCAAAATCATATTTCTTCTCCTTAGGATTGACATGCGGAGAAAATATCGGCCGTTTGTTATTAGTCCACTCAACCGCATTAATTCCCTCTTCATCTTCCTCACTCGTCGAAATCAGCATAAGTCACCCGATACCGCCGATTCCTCGGTGAGCCGGAGATTCTCTTCCCGGCCGATCGCCTCGCGGGTCACTCGTGCCAGCCCATCAAACTCATGTGGGGTAAACTTTTCTTTAATGTTGGAAAATAGCCCCGCATAAGCGATTTCGGCCAACCGTTGCTCCGTCAGGTTCGGATTGTAGCATCGTCCCCTCGTAGTCCCGAACCTCTCGTATATAATCAGCCACCGATTCCCCGCTTTCTGTTTCATCGCCATTAAATCGGACAAACTAAGCTCGGTAATGCCCGTGAAGAAGTACGAGTGAAACCTTTTCTCCGCATCGGCCCAACTCGAATAGAACCAGGTGGCAGCGAAGCAAACCATGAAAAGGCCGATCCGGACAATGACAAGTGGGAATAGCCGAACCCGCAAAGCCTCCTGAGTAGACGCCTCACCAAGCCGTGCGTCATACCGGCCGATGTGCTCCATAGTTGATGTGTTATCTTGCCCGTAAAACTTGGAAAACTCAGGAATTTTATACTTATTGGGTAAAGCCACGGAATCCATCCAGATCGGGGTAAGGTCGCCGATACAATGCACTTTTCTCCTTAGGCTTCAAATCGAACCGATCTTTCATCATATCGGCGATCTTAGCCATGAGGCTATTCATATCATTGGGTTCAGCAATCGCCGATCCGGTCCCCGTCATATAAGCCGTGTTGGGCTGCCCCCGACCGGGTGTATCAACCGGCCGTTTCCGTAAATCCCGGTGCCGTAGCCGGAACAAGAATCGCGTGAGCGATTCCATAATTCATGGCCGATTGGATCGGCCGTCCGATCATGAATCCTCGTCCCCGACCCGATGCAGTTAGTCGTGGAATACCGGATATCGGCCGTACTATAGTGGGTGAGTTCTCAATTCTACTCGGGCCGGTATTTGGTACGTAGAAGAAATTGGGCTGTCGTGCCACCTGCGGGACCGCTGCCACATTGGTCGCTGCCCCTAACTCGTAAGTCGGCTCGTTGTACATCTTGTTTGTCGCCCTCCTCCGTTACCGACTTCTTGGGGCCACCGTCATCCTCTTTGCCCGGCTCGGGTCGTACCGGTACTTGCATTTGCATTGTCTTTGCCAGGCCATAGGTGAGGTGGCATGCCGTACATGGGCTGAAACCCCGCCGGCGGTGTGGTATTCTCGGAGGCCGACTCCCGAATTGGTCGTACAAGAGTGCCAAAAGGCCGAGTGTACGCAGGTCCGTAATATCCTTCGATGAACATCCGCCATCAACCGTGTCCTTGATCAAATTCCCGATGGTGTTGGTCAACACGCCCGATTGATTGATTAGGGCCCGATGAACGGACGAGTTGACCATATCACCGAGTTGGTTGGCATCCGGCAGCCTCTCGGGCTTTGATTTGGTCTAGTTCTTCCGGATGCGTAATCCGAGGGATGTCTCCTTTTGTGGCCACTCGCCACGTGTCACTTTCAGTGGCTTGAAAGTACTTTTTCATTGCTTCGGCCAGGTATTCTTGGTACTGCAGCTTTTGTTCTCGTCGTCATCTTCCCCAGTGCCGAAACCTCGTTGTCATCGTAAACTTCTCCATGCCCTTTGCCATCCGTCCTAAGAGGAACCGGAACAAAAATCGGTCGATTTTCAGCATCGACCATTGGTGTTCCGTCCTCCCCGACAGCCCGCATGTACGACATCTTGATCTTGGTTGCTTCTGTCCCACCGAGCGTGCCAAAAAGTGTGTTGACGTCAAAAGTCGCTAACACACCGTTGTCCGGAGAGTTCACCGAAACCCCGGCCGACGCAGGGCCCCGTGCTCCCAACGGACCGGCTCAGCTCGCCGATTCTCGTGTGCGCTGGTGCGTGCGGATGGTTTTCCCGCAAACCAACAAAGACAATAAAAAGTGTAAAAATTCCGGGTCATCGGCCCGGATAGGCCGATGTGCAGCCGCGGCCGATTCTCGCGTAAGATAGACAAAATCGGCCATCGACAGGGAGCAGCACGGCCCATCCATTTATGTATTAAATGCCAGGCAAACGAATCGTGATACAAACGATACGAAATCGGCCGACGCTATAACATGCGATCGGTGGCTAGCAACCGATTTCGTCGATAAGCGATCAAATCATTAAGACTTTGCAGGGATGCATTATCGAATAAAATGTAAACAAGGTAATTATTAATGGGATGTAATTAATTTGATAGCAAGAAGATGGTTTAATCATCAATCGTAGCAATAAATCGGCCGATCGTGCATCCGGCCGATTCTCGCCATCGATTATAACAATGAGTTATTAGATCATATCTAGATGTATAATGATGATCAATGAAATCGTACTAATAACTCGGGTTCAAAGGCAGCTTTAACAGATTTAGCTAATTGAACATAAAACAGCTAATGAACGTGATAAGCAATCGGCTAAACACTCCGAAAGAACAAGAAGACAAATACAACCACACAGATCTCGAATCGACCAGTCGCTCCAACAGGACAAGTCAACCGATGGCACACGATCGGACCAGGTCTAACGGCGCGCACGCCGGCCGATTCAGGACAAGCACAATCATAAACGCCTTAACTATGAAAGTAAATCTACATCCTATCCAATCGGCTGCATGCGCCTAGGACAAGTCAACTATCGCAAAGGCAAACACAGGACACGTCAACCGAATCTGCGCAATCGAATCGGCTAAGATGTAAAAGAAATCTCATAGCGGCTATCGTGACTCGAACGACCAGATCCGAGCCAATCGGCGTTGTGAGCAAAGGCTGGGACGGGGAGGCAGGACAAGTCAAACTACCTCCACCACGAGCCCGACCAGGTCGACTTGACTCATCCCGGCCGATACTCACTACGACGGTCGAAAACAGATCTCGGTCGCCGGATAACTAGCAATTAAGCCATCTAATTACGAACAATGCGCCGAGAATTAGACGACATAATTACCTTGTCAAGCCAACTTGTTGTCGACCGGAGCCCCGAAGATCCCCGCGCGAAAACAGTAAAGACTTGACAGAAAATTAGGGTTTGGCGATGCGCCGAAAGTTGTATTGGATGTGAATCGAGTTTACAGTGTTACACCCGAGTACAAATTTATACTCGGCACGAAGAATCCTCCTCGGACCCTCTTCGGGCCGATTTCCTAACCGACTAGGATCTTTTTTCCAAAATTAAACTATTATTTCTAATTTTACAACGCGGGCCAGGCCCATCAATATTATGCTCTTCTCGTTGGCGTTCGCGCACGATTCCCGGGAGGGACGCGCCTTTACTCGCCCAAGCGGCCGTCGGCCTTCCGCCCACCGGCCCTCTTTTGACCTATAGTCGCCGACAATGGGTCCCTTGGTCAAAAACCGGCGTCAACACATGGAATAATGGGAATGGGAATCGCAATCAATCCTCCACTCCAAATGCTAAGAATGGCCGAGTCAACTATACCACGGCCGAAGAGATTCAAGCGGGAGAACCGGTACTTTCGGGTATGTTTTCGGTCAACAACCACTCCACTTTGGTTCTTTTTGATTCGGGTGCAACTCATGATTTCATTAGTCAAGCATGTGCAAAAACCCTACAACTCACCCCCACCGTTTTGGATATTCCCTATATCATCACATCACCCGGTGGAAAAATAAAAACAAACCTAGAGTTGAGGCAAGTCCCACTAAACCTAGAAAGAAAAATATACCCCTCTTCTCTCATAATTTTGTGTGGGCAAGGAATAGACATAATCCTAGGTATGAGATGGATGAAACTCCATAGAGCCGTTTTACATATCGATTCCCGTGAAGTTCACCTAAACTCCCCACTCCATGGTTCATCTATTCTCCGATTGTCCCATCCAAAATTCTCCACTTCAAAAATCTATCATCTTGAGGGAAAAAGGATTGAGGATATTCCCGTGGTATGTGAGTTTCCCGATGTTTTTCCGGATGACTTACCGGACATGCCACCCGATCGGGATGTCGAGTTTAAAATTGAGCTCCAACCCGGTACGGCACCAATTTCCCGTAGGCCGTACAAGATGGCTCCCAATGAGCTAGCAATCTTAAAAGAGCAATTGGGTGAGCTTATGGATAAAGGATATATTCGCCCTAGTTCATCTCCGTGGGGATGTCCCGCTCTCTTTGTGAAGAAGAAAGACAAAACGCTACGTCTATGTGTGGATTATCGCCCTCTCAATGCGGTAACTATCAAAAATAAATACCCACTCCCTCGGATTGATATTCTTTTTGATCAATTAGTTGGTGCTAAGGTTTTCTCGAAGATTGATCTCCGATCCGGTTACCATCAAATCAAGATCCGAGCCGAAGATATTCCCAAAACCGCATTCTCTACGCGGTATGGCCTCTTTGAGTATCTCGTCATGTCTTTTGGGCTCACAAATGCCCCGGCTCATTTTATGTACTTGATGAATTCGGTATTCATGCCCGAGTTGGATAAGTTTGTCGTGGTCTTCATTGACGACATTCTTATTTATTCGAAGTCCGAAGAAGAGCATGCCGAACACCTTCGCATTGTTCTCCAACGGCTTCGTGATCATCAATTGTATGCCAAGTTTAGCAAATGTGAATTTTGGTTGAAGCAAGTTCCTTTCTTGGGTCACATTATTTCCGCGGAAGGTGTCGCCGTTGACCCAAGTAAAGTGGGAGAAGTGCTTACTTGGAAATCCCCAAGGTCGGTGAGACAAATCCGAAGTTTTCTAGGTCTTGCCGGCTATTATCGGAAATTCATCCCCAATTTTTCAAGCATAGCCAAGCCTATGACAAAATTGTTGGAGAAAGATGCTAAGTTTAAATGGAGCCGTGAATGTGAAGAAGCCTTCCAAACTCTCAAGAAGCATTTGACATCCGCTCCGGTGTTAGCACAAGCCGACATCACCAAGCCGTTTGACGTGTATTGTGATGCATCCAGCACCGGTCTAGGATGTGTGCTAATGCAAGAAGGTCGTGTCATTGCTTATGCTTCTCGTCAACTTCGCAAGCATGAACAACACTACCCTACCCATGATTTGGAACTAGCCTCGGTTGTCCTTGCTTTGAAAACTTGGAGGCATTATCTACTTGGAAATCTTGTCAATCTTTACACCGATCATAAGAGTCTCAAATATATCTTCACCCAACAAGAGTTGAATATGAGGCAACGTAGATGGTTGGAATTAATCAAGGATTATGAGTTGGAAATCCATTATCATCCGGGTAAAGCTAATGTGGTTGCCGACGCTTTGAGTCGCAAGGATCAATGCAATCATATTACCGGTTGTTCTATGGAAAACTCGGAAATTTCAGATTCTAGTGAACCGAGTCTTCGAGTCATTCCCTATGGTTCACTATATAATCTAGCTCTCATTCCTACCCTTCGTGAGGAAATTATTGAGGCGCAAAAGAAGGACGAAGGTATGGAATTTATTCGGCAAAAGATTGAGAAAGATGAGGCTACATGTTTCCGACAAGATGACAATGGTGTATTATGGTTCAACCAACGTCTCGTTGTTCCGAAGAATATGGAATTACGGAAGAAAATAATGGATGAGGCACATTTGTCTAAATATTCCATACACCCTGGTAGCAACAAAATGTATCGCGGCCTAAGAGAAAAGTTTTGGTGGACACGCATGAAGCGTGAGATTGCACGGTATGTGGCCGAGTGTGATACTTGTCAACGAGTGAAAGCCGACCACTTAAGAAAAGCCGGATTATTGAACCCATTGAAGATTCCCGTTTGGAAGTGGGAGGACATTGCTATGGATTTTATCGTTGGATTGCCTCTCACATCGAAGAAGCATGATTCAATTTGGGTTATTGTGGATAGGTTAACTAAGTCCGCACATTTCATTCCCGTCCATACTACCTACAATACCAAGAAGTATGCCGAGCTATACATCTCAAGAGTGTTGTGTTTGCATGGAGTACCTAAAACTATTGTTTCCGATCGAGGTCCGCAATTTGTATCTCGCTTTTGGGAGCAATTGCATTCTTGTCTTGGTACCACCCTCATTAGAAGCTCCGCATATCACCCTCAAACGGATGGACAAACCGAAAGATTGAATCAATATTTGGAGGATATCTTGAGAGCATGTGCTATGGAAAATAGAGGAAATTGGGATGATTGTCTTCCATTCGCCGAATTCTCGTACAACAATAGCTATCAAGAGAGTTCGGGAATGTCACCGTTTGAAGCGTTGTATGGTCACTCTTGTCGTACACCCTTAAATTGGTCGGAAGCGGGAGAAAGAACTAATTTTGGTCCCGATCTCGTCACTCAAGCCGAAGAAAAGGTTCGACAAATTCAAGCCAACATGAAAGCCGCACAATCTCGTCAAGTGAGTTACGCTAACAAGAGGAGACGCCCGTTGGAATTTGAGAAGGGAGATCATGTTTATCTTCGTGTCTCCCGAATAAAGGCGTGTCTCGGTTTGGAATCAAAGGAAAGCTAGCACCCCGCTATATCGGACCCTATCCGATTGTGGAAAAGCATAGCGCGGTTGCTTACCGATTGCAACTACCGGAAAGTCTTGCTCGTGTGCACAATGTGTTCCATGTCTCTCAACTCAAGAAATGCTTGAAGCCTCCGATAGATGTGGTCATTTCCGACACCGATCAACTAGAAGAAGATCTCTCCTACCCCGAATACCCCGTCCGGATTATCGATCAAAGCGACCGAGTAACTCGCAATCGCACCATCACCTTCTATAAAGTGCAATGGAGTAACCACACCGAAGAAGAAGCAACTTGGGAACAAGAGGATTTTCTAGAGAAGAACTTTCCCGAGTTCCTCGCGTCACACAAATCGGTAATTTTCGCACTCCCTCTCCTTAATTCGTAGCGATTCTCGGGACGAGAATTTCTTTAAGGGGGAGGGCTGTGACATCCCGTGTCACGATTAAGGCTAATCACAGTAGTTAGTGCCCTAATCACAGCACTACTGGAGCACTAAGCACTACTGCTAATCACCCAAAGGAAAATTTGGAAAAACAAAGGAGAAAAGAAAACAAACCTAAACTAAAACCTAACCCTAAACCCTAGCACTAACCAAAATGCAAAAATCACAAAAGCACTACCCATATATTTTTGCACCACGGCATTGCTCATGTAAAAAGATGAATTTACAACATTTTTACAAAATTTTTGAACAAAGTTTTGAATACCCAAAAATTCAAATTCAAATCTGAAACGTTCCTGTTTGTGAATTTTGTATGAATTTTTGGAAACACTTTTGGAACTTCAAACTAAAACATGAAAATTAAACCATTTCGTGCTGAAGCTCCACATATTTTTATTTCTAAATTTGGAGCAACGGAAGTACGAATTTTGCTCAAATCTTCAAACCCCAGATTCAAATTTTGTTTTTTGCCCTCAAGCTACGGGGACCGACGGGCCATGGCGCCGTGCCCGCCGGTCCGCCGCCTCCCGCGCCTGCCCCGGCATGCACGCGTCTGCTCCTGCCCCGTCCCGTCATTCCCCACGCCCCAACACGCCTCCCCAACCACCTGTACCTGGCGCCCAATCGAGCGGACACCGGAGTAATGGCGCCGCCCGACCCGCCTGCGCCTCCCCTGCCGTCACCCCTAAACAAAGCCGAATGCCCCCCTCTCGCGACGCAAACGGTCTCGCCACAACCCTGCCAAGCTCCCCATCTCATCGCACCAGTGCCCCCTCCTCTCCACGCGCGCCGAGCCAAGGTTGGACCGCCACCGCCATTAACGCCGCCCCAAGCTTTCCCGCCTAGGCAAGCCTCCTCTTTTCCCCTCTTCTCCTCAATACGGTGCGCAGGCAGGCCCTCCACCACCCCTCACGTTGGGACTCACGACTGTGCAGGCTCCGTCGCGAATTCTGGAGAAGTAGTGCCGCCGCCGCCGCCATTGACGCCGGCCCCCGTCGAGCCCCCACCTCCGGTCCCTTTCATCGCCACCCACGCCGATGCCGTCGTTCCCCAAGGTGAGGCGGAGCTTTTGCCCAAGATTGCACCTCCTCTCGTCCTCTGTGCGCGGCGCGCGACGCCGCCGAAGTGCTGCCCCGCCGCCGCACCGTGTCGCCGGCGCTCCGGCCGTCGCGCGGGCCCCTCGTTACCACGCGCGTGTTCCCCGCGTCGCGCCACGTGGTCTAGGCCCTCTCCCATCCTCCCTGGCCCACTGCAGCGCCCTACGGCACCAACGCCGGCGAGCTCGAGCCGCCTCCGGCGAGGCCCCGCCGCGCGGGCCCGGTCCCTTTTAAAAATTCCCGGGTGGCAAATCCGTAAATACACCCGAACTTCATTCAAGTTTGAAAAATCCATATCTCGCGTTTGAATCATCCAAAAATTTCAAACTAAAATGTTCTGGAAACTAGAAGACCTGTACTTTCATAAAAGCAACATGAACTCATCAGATCTGGTCATTTTCACATTTTTACAAAAATGACAAAAGTCAACCCCTGAAAACTTAACTAAGCCATAACTTTAAAAATATAAATCCAAATTAAATGCCACTTGGCCAAAATCTTCACCCAGACACACATGAATTTTTGGCACTGGAATATCTGCATTTCATTTCATATTTTTCAAGTTATTGCATTTCTTGTATTCTCTGTATTTAATTTTTAATTAAATCTGTATAAATTATTTTTGCATGAAACTTGGTAATTAATTTCCTCTTAGCACTGTGCAGGTGTAGAAAAGTCCATGTTAATTTTTGAGCATGTTAAGATATTAATTTTGCAAACCCTAGATCTAAATCCCTAAAAAGTTATTTTCAGCACATGTGTAATAGTTTTATGTCACTAAAAATTATGTTCATGCATGTTTATGTAATGTTCACTGTTCACCATGTCCCCTAGCACCCCATGGCAGGTTTAGTCAAAAGGTTTCATATATTTCGTGTATGTATGAATTTTGAGATCAAATTCTTATCTTAAAAGGAAACCGTCATCGCATGTGATGTTAACACACATAAACCTAGGTTTCTTCGTTTGTATTATTAGAAGCTTGTTAAAATGTTAGTGCTGGACCTACAATAACCACAGCACTCATGTCTATGAAATCAAGTCATTACTCATGTATTGGTATGACTATGCTTGTTCATGTATTTTGACTTCCGTAAAAGAAAACAAGAGGCATGCTCCTGATTGCTAGGGTTGAGCAACCAAAAAAAACTGTTGGTTAACATATTCAAAAACATTCTTACACAAACAGCACACATGCATTACTCTCATCATCGACCTTGTATTCATGTGACTTATGCATTGCATTTCATTCCGTAGGTGACGACGCCGAATTGATCCCGCCGGAAGAAGCTACTGCCACGCTCAACGCTTGTGAAGCTAGTACTAACTTCGATCACTCGCAAGGCAAGCTCCGGTGCATTCCTATTATTTGAAATGTCTTTCTTTTCTCACTATATTAAGGATGATGAATGTGCATTTAAGTTTAGGCGTTGATTGGAAATCCACATGCATAAATTCCTATATATCCTATGTCGCTTATGTGTCATATCCTCGTTAGAAGTGCTACGCTATACTTTTGGAGTCAACGATAGGTTTGGGGATCTCACTCATGGCTTATGACTAAATGTGAACATGATGAATTTGGTTAAAATTGAGAACACCCCATTGTGGCTCCGCGAACAAGTTTGAGTTGTGTATCACTTGCATACCTTTCTTATGGGGATTGGTAAACCTATGTAGCTTGTAAGTTGTAAAGTACGCCGGATATCTCACCGACCCGGAGGTGATGTGTTTGGCACGGTGGTTGCACGGGTTGAGGACCGTTGGAGGGTACATGGGTTAAGCCTTGGGCGCGTTGTTGAACGGTCGCAAGGGGACGTGTACTCGGGGTCGGTGGCCCCGTGTTTTACTTTATGATGAACTCGCGAACGGTGGCCATACGTGTTCTTAAATGATGCGTATGTCGTGCATTTGGGTTCTTTCCTGCAGGATTAATAATTTGATAATTATCGCCGTTTCCTCTCGGTTAATGAGTACCACTTGATTCGAGCAGTTCGCAATGTATAGTAATGGAAAGAGATTGAATAGCTTGCTGTCTTACATTGATATTAAATTGTATTGCAAACTCTTGTCTTGCTAGTATGTTCACTAAAGTTTCTTTTATGCGACAACCCTATTAATTTGGCTAAGTAATAAAATTGCCAACCTAATTAGCATAGGTGCTACTTATGCAAAAGGCCAAGTTAAACCGGTCAAGCCCCGTGCATCTAGGAGTCGGTCTTAGATGGCCAATTTGACGGGTAAGACTTGCGGAGTATGTTAGATACTCGGGCTTTGCCGCTACATGTTGATTTACGGGTTTTCCGCAAGCCGGGTTTTGTGATTGTTGTGGTAAGGTGGTTTGGGATGGAGAAGAGCCCAAAGAGTGGACCATTGAATGGGTCTCTAGCTCTCCGACTCATGATGAGTGAGCCATGGCCTAGGCCGGCATGGTTCATTTAAGTTATCTATGTATCGTCGAGTTATGTATTTCGCTTCCGCACTTTAAATTCGAACAAAGATCATGGTTATGTAAGACTTAATTTCGAACCTAATGTATCTTTTATTCGAACTCTATGTTGTAATCAAGACTTAGTTATGTAAACTTGTAATTCGTGGATGTTTGTTAATGTGATGCTATGTATGGTTGCTTCGTCAATCATCTCCCAAGGCGATCCGTACCACACTTAACTATCTTTCGGGATAGGGGTGTGACAGCTACGAGCGGGGTAACCTGTAGTGAGGTTTGTTACAGGCGGGGTAACCTGTAGGTGTGGTTTGCTGCAACTAGGGCAGCTTGCAGTGGCTGACAGGTGGGGTAGCTCTGTTGGTTCATATTCGCTTAGTATATAGGTTGCTTTAATTAACTTGACTAGTGTAGGTATTTTCTATTGCAAACCATGTGTTAGCCTTCCTTTCATTCAGCTTGCATGTCATTTATTTTCCCACACTTGCTGAGTACGACATGTACTCATTCTTGCTATTTCCCTTTTTGCTACAACTACTGCTGCTGAGAAGATGGAGAAGACCACCGATGAGAAAGGTCTAGGCGTGCGAATCTCCCGGTCGATTGCTCGTGGTGTTATGAAGTTTTCCGCTAGCGTATATTTGTATTTAGTCCTTTGAGACAATAACAATGTAAGTTTTCGATTTAATAAAGGCATTGTTCTTTTATCACATTATTTGTCCTGTGTGCGTGAAAACTTGTTCCTGGGCACGCATACGGATGCATTCGGTTTTGGTCGTTAAAACCGGGAGTGACATCAAGGAACGGGAGATGGGTGTTTTCACGTCTACGTCGTGTTGGGCGATCTCTCCGGTGAGCGCTGATTCACCGTGTTCTAGCACTTCTTGCCTTCGAGTGAGTGAGCGTTTGAGCTAGGTGATGTTACCTCTCCGAGGGCCTATGCTTCGTTTGCTTTTCCTTTATCATGTTTTGTGCACAGGCAAATCATTGTACACGGTCCCTGTAAATGTCTTTTTAATTTTTTTGAAGCGTCCTTCAATCCATGCTTGAATGATTAATTTTTTTTTCATTTAATCTGGTGTATTGCTACTTTGTTGCTTGAGGTGAGAAACCGATTTTCGTAGTTGTTGTGTGGAGATGCTATGTTTTGTTGTGGGCAAAGTGAAAATGCGTTTTGTTGTCGGTGAAATGAAAACGCTTCTAACGGAAAGCGCGAGCCCCTTCGCGGCTCAACGCTTCGTTTTGTTTAAAGAAAATGCCACCCCCGTCTCCGTCATTGGTGGCGAAGTGAATATGCTTCGAACGAAAAGCATGAGCCCCTTTGTGGCTCAACACTTTGTTTTGTTTATAGAAAACGCCACCCCCCCCTCCTTAGTCGCTAGGGGCGAAGTAAAAATGTTACGAACCAAACGCGTGGCCCCCTTTGTGGCTCAACACTTCGTTTTGTTTAAAGAAAATGTCACTCCCCCTCTCGCTTGCTCAGGGCAAGGTGAAAATGTTTCGATCGAAAAGTACGAGCCCTTTTGCGGCTCAACACTTCGTTTTGTTTGAAAAAAATGCCACACCCCCTCCGAGTCACATGGGCAAAGTGAAAACGTTTCGATGAAAAGCGCAAGCCCCTTTGTGTCTCAACACTTCATTTTATTTAAAAAAAACACCACTCCCCAATCTCAACGGTAGGGGCGAAGTGAAAACGTTTCGAACAAAAAGCGCGAACCCCTTTGTGGCTCAACACTTCGTTTTGTTTAAAGAAAACGTCACTCCTCACTCTCGATCGTTCGGAGCGAAGTAAAAACTTTTTGAACAAAAAGCGTGAGCCTCTTTGTGGCTACACACTTCATTTTATTTAAAGAAAACGCAACTCCCCCTCTTAGTCGCTGGGACAAAGTAAAAACGTTTCGAACGAAAAGCTCGAGCCCCTTTACGGCTCAACACTTTGTTTTGTTTAAATAAAACGCCACTCCGCCCTCGGTCACCGGGGTGAAGTGAAAACATTTCGAACGAAAAGCGCAAACCCCTTTGCAGCTCAACACTTCGTTTTGTTTAAAGAAAACACCACTCTCCCCTCTCGGTTGTTGGGGACGAAGTGAAAACATTTCAAACGAAAAGCATGAGCCCCTTTGTGGCTCAACACTTCGTTTTGTTTAAAGAAAATGCACCCCCCCCCTCTCGGTCGTTGGGTGCTAAGTGAAAACGTTTCGAACGAAAAGCGCAAGTCCCCTTGTAGCTCAACACTTCGTTTTGTTTAAAGAAAACGCCACTCCCCCTCTCGGTCGCTTGGAGCGAAGTGAAAACGTTTCGAAAAAATACATGAACCTTTGGCGGATCAACACTTCATTTTGTTTAAAGAAAACGCCACTCCCCTCTCATTTGCTCGGGGCAAAGTGAAAATGTTTCGAACGAAAAGTTCGAGCCCCTTTGCAGCTCAAGACTTCGTTTTATTTAAAGAAAACACCACAACCCCCTCTCAGTTGCGAAGGTTGTCCGCATTCTATGAATGCTGCAGCTCCTTGTCGTCAAGTGTTTTTAGCCTGTAGGACCACGGGTTTCCTGCTTTTGCCACAATGAACGGTCCTTCCCACTTTGGTTGTTTTCCTTTGGCTTTGGTTCTTTGAGTTTTGATGAGCACTAAGTCCCCTGTGGTGTAAGTTCTTGGTAGCACCTTTTTGTCTCTCCACTTTATTGTTTCGCTCCGGTATTTCTCTATGTTTTGTACTCCTTCCAGTCAGTCGATTTCCATTAGGTCCTTCGACACTACCTCGATGTCTTTACTTGGCTCAGATATTGCCCTTGTACTCTTGTTCTTGATTTCTTCTGGTGTCATTGCCTCTTCGCCAAACAGCAGGCGGAACGAGGTGAAATTTGTGGCCCTGGACTCCATCGTGTTGTGCGACCATGTTATTGATGGTAGCTCTTCGGCCCATTTTCCCTTCTTTTGGTTTAGCAGTATTTTCTTTACTGCCTTGAAAATGATGGAGTTTGCCTTTTCCACCGCCCCATTTGCCTGCGGGTGGTACACCGATGCGAAGTCTATTTTTGTTCCCAAACTGTGACAGTATGCTTTGAGGAATTCATTGTCAAAATTTTTGGCTTTGTCCATGATGACTTCGCTGGGTACCCTGAATCTGCATACTATGTTCTGCCAGAAGAACTTTTTCACAATTGGCGCTGAAATGTTTGTAACTGGCTTTGCTTCTATCCATTTCGAGAAGTACTCTACTTCCACGGTTATAAACTTATAGTTTCCCTAGGCCGGGGTGAGCAGCCCTACAATGTCTATTCTTCACTTGCAAAGTGGCCAAACTGGCATGATTAGTTGGGACAACCACGACGGAGCTGAGTGTTTTCCTGACATTTTCTAGCATGCTTCGCATATTTTCACAATTTCCCTTGCATCTTCTATCATTGTTGGCAAGTAAAAACGGTGTCTTACAGCTTTTCCCGCTAAGACTTGAGCACCTATGTGTGAACCGCAAGTGCTAGAGTGAATCTCTACGAGGAGCTATTTTCCCTGTGCTTCACTTAAGCACTTCAGGAGCGGGCTAGAGGTTTCGGATTTGTGCAGCTCTCCTTGTACTACCTGGTAGCTGCAAACACTTTGCTGGATTCTGTTTGCTCTATCTTTGTTTCTGGTTCATAGAATCAGTCGATGAATGCCACCAGCAGTGCTCTCCAATCTTCCGATGCTATGGCTTGTATGAGCTTCGACTCTCCAAACATAGACCTGATTGACGGCTCGGTTATTACTTCGTAAAACACATCAGGTGGTAAAGGTTGTTTTCTTGCAACTGCCTTTGTCAATGCGTCAGCTTCTTCATTGTTTTTTCTTTGGACATACTCGACGTTGAAGCCTTTGAAGTATTTGTTCATGCTCCACGCTGTGAGCAGATATTTTTCCAGTATGGCTCTCTTGTTTCATAATCTTTGTCTATATGATTTGCTACTACCCTTGAGTCTGTTTTTACTTTGCATAATCTTTGTCTATATGATTTGCTACTACCCTTGAGTCTGTTTTACTTTGCGGCTTTTTACTCCCAGTGCTCTGATTTTTTGAGTCCCAGCAACATTGCTTCGTACTCTGCGATGTTGTTGATGCATCTGTCGTCTTCGTTACACAATTCCAATCCTGCGGCGTATCTTAGCTTTACACCAGACGGCGAGGTGATTACTGTTGCCACTCCAGCCCCTACGCAGACCCTTGCTCTATCGCACTGAATTATTCAGAATGCTTCTATCACTAGTCCTTCTTTAAAATATCCTCTGGAATGCTTCTATCACTAGTCCTTCTCTGAAATATCCTCCCGAATGCTTCTATCACTAGTCCTTCTCTCGAAGTATCATGGTGATGTCCAGTCTTGTACGAAGTCAGCCAATACTTGACATTTTACTGTACTTCGCCTATCGAAGTCGACTACATGTTCTGATAGTTCCATTTCCCATTTTCTCACTCTGCTTGATGCTTCTTTGTTTCCGAAGATGTCAGTGAGTAGTTGGTTTGTGAGGACTCCGATTCTGTGCGGCTCGAAGTAATGCCTCGGTTTTCTTGCTACCATGACTACTGTGTAGCAAATGTTCTCTATTTCTGAGCAGAAAAGTTTCGACCCCGCATGTCGAGTCTTTATCTCGGCACTAATACTACCTAGTCCTTCACAAGCGTGGAATTTGATGGTGCAACACAAGAACACACGAGGATTTAGACAAGTCCAGGCCCCTCAATCGAGAGTAATACCCTATGTCCTGTATGTTTGTATTGCCTTTAGCATATTGCTAATTGCGTATGTCCAAATTATTTTCAAGGGGTCCCTGCTCCGCCTTATAGATCCGGGGAGGCAAGGTTACATGCAAAATCCTATCGGTTACAATGTTTACAAGCTTAGAAACTCTATCTCTAAGCTTTCCTTTTCGATTCGAGTCCTAATCAACTAATCTTGCTCCTTTACTTGAGGAACACGCCATATTACGTCGATCTTGGTGTCCGCTTTTGTTTCTATACCGGTATATGGAACCTCCTATTATCTTATATCCGTCGGACACCACCCTACGGGCCCTCCCGACTGGTCTTATGTCTTCAATTATGCCACCATATCTTCGACAAATCATTCCTTTGATCAATATATACCCGTAAGGTAAGTATACGGCAACAGCCCCCGAGTTGATTCTTTATTATTCTTTGCCTCCAGCGATCTATACAGACCACACTTTTCATTTTCCACAATTTTCCGCTTCCACCATCTATACAGACCGCTCATGAACATGGTGCACCTAATTAGGTATAGCCCCGACTTTTGTATCATTTGAGCATCGCAAATAATGCAAGAGTCTTTTCCAAGAGACTATGCTTATTTTCATGACTTTCCAATATAACCTCACTCCTCTCAGCAATTTCCGCCAAGAACACTCGTTCGGACCGTTCATACCGGTCAAAATTTAAACTTCCTAGAGATCCACACCAGGTCAGCATAACGGACCATCAAAATCAGTCTGAATCAATATCCTACTTAGTGAAATTTCACTAAGTACCAAAATCCTAATTGATCAGATCAGTTTCCAAAATAACTTATATTCAACTCGAGTTTTTCAAGCCTATAATCTGCCGAATGATTAATGCCCAAGGCCTAAGGCATTCGAATTCATATATTATTTAGTTAAGCAAGACCTTAACGTCTTCGATCTAACCAGTCTACCATGCAATTTTCCTAAACAATCCAGTTTGGTATTCTTAATATCATTGTGGTTGAGTACTCAATACCGAAGACCGCTCAAACGTTTGCAAAAGAGCCCTTGTGATTATTCAAATCACTCGGACCTCCCCTTTGTAACGATATAAGTCACGGACACCTTTATTGGGCCCGAAGTAATAAAATTACCTAGGCAAAAGGTCATGGGCTGTAAAATTCTGACCCATTAATTTTCAGCCCCCGAGCCCAACTCGGGAGTCTATATAAGGAGTCCAAGGGTCAACCTAGGTCAAATCCATTCCCAAATCGCTGCAGAGCGCCTTTGCTTTCTAAAAATGCTCCCGTGTTTTTCGCCCTTTACGATATGAACCTCCATCGCTCTCGGTCCTCCCCAATCCACTCCAAATCATGGGGAAGCCAACCAAAAAGACTGCCACAAAGCCTTGCTCCTCCACCGTCGTCATCCCACACGACCATCTCCCGTTTGGAGTCCAAGAGTTCAAGGCCAGCACCTGCATAGAGGCCAACCTCGTAGGCGCCGGTTGCGGATGGAGTCCTCCCTCCAAACCAATAATCAACTCGGTATGTTCCGGATGCATGAGACATTCCATGGCGGTTCGGAGACCACCAACAGGTAGTCTTTTGCACTTTTTCCCCTCGTGGCTTTGATCTTCCATGTTGCTCCTTCTTCTGCGACCTCCTTTATTTCTATGGATTGGAGTTGGTAAATCTGAATCTCAACTCAATTCTTCACATCTCTAGTTTCATCCAGCTCCGTGAGACCTTCCTCGGGGTCAGCCCCCATTTCAATCTTTGTCGCTATCTTTTTCACATCCGCCCCTCCAATCTGCCAATGACCGCCACACCATCGGAGGAGTCAGAATCCAAAGTCGGCACTCGATGAGTATTTTGCCTTCTCCTTCAACAAGAGCATCACAAACTCGAAGAACGAGTGGTTCATCTCGCGACAATCCAGAACCCGCTCTCCCTCCCTACAGAGCCAATGTGGACAGGGAGCTTCCATGCTGGAACCCTGAAAATCTCATAGACGAATTGTGCCAAGACCCTGTTGGTCATGATCAAGGATCTCAAAGAAGAAAAGAGGGTCACAACAGAGACCATTATTTGGAGCTTCATTGTGCGTGGAGTGCAGCTAAACAAATGCCAACCCACGTCCGGATGGTTGTTCAAAGAAAGCAACAATACTAGTGATGGCATCGACAGACCCGGACCTCAAGTGGCAAATAAAGTTCTTCAAGAAGCTACTGCAACCCAACTCTAATGACTCGGGATGCAACAAAGTTAACATTGCGTACAATTCTGAAAATCGCGAGCACCGGTATGTTTCAGTCCTCACAATTATGTCACAACTTTTCATATTTTCAATAATCTATGAAACATAGCATTATCAAAAGAAGCGGTCTCCTCCTCCTCGGCGCAACTTGCTACCAAGATGATTTCTGAAAGACCAATAGGTGACTCTCAAAAGCTACCACAAAAAAGTCGAAGCCCCGGTCCGGCTTCGTAAAAGCTACCAAGTAAGTTGTCTCTAAGTGCTCATCATTCTTTTTACTAATCTTCACAAAAAACACCATCCATACTAGTGTTAACTTCTACCATCCTTATAGGTTTCCTTCAAATCTTCAAGCGTCCATTGTTCGCTTTCTCAAGAACAGAGCCAAGCACCGCTACTAAGATCGTAGCCCCCGAGGCCACAACGAAGACCTCCGAGATCAGCATAGAGGCTCGAGTGTGGCAAAAACAAAGGAAATCCTGGCCACCTCAACCGATGACCGGTCTACACCGGCCCCCACCGATGCTCAAGTCACGGTGGACTTGACAACCGTAGAAGAGCCTACCAGCACCAATACATCTAGCAATTCCCGGACCGCTCCAGTCCTCCCTTCGGGGTGGCCACGATTGATCTTTGTCGAAGAAATCCCACGGCGTCTGCGTTCCGCGAGAGCTGCTTCCGCTGGGCCCAAGCTCGCTAGGATGGTCATTAGCGCGACCTCCATCGACAGCGCCGGCGAAGCACGAACCTTCGTGGCGATCGCTAAGTGGGACTCGATCGAAGAAGAGGAGGCCCTGAATTAATTCAATGAGACTAGCCGGGTATGCCTTGCTCTTCATACTGCAATGTAGTCACTTGAAATTGTAATTACTTCTTATCTTATCATCTATCTCTCTAGGTTCTCCTAACGAATTCCAAGGCCAAAACGGCAATTATCAGCGGTCTCGAAGAAGAGCTGAGCAAGACTCAGACAACAGCTCACGTAGGCGGGGATGCAGACCGCCAATCTGCTGTCTCGGGAAGAAGAGCTTTTGCGGCGGGAGCAGAATCTTGGCAGGACCAACCAAATAATGGAAGACCGCTGCAAAGAAATCATCAGGCTCAACAAACAAGTCAAAGGTATGTTCCATCAATCACTGAATTAATCAATAACATCAGTCTTCAACCGGTCTAGCCGGTCTTAGTTTTCACGAGTTTATGAAGACTTGATTGCAGCGCACAAGCAAATTGAGGAAACCATCACTGAAAAAGCGTCAAATCAAGAAGAAACCTTATTAGAGGGCAAAAAGCTTGAGGAGATGCAAGCAGCTCGCATTGGAGATCCGGAGAGCGAGCTTACCGCTAAAGTGACGCAAGCTCTCCAGTCTACCAAGGCTGTCAAAGAAGAAAATGCCCAGCTGAAAGCTGACCTGAACCAGGCCCTTCAAGCTATCAAGATTGCTCGGGCAGATAAGGAAAGGGCCGCCAAAGAAGCACATGGGTCTGCCCAGCAGGCTCTAAAGGTCAAAGAAGCGAAAATCCAACGTCCGTTGAGTAAACAAGCCAAACCGAAGGAATCCAATACCAACTACAAGGCGAAGTTCGGAAGATCGGATGTGTCTCACGAGCGTAAGACCTTTCCCTTTATTGTTCATACCACCGGTCTTATATACGGGTTAATATCACTAATCTTTCCATCTCCATTGGCACCACAAGGCTCATAGAGTACTTGGGCGGAGTTCGAATCCCACGGAACAACAACTTCAACACCGAAGCAACTACGTGGGATGCTCCTCGTCGCATCCGAGAACATTCAAGAATGGTGGCCGCTTCCGAAGGAGCTCAAATCGTCGTGACAATCCGAGTCCTGGACTCCGGTGGAGGACCGTGACTTCAACTTCATCAAGATCGGCGCCCATCCCGACACGATCGAAGACCTGTTCAATGAGCTGAAGAACTCGCTCATTGGTACCGTGACTCATCTGGTCAAGGATATCCCGGTCGATCCTTCCCACAATCCATCGGACGTCGCAGCAGCCCTCCCAGCCATGCATCAAGCAGCCGATGAAGCCACCGAATCTGCAAGACAAGCTATCGAAGCCGAATTCGACGACTTGAACTTCGACGTGTTGTCATCAGATTCGGAGGATACAGTAGATGACCCGCTGACCGTCGACTTCTAGCGGCCCGGCTCAGTAGCTTAGGTCCTAGGAATTATGTGTAAAAACAATCGTGAATAGCTATGAATGTTATGATGTTTATAAAAATGTTCTAGGTGTTTATCTTTATTGCAAATCTCCAATTAATTTCATGTTCTAGGTCATGTTTATGACCTTTCGCATAAACTGCAGTGGTCTGAAGTAATCCATATATGGACAAAATAACTTAACTTTAATAACATGTCATTCTAGCTAAAAAATAGTTAATTTAACGTCCCGCTTCAACCAGTCAAACCTATATCCAAGCAACGATGGTTAATTCAACACAACCAAACCATGGCATGACCACTGGCTCTAATAAGCACTCGGGTATAGCTCACAACGGCGGTCTATTTAACATAATCATGTAGTATAGAAAATTCAACCGGTCTTAGAATTCAGGATCACAAATTATTAACTGACCGCTTCTAAATAACAGCCCCCTTATTAATGCAAATTAAAATTCCAAGACATATAACATTATGCAAATAGACATAAATTGATATATTTCATATTATCAAAGAGCTATCATGAGCATAGCAGTACATAAGAACGAAGTACAAAAACTCAAGTATAAAAGCGACGTGGCTGATCAATATTCCATGAATTTGGAATTTCTTCTTCATCTTCAGTCATAAGCTTGTAAGCACCCGGTCTGAAAACAGATTTGACAATGAATGGCCCTTCCAAAACCGGTAATAACTTGTGCTAGTTCTAGTTTGAAAGTGCATCTAGGCCCCCAATTATGGTTTTGAGTGATTGACGTCAATACAATTAAAAAGGACTAATATTTCAAATGAGCTTGTGCGCAGTGCTTATCCAAAATACAATTGAGAGCAAAGAAACACAAAAAGAAAGTTGCCAATTTCTCTCATACGTGCGAGATTTGAAAAATGGTCCACTTATGCTCAAGATCAAGTTGTGCAGCCTTTTTATTTATGTCTTGAGTATAGGAACACCGTACTATCAAGAGGGACACACAAGTGTGAGGTGTGAAAAATGAAAGTGCTCAAAACTCCTTCCAAACACAAAATAACATATAGAGTCGGACATATCCGACTCACTCGGATTTTGGACTCGGACTCCGGAGAGCTAGCCAAAGAAAAATTCCCATAGAGTCGGATATATCCGACTCGGTCGGACCGAGAGTCGGACTCCGGAACCGTGTCACTCGTTTGAAACCCTAGGAGTCGGACAGTCCGACTCGATCGAACAATATCCGACTCCCCAATTTACTCGGACATATCCGACTTACGTAGGATTTATGACTCGGACTCCGAGCCAAAACATCTTTTCGAAACCCTAGGAGTCGGACTTTGTCCGAGTCGGATCTAGCCCAACGGCTCTTTTGAGTGCCCCGGCTATAAAAGAGGACCTCGTCCACTTTTGGCCGGTTGGCACTTTCCCCACTCTCAAAAATACTCCCAAACTCACTCAAGCACTCCTCTTCTTCAAGTTTGATTCCCCACTCCAATCCTTGGTGGATTTGTGAGAAGATCGAGGAGAAATTCGTTGAGCTTCATCATCATCTCAAGAGCACTTGATTCTTTCTCATCGCCGGTACTTGTTGTGTTTGTTACTCTTGGGGATTCATCCCCTAGACGGTTAGGCGTTACCCGGCTCGCTCCCAAGCTTGTGGTTGAGACTCGGGTCGTTTATATTGCCCCTCCCTTCGTGGAGACTTATTTTTAGTGGATTTTAAGCCAGCCTTTGTGGCGGCTTGAAGAGGTTTAGGGTTGAGAGCAACCCGATCCTTGGTGGACTCCTCAACGGAGACGTAGGCTTCTTGGTGGAGCTGAACTTCGGTGAAAATTCGTGTGTCTCCTTGTCCTCTCTTTATTTCTTGCAAATTGGTGTGCTATAGCTCAAGGGTGTTCTTGCTTAAATTCTTAGATTTACTTGCATAGGTGGCTTGCCTCGCTTGTCTCCTTGTTGCTCTAGCTTTCTCGTGTTACTAGTTGCTTGCTTGTTGTTTAATTTCCGTGGATTTGTCCATCTTGGCTGCCGATCCCCTTTCCGCACGAGGGAGTCGGATTTGTCCTACTCTAGTCGGATATTGGCCCATAGTCCGACATATCCTACTATAGTCGGACATTGAGTCGGACAAATCTTTCCTGCGTATTTAATTTGTTAAATTAAGTGATTTTCAGGATTATCGCCTATTCACCCCCCCTCTAGGCGACTTTCAATTGGTATCGGAGCAGGTATCTTCGTTAAAGCCTCACCGCTTGAAGATCAAAGATGGCAAATGATAAAGAGGCAACGGGTAGTGGTGAAGCACCACCAAAGGTAGCCGGTGAAAGAGGTCATGAGACCTCACCGGGTGATGCCGAGAGATGGAAATGGAAAAGGGATTGCCCAGGGTGGAGATGTACTTAGTGCTTTGCCGATGAGTTACAACAAAACGCCATACACCTATGGTGATGGAAGAGATGAACACATTGGACCCGGCTCCGGAAGACTACCGTATTTTGATGGTCAATACTTCGATCATTGGAAAACAAAGATGTTACTACACTTAGACTCCATGCATCAAAATGTAAGAAATGTGACTCAACATGGATTCTTGTGGGAATGTAGAAGCAAGCCAACCGCACAAGACTTGTTCAATGTAAGATGCAATGTGGCAGCAGCTAGTGCTCTTGTATCCGCACTTAGTCCCGCCGAGTATGAGAAGATAACCGGATTGGAGGATGCCCATCAAATTTGGTTGAAGCTTGAATTGGTTCATGAGGGCATTGATAGTGTGAAGGAGTCTAAGCTAGAAGGGCTTAGAGAAGAGTTTAACTACTTTGTCATGAGGTCGGATGAAGGGCCAAGGGAAGCCCATGATAGGATGATGAGGATAGTGAACATGAGAAGAGCACTTGGAGAGAAGGTGTTGGACTTGGATGTGAATAGAAGGTTGCTACAAGCCTTGCAAGCATGGGATGCCAACATAGTGTCAAACATAAGGGACAAAGATGGCTTTAGATACTTCACCACCGATGAAGTGATTGGAAAGGTGCTCTCCAAAAAATAGTAAATTGACCAAGGGAATAGAATCAACGCTTTGCTTAGGGACAAAGAAAAGGCTAGTGGGAGCAAGAATGATTTGGCTCTCAACGCCGAACAAGAAAAGAAAAAGAAGGTGATTGAGGAGAGTGATGATAATAGTGATGATGAGATGGCTCTCTTCGTGAAAAGATTCAACAAGCTCATGTCAAAAAGAAGCTTCAAGAAGAATGATCAAGACAAGAGCAAATTAAGAAAAGCCAAAAACAAGTGCTACATTTGTGGAGACAAAGGTCATTTCATGGCGGAGTGTCCGGAGAACTACAAGAACAAGCAAAACAAGAAGAGTGACAAGAAGTATAAGAAGCATAGAAAGTACCGCCGGGGTGAAGCACACAGTGGACAAGAATGGAACTCCGATGGATCATCTTCCTCCTCCGAGTCGGAATCCGATGAAGAAAAGGGAGGCATTGCATCACTTGCTATCGGGCTAACACCGACTAACTCCTCCTTGTTTGGAAGCTTGACCGATGATGAAGATGACACCGGGCACAAATGCATGATGGCTAAGGGCTCCAAGGTAAATGCCAATGGAAGTTCTCAAATTCCTAACATGTTTGATTTGTTGGACATTATTGAACAGGAAAAGGAGAACAATGAGAGGCAAGAGGAGCTTCTTGAGAAACAAGAGGAAATGCTTGTTCAAGAGAAGCAAAGGGTGCTTGAACTTGAGAAGCTCCTAGAAGTTGAGAGGAAAAAAATGAGGACTTGGTAAAGTCTCTCAAAGTGGTTGAAAATGAAAGTGAGACACTTAAAGTCACAAATGTGTCACTTCAAGAGAAGTGTGATGACTTGCAAAAGGATCACAATTCTCTCAAAGTGCAATTTGAGGAAATTAAGTGTAACACTACTTCCTCTCAATCTTCGTCTTGCCCCCATCTAACAATGAGTGTACTAGGTGCAACAAGATTGATGTCGAAGCTTGTACAAGAAACATCAAGACCATTGGTGACTTGAAGAAACAAGTGCAAGAGCTTCAATAACAAGCACAAATCCTTGGAGACATAGAAAAGGGGGTAATCACTCGTTCTCGTGTTTGCAATTTTTATGAACATTACTCTTTTGTCTCTTCTTTGGAGCCATTTAGAGTAGAAGAGGCACTCGAGGACTCGGATTGGGTGATGGCCATGCAAGAGGAATTGAACAACGCAATAAGCAAATGAAGACGGTGTTGTAACAAGGAACAAAGCAAGTGAAAGTGCATCAAGATTCCTTGTGGGTTTTGGTGTATTGAATGACAACATGATTAAAGGTCTAATGCTCTTGTGAGAATGCTTAAACAGGAATGAAGATTGTAAGTGCATTTCGTATGAACTATATTTGTGAATGTACATTATGAAGATCAGTGAGATATTCGTGAGTGTACATGAATGAAGAACATATTGAAAAGTCCATATATGTGCACTAATTCAAGATATGGGACAAAGACAATGGTTAAAATATATTGGTTCCATAAACACAAGCTTATGCATGAACAAGAGTGGAATGATCAAGTGAAGTTTTATGACAAGACGTATTTCAAGATTCAAGCAACTTGATCAAATAAATATTGGAGATCTTCGATAAGAAGCGTAACATTGAATACAAGTTATGTATGACTTGAGTTAGCTCGATGGTGAAGAATTGTGCATGACCTATTCCAATGGACCATGTGAAAGTGAAGGGCAAGTGTGTCTTAGCGCCGAAGAACTGGATCATAGGAGAAGGGAAGGTGAAGCTCAATGTCGATGTACCAAGCAACAAGAGTTATATATTTCTAAGTATCAAGTATGTTGAAGATCTCAAGTGACTTGTGAATACAATAAAGAAGATGATCCTCAAAGATGAGAAATTCCAAGTCAAACTCTAGGTGATGACGCTCAAGAAATAAGAAAACAAGTGGCAGCCCCAATATCATATTAGGTGAAGAAAAGCGGCAACAAATCAATCCTATGCAAGCTCAAAGTGGTTGTTCTCTATTCCCATCCTTTCTTTGAGTCTAGGCAAGCCACACTATTAAGAGGGGTGAACTAATCTTGTTTTTGTTGGGAATCCTTATGCTCAAGTACCAAAAAGTCTTGGATGACTTTCTAACCACAAAAGAAACCAAAAAGGGGGTCAAATTCAACTAGTGAACCAGATCCTGAAGGAAGTTCCGTCTGGGCTGACGGAAGTTCCGTCGGTTCCAGAGAGTTTGGGACGGAAGTACCAAACGTGACGGAAGTACCGTTCCCGCAGCTTTCCAGTTCAAATCTTGCCCGACGGAAGTTCCGTCCGGGCTGACGGAAGTTCCGTTAGTTCCGGAGAGTTTGGGACGGAAGTTCCAACTCTAACGGAAGTACCGTCCCGGCATGTTTCGTGTTTGACCTAATGGGGCGACGGAAGTTCCGTCACCAACGGAAGTTCCGTCAATCCCCATCTTTACCTAGCAACGGCTCTATTTGGACCCCATCTATAAATACCTCCCTTCCACTCCGTGAGAGAGGTGAGAGACTTCATTTGAAACCCTAGGTTTTGTGCTCCAACTCCTTGCTCTCCCCCTCCACTCATTCTTGAGATCCAAATCCAAAAGAGAGGAAAACCAAATCATCCAAGCATTCAAACTCCATTCCCAAACTTGAGCATCTTGATTCCCTCACTCACAAGCTTCGATTCACTTATTACTCTTGGGGATTTGTCCCCTAGGTGGCTAGGCGTCACCCTAGAGCTCCCAATCTTGTGGTGAGCCATTGGGAAAGTTTGTGCAGGTCGGCTTCGCCTCCGAAAGGGAAGAAGCAAACTTAGTGAAGCCCCGGCTCGATCTTGGTGATTGCTTGGTGGCCCAAGCTTGATCTTGGTGATTGCTTGGTGAGGTTTTGAGTTGAAAGAGACTCGGTCCTTCGTGGATCCCTCAACGGAGACGTAGACAACTTGGTTGTTGAACTCCGGGAAATAAATCCTTGTGTGCTTGTTTTTGTTCTTGCTCTTGTTCTTATTTTTGCTTATCACATATTGTGCCCGATCTACTTGTGTGTTGCTTTGCTAGCTAAGCCTTGCAGGGAGGAGATTCCTAGACCTTGGATCTACATTTCTATTCAAGTAGATTTGTGAGTTCCCTCTTATTTTCCGCATCCCATCGAGATTGATTATTTGTCCGACGGAAGTTCCGTCAACGAAGGAAGTTCCGTCGGCGAAGGAAGTTCCGTGGTTGACGAAGTTCCGTCCCGGAATTTAACTTGGTGCGAAGTTCTTTGTGAATTTCAGGTTTTAGTTTTAGGTTGCCTATTCACCCCCCTCTAGGCAACTTTCAATTGGTATCGAGCCTAATCTCCTTATTAGGCTTAACCGCTTGGAGAAACGATGTCGCTTCCAACATTTGCCACTCCATCTTTTGAGTTGCCTAGGTTTGACGGTGTAAACTTTGCTTCATGGAAAACGTCCATGTGTTCCTACTTACGTGCAATGAGCTCTCAAATTTTGTGGATTGTAGATATAGGCTTTTCTCATGACCTTGGTGATCATCCACCGACAAAAGCTCAAGAGAAATGCTTATATCTCGAAGCCTATGCATTTAATGTTTTATGTAGTGCTTTGAGTGCAGAAGTGGAAGACATGATCTTAAAGAAGTATGGTCACCTCGAGAGTGCATATTTGATTTGGAAAGCACTCGAGCAGATGTATGGCTCTAGCAATGATGAGAAATCATCATTAGAGAGTGAGCTCTGAAAAAATCTCCTCCTTGGCAAGCTCAAGTGATCAATACCAAGATAAGCAATCAAAAGATCAAGAAAACAGGTTTAGACCAAATAAAGAGTCTACATCACCTACAAGCTCATGGTTGCAGTATGAGGACACTTTTAGTCTCATGACAACGAGACAAAGAGAGTCCAAAATATCCACACATGTAAAAGGTGATGATTTGAGTAACCATGATGCATGTTCTACTAACTCTTCATCTTATGTAGCACAATTGGAGAAAGCAAATAAATTCCTCCTAAATAAATTTAAGCAATTAGCTAGCAAGCACAAGTTTTTGCAAGAAAGGCATTTGAATTTACAAGAGAGACATAGCAATCTTCTATGCCAACATGAAAAGCTCATTGACATTCATGCCATGCTTGAAACAACACATGAGGTTGCGTTAACAATGGTAAAACCCTCTCAATCTCACACTTGCACATGTGCACCTACTTCCATTGATTTATCATGTGCTAACGTATGTTGTTCTCAAGAAGAGCCATCTTATGATGAGCATATGATTGTAGAAACTTGTGTTGATCTTGTTGCAAGTGAAAATGATGCTTCCAAGGAAGAAGTTAAGAAGCTCAAGTTGGACTCAAGTCAATTGAAAGGCAAAGGTCATGTGCAACCATCTCAAGATAAGCTGTGACAACATGGTGAAGAAGCTTGAGAAGGGATCAACCGTCACATGTCCTCAAATCCTCGCAACTGAGATTGAAAAGGTTCACAACATGAAGAGCAAATCAAGTGCTCAAGCAATCTTCCTTGAGTGCTCAACAAAAGGAAACCTTGCATCTACGTATCCAAACAAAAAGAAGGCTCAAACACTTTCTAGAAGACAACAAAGCCTATCTAAGAGAAGGTGTTTTGGGTGCAAGGAAAAAGGACACAAAGTCAATGAATGTTCAACACAAACAAGAGTGAAGAACGTGTGTCAAAACGGAACAGATCGGTTTTGGGAAACCGAATAGTCCAGTTTACACACACAAGTCTAAAATGATTGGACAGTTCACAATTGGACTTGTGTCAGCATGCAACAAGTACGTGAACAAGACTGAAGGCACAAGAAGAAAGCTCAAGAACAAGGCAAAGAAAATCAAGTATCAAATCTGCTACGTTTGCCGACAAAAGGGTCACATAAGTGAGAAATGTCCTATATCTCATACCCTCACTTCCAACAAAAGCCACATGATTCCAACAAGACATGAAGCCAATACTAACATTGATACTCCCATGATGGTTGGCTCATCAAGTAGTATTGCAAAATCAGTTTGGATGCCGAAGCGCAAAGTCAACCTTCTTGGACCCAACAAGATTTGGGTTCCAAAATGTGCTTGAAAATGCATAAGGTGCAAGTGGTGCTTTGATGACTTGGCAAATCTAAGAGGTGAAAAAAAACATGCAAATTGCCAAGTATGAAGATCCTCTCAAATATTCTACATCAACAAGCACCACCCCAAATAAGTTCTCTTTTCCTCTTCTTCTTGTTTGCTCTTAGCTTTGCAATGTGTTTGCAACATCCTGTGTTTTTTTGCTTTCTTGTTTTCATTTACATATTTGTGTAGAAAGATACAATTAATGTCTCCTATGGAGAAATTTGTGTTTGGGATATATCTCTCGAGGCGAGGTGGTCCATCTACACAAAGCTAAGAAAGCTACACAAGGCACGAGAGATTCATGAAGGAAAAAGGAAGGAGAAATGAATTGAAAATTCATTGAGTTTATCTCTCTAGTGGTTTTAAGACCTTAAGTTAATTGTGTCATTGAACTCCCAAACCTCTCCTTGTCATAAGCAAGCTTTCTTTATAAACTTGGTTTGTGAGTCATTCTTGACACATCTCAAAAATTCTAGTTGATTATTCTAATGCCTTAACTAAGACATAGTTTGAACCTCCTCATGATCGTAACCGAGCAATGTGCACATGTCAATATTATTCAAAAATATGGTGCACACATAAGGGAGGAGATTCATACCATGTCTCATGTTAGGAGGAACTAATGTTTTTCTCTAAGTGATTGTGTGAGCAGTATTTATGTGGACTACATAGATTGTGAACTATTATCATGATGTAAGCATTAAAAGTGCATCAAATCAAGTGGTAGATGTGACTGATGCCATTGGAGACGTTCAACGGGCATGGGTCTTAAGATCTATCATACATAAGATTCAACAATGTATTGAGCTGATCATTGAAAAAGCATACAAGAGTCCACAAATGCTTAGATGATTTCTCACAAGATAAAGAGCAAAACAAATCAAGGCAAAGGTATGTTCTGTTGTTTCAGCTTCTTGTTCCTTTGCATATAGAACTCATGCGATAGGTTTTGCCTTGGCATGTGTATGACTTTGTATCATAGCATGCTCTTTGTGAGCTAGGATAAATTTTTCGAAAATTTCCTTTATGATCTAAGTGTGGTTTTCGAAAAACTTTGATTCTTGATCTTTGTGATCATGTCAAGCAAACCGTGGTTATAGCTTCACTTGGTTGATTGTTGTCTAACCACAAGTTTGTGAGATCGTCTATCTCAAGCCCAAAATCCAACTTGCTCTATTCGTTGATCAAGTTGTGAAATTCATATCCTCTCTCAACATGGAATAAGAACTTGCAAAGGATGAAAAAGAAAAATCATGGATATGGAAAAGGAGTTTTGCAAATTATGGAAATGAGTATTTGAGAATAATGGATAAGGGTGTTTGCAAAGAATGGAAAAGAAATAAGCTCAATTATCTCAAACTTCTTGAACTATCTTAAGCCATCCAAATCGATAAGGTTAGAACTTCCATGAAATACCTTTTGTTGGCACTCTACACTTAGCATTTTTGTTCATGAGACCTAACCTCGGAAAATCCGATCTCACTCGAACATCCACTAGAAATTCTCTAGAACCAACGGAACTTCCATCATACGGACAAAACTTCGGTCTTGGTCGGGTTTAACTCTGTGGAGAAGCTGATTTCTTTGTGATATCAAGTGTTTCAAGTCCGAAGATTCTAGATTCCTTCTCCAAATTTGATTCTTCATCTCCTTCTCCGAAGGTACCCTAAACTCTTTTGACCTAATCTGAAATTCTCTTGTACCTTGTCTCCTAGGATGCCATACGGTTGTTCTCTTCAATTTGTTTGAAGTCATATGGCCGAAATCAATTGGGATTATCAACCTAGGGATTGACCGTGAAAATTGGATGTATTGATTTTTGAAATCGAATGCTCCGGTTTTGGCGAGACAAACCCAAGCTTGCTAATTTTGGTTGTTTCGATGTTCCTAGGAGCAACCATCACCTTGCCGGATCCATAATATCGATTCTTCTCTAGAAGCCATTTTGTTACAACGAAATGCAATTTTGTCCTCTCTAAGATAACTGAATGGTCCAGTTTCGAAAACCAAAGGGTTTAGTTTTCTTAGAGCGGACACAAATGCATTCTATTGGGACAATTTGATTTCTATCTCTATTCATTCAATATCAACGTAGTCTCTTATGGTTTGTCTACTCATAATTCATGACAAGAGGCAGCATATTAGATCTAAAGGGAGAAAGAAATGCGAAGGAAAGGCATGATGATATGAGGTGATCATAGTGAAAATTTCTATTAGATGCAAAAGATAACAGAAAAGAGAAAGGCACTCGCCTGGAGGGGTCATGTCGAGTAAAGGATAAGCTAGCAGTAGACTCTAGTGGTACTTCCTCCGATGATGATGTGCATGATGAGATAAGGATGCAGAGCTAAATCCTCTAGGGCAGCAGGAGGTGATACAGAATTTTTTTTTTTTTTTTGAGAAGCATGAGGAGATATTTGGTGGTAAGGAGCTCATTGCACTAGCCGCTAAAAATCTTGATGCTCCTGTCCTCACCACCCCTCAAAATCTAGTATGGATGGAGAAACTCGACTACAAGGGAAACATGGAAGAAGTGAGGAAAATGAGAGCAACTAACTTTAGTCTTGCTCCAAAGGAAAAATGACATTGATTACAGGTTTTGGTTCTACTTTCATTGAGGTTATTATGAGACTGTGATCATACCAAAGGACAAGCCATTTTTTCATTGCTTAGTGGCTAGATTGGGACTGCATGATTGACACGGATGATCCCAGCTTTAACGAGTGTAATTGTAGAGTGCAAGGCCAAGAATGTGAGCAATATCATAGCACTTCATAGAGATTGCAACAATAAGATCATTGCTTAGTTTTATACCACCTTATTTGTTGAGGAGCATGACACTGTCGGAAAACTACATTGGATGATGGAGGGATAGTGGTATGACATCACATTTGCACAATGTGCTAGACTCCTTGACCGTGCTTCCAAGACTGAGAGAATGGAATTTATATACCCATGGAACAAAATGGCAGCAGAGGATACATCAATGATTTGCTTCTTTTCTATGGCTACATAAATAGGATGTTCATGAGAACTCTCATGCCTAGGGAAGGTGACTCCACAAGCATTTCTCCCTATAATAGGTCCATCCTTGCTGCTATGGCCCTCTCTCTTTGACATAGTACTCCATTCTTAGTGTTTGATGTTATTTGGGAGGAGATAAATTCTATTGCAAATTCTTCTTTGAAAAGTTGTGGCTATGCTCATTACATCATGTATATGATTGAGAGAGTCACTTGTGGCTCCTTTGTGTGCAAGGAAGAGCACAAGTCAGATCATATAAAAATCCTTCCACACATAGCCAACAGAAGATTATGAAAATGTTGTTTTGACTCAGTAAAAAAGATGCGGTTGACGTGAGACCACAACATGAGAAGCAAGCAGAAATAGACTTGGATGAAAGAAAGGTCAGTTTTTAGTAGAATGATTATGCTTCTCAGATTTATGGTGGTTTGATATTGGTGGCTATGTCTGCAATTATGGACTTGGAGGAGAGGTACATGATGTTCTATCTCATGTCAAGCTACTTCTTTTGACCCTCCTCAGAACTGAAGCAAAATGCAATTTGGAGAATGCAAGTTATGGAATTTATTGATCATCCTTTTTGGTGCTAGATGCCAAAGGGGAGAGAAGATTAAAGCTCAAGTTTAGGTGGCACTTCCTTGTGGGCTTAAGAAAGTTTAGGTGGCACTTCCTTGTGGGCTTGAGAAAGTTTAGGTGGCACTTCCTTGTGGGCTTGAGAACAATTTGTAATGAGTGCTATGTGTGTGAACCTCTTTATTTATGTTTTAAGTATCTTCTCTTGTGGTAACTTGTGATGCATATTGATTTGATGAAATGTTTTTCAGATTTCTCTTGTTTTACTTGTTTTTGTTTTTCTTGTCATATGCATCACGTACTATATGTTCACACACACTTGTTGCACCCCACGAATGCATACATATAGGGAGGAGCTCTTATATTCTTTGCTGAAAATGTGCAAATGGCATTTGAGGCCAATTTTCTAAATTTAATTCACAATGCACATATTCAGGGGGAGCTCATTCTATATGTTTGCATTTAAAATGCTTATTGAAAATCTTATGTAAGCTTTAATCAAGTTTGTCATCAATCACCAAAAAGGGGGAGATTGAAAGTGCATCAAGATTCCTTGTGGGTTTTGGTGTATTGAATGACAACATGATTAAAGGTCTAATGCTCTTGTGAGAATGCTTAAACAGGAATGAAGATTGTAAGTGCATTTCGTATGAACTATATTTGTGAATGTACATTATGAAGATCAGTGAGATATTCGTGAGTGTACATGAATGAAGAACATATTGAAAAGTCCATATATGTGCACTAATTCAAGATATGGGACAAAGACAATGGTTAAAATATATTGGTTCCATAAACACAAGCTTATGCATGAACAAGAGTGGAATGATCAAGTGAAGTTTTATGACAAGACGTATTTCAAGATTCAAGCAACTTGATCAAATAAATATTGGAGATCTTCGATAAGAAGCGTAACATTGAATACAAGTTATGTATGACTTGAGTTAGCTCGATGGTGAAGAATTGTGCATGACCTATTCCAATGGACCATGTGAAAGTGAAGGGCAAGTGTGTCTTAGCGCCGAAGAAGCTGGATCATAGGAGAAGGGAAGGTGAAGCTCAATGTCGATGTACCAAGCAACAAGAGTTATATATTTCTAAGTATCAAGTATGTTGAAGATCTCAAGTGACTTGTGAATACAATAAAGAAGATGATCCTCAAAGATGAGAAATTCCAAGTCAAACTCTAGGTGATGACGCTCAAGAAATAAGAAAACAAGTGGCAGCCCCAATATCATATTAGGTGAAGAAAAGCGGCAACAAATCAACCCTATGCAAGCTCAAAGTGGTTGTTCTCTATTCCCATCCTTTCTTTGAGTCTAGGCAAGCCACACTATTAAGAGGGGTGAACTAATCTTGTTTTTGTTGGGAATCCTTATGCTCAAGTACCAAAAAGTCTTGGATGACTTTCTAACCACAAAAGAAACCAAAAAGGGGTCAAATTCAACTAGTGAACCAGTCCTGAAGGAAGTTCCGTGCAGGCTGACGGAAGTTCCGTCGGTTCCAGAGAGTTTGGGACGGAAGTACCAAACGTGACGAAGTACCGTTCCCGAGCTTTCCGGTTCAAATCTTGCCCGACGGAAGTTCCGTGCTGGGCTGACGGAAGTTCCGTTAGTTCCAGAGAGTTTGGGACGGAAGTTCCAACTCTAACGGAAGTACCGTCCTGGCATGTTTCGTGTTTGACCTAATGGGGCGACGGAAGTTCCGTCACCAACGGAAGTTCCGTCAATCCCCATCTTTACCTAGCAACGGCTCTATTTGGACCCCATCTATAAATACCTCCCTTCCACTCCGTGAGAGAGGTGAGAGACTTCATTTGAAACCCTAGGTTTTGTGCTCCAACTCCTTGCTCTCCCCCTCCACTCATTCTTGAGATCCAAATCCAAAAGAGAGGAAAACCAAATCATCCAAGCATTCAAACTCCATTCCCAAACTTGAGCATCTTGATTCCCTCACTCACAAGCTTCGATTCACTTATTACTCTTGGGGATTTGTCCCCTAGGTGGCTAGGCGTCACCCTAGAGCTCCCAATCTTGTGGTGAGCCATTGGGAAAGTTTGTGCAGGTCGGCTTCGCCTCCGAAAGGGAAGAAGCAAACTTAGTGAAGCCCCGGCTCGATCTTGGTGATTGCTTGGTGGCCCAAGCTTGATCTTGGTGATTGCTTGATGAGGTTATGAGTTGAAAGAGACTCGGTCCTTCGTGGATCCCTCAACGGAGACGTAGACAACTTGGTTGTTGTACTCCGGGAAATAAATCCTTGTGTGCTTGTTTTTGTTCTTGCTCTTGTTCTTATTTTTGCTTATCACATATTGTGCCCGATCTACTTGTGTGTTGCTTTGCTAGCTAAGCCTTGCAGGGAGGAGATTCCTAGACCTTGGATCTACATTTCTATTCAAGTAGATTTGTGAGTTCCCTCTTATTTTCCGCATCCCATCGAGATTGATTATTTGTCCGACGGAAGTTCCGTCAACGAAGGAAGTTCCGTCGGCGAAGGAAGTTCCGTGGTTGACGAAGTTCCGTCCTGGAATTTAACTTGGTGCGAAGTTCTTTGTGAATTTCAGGTTTTAGTTTTAGGTTGCCTATTCACCCCCCTCTAGGCAACTTTCAGCAAGATTGGTGGCAAAAGGATATTCACAAGTAGAAGGATTGGACTTTGATGAAACCTATGCCCCCGTGGCAAGGCTTGAATCAATAAGAATACTACTTGCCTTTGCCACTCATCACAACTTCAAGTTGTACCAAATGGACGTGAAGAGTGCATTCCTAAACGGGCCAATCAAGGAAGAAGTGTACGTGGAACAACCACCCGGCTTTGAAGACCCCAAGTATCCTAACAACGTGTACAAACTCCATAAGGCGCTCTATGGGCTTAAACAAGCACCAAGAGCATGGTATGAATGCCTTAGGGATATCCTTTTGAAAAAGGGTTTTGAAATGGGCAAGGCCGATGCAACCCTCTTCACTAAGCATTTTGATTATGATATATTTGTGTGCCAAATTTATGTCGATGACATAATATTTGGTTCTACTAATCAAATGTTTTGTGATGATTTTAGCAAGATAATGACAAAGAGGTTCGAGATGTCTATGATGGGAGAGTTGACATTCTTTCTAGGATTTCAAGTCAAGCAACTCAAGGAGGGCACCTTCCTATGTCAAGCCAAGTACACTCAAGACCTATTGAAGAAGTTTGACATGGACAAGGCAAAGCCCGCCAAGACACCCATGGCAACAAATGGCCATCTCGACCTCACCAAAAAGGACAAGCTGGTTGATCAAAAGGTTTTTCGCTCTATGATCGGCTCTTTGCTTTATCTTTGTGCATCTAGGCCCGATATCATGCGTAGTGTGTGTATGTGTGCACGTTTTCAAGCCGCTCCTATGGAGTGCCACATGGTGGCTGTTAAAAGAATCTTGAGATATTTAGTGCACACACCCAACCTAGGGCTTTGGTACCCCAAGGGTTCAAAGTTCAACCTAATAGGCTATTCCGATGCGGATTATACCGGGGACAAAGTGGATAGGAAAAGTACCTCCGGGACTTGCCAATTCTTGGGTAGGTCCCTAGTGTCATGGTCATCCAAGAAACAAAATTCCGTTGCTCTATCCACGGCCGAAGCGGAGTATGTGACAGCCGGTAGTTGTTGTGCACAACTATTATGGCTGCGACAAACTCTAAGGGACTACGGTTACAAGTTGAACCGTATTCCTCTCCTATGTGACAACGAGAGTGCCATAAAGCTAGCATACAACCCCGTTGAGCATTCGCGCACAAAACATATAGACATTAGACATCACTTCTTGAGAGATCATTCTATCAAAGGGGATATTGAAGTGAGTCATGTGAGAACCGATGAACAATTAGCCGATATTTTCACCAAGCCACTAGATGAAAGCCGTTTCTGTTATTTAAAGAGTGAGCTAAATATCCTTGACTCTAGTAATGTGGCTTGAAGGCTTGCATATCTGCTGTGAATTAGAGTAATTGTTTTTGAAGAATAAAATTCTTGAAAAATCTTGTATGTTTTTTTTTCGAAATCATTTGGTTCTTGATCTTTGGATCATGCGGATTTGGATGTAATCATTGTTGGAGTGATTGATTGTAGCTGACTACATCCAATGAAGTTTTAGTACATGTCCATGAGTTTAATTGAGTTCAAGAGAGAAAAGGGTTGAAGGATCTTTCTGCTCTTGGAGCAAGCCGACTAAATATCGCAGAGTCGGACTTTGTCCGACCCGGTCGGATTTATCCGATCGTCCCGAGGAGTCGGACATTGCCCGACTAAGTCGGATATATCCGACTCCACGGGATTTTTACCCTATAAGCCCGAATCCAACTTACCTTTTCACCCCATCTCCTCATTCAAACTCAAACTCTCTCTCTCTCCTCTCCAAACGGCGGCGCAACCTCTCCACCGGCGATCTCTCCTCTCCACCGGCGTTTTGGAGTGATTTGTGGGGGAAAGGCCTCTCCTACTCGGACTTTATCCGATTCCTCCATTGGCTTCAAGGTTTTTCCCTTAATCTCATCTTTTCACCTAGGGTTTGAAGTCAACTTCCATGGATTAGGAGTTCTAGTGTTTCCCTGCCTAGATGTTGCATAGAAGTTGTTCCTAGGATGCTATAGATGCTATAGACGCAATATGGCTAGGAATGTACGGTAGATCTATGCGGAATAGCGATTTTAGTAAAAACTTCTGTTGCGAGTCGGACAATGTCCGAGTGAGTCGGATATATCCGACTCCCTCTAACTAGTCGGATATTATCCGACCCAGTCGGACATATCCGACTCCAGCAGAATTCTTACTAAAGTTTGAAATTGTGCATTATTTCTATCCAAACTCAACTGTCCATGCTATTCATCTCATACCATTCCTTGTCTATCTTTTGTCGAGCATGGGCCGTTCTTCTACCAATCCCAACCCGGAAAAGAGGGCGAAGATTGCCGGAAAGAAAAGGAGTAGAACCATCGGTCTTCCCATCGTTGAACCAAGGGAGGAAGAGGAACCCACCGAGATCCATAGGGAGATGAGGGATGTGGTGGTCCATCCCGGACTTGACAGAGCCATGATCGACTATGTCAAAGGGGCTGAGTCGGCGGCAACCGAGGCAAGAGAAGTGAACTGGTTTGACATGGAGCGGGAGTCTCTAGACAACCGTTTTTGATCTCACTTTCACATAGACTGGTACATGTGTGCTTATAGGAGCAAGGTCAATCCCACGAGTGCCCATGTAGTACATTGATTGGTACTACATGGCAAGCGAGCGCACGGCTTTGTTTGATGAAGTTATTGCCATGTGTGAGTTTCACGGGATCAAGCGGATCATGAGCTTCAAGTATGACTGGAACCAGGAGATAGTGTGTCGGTTCTACTCCACTTGTGTACTTTGACAAGAACACGGGAAGGATGTGGTGGATGACCGATGGAGAGAAGCTCTCTTGCACCTTCACAAGGTTTGCCAACATTCTTGGGTTGAGGGACACTATGACCGGGGATTTTCGTCTTCATGATTCAGATTCACTCAATCCCGAGCTCATGAGGTACATGTATGAGGATGAGGACCTGTGCAACCCACCCTATGCTAACGGTCTCAAGCCTCTTTATGTGGTCTTGCATAGGATGCTTCGCCTCACTCTCTCTCCTAGGGGTGGCAATGCAGATCACGTTGCATCTTATGCCAAGGATCTCTTCCATATCTTGCCCACTCGGAGGAAATTCAATGTATGGGACTTTATCTTCGGTGAGATGTGGCACAGCTCCGTGGATGCTAGACGTGCTTGTGTGTATGCACCATTTGTGATGTGCATGATTGAGAGGATCTCCAAGAAGAACTTCAACAAAGACTGCAAGCACAAACCCCTTCGACCTAGTATGCCGTCCAATGCTCCTAAGACTCCCTCTCGGGCTATACCTCCAGCTGCACCCACCTCTAGTATTGCTGCTCCTCCTAGCACTAGCACGGCTCCTCGTCCGGATAGGGCCCATGGTCGTGGTCCTAGCACGAAAAGCAAGAGTGGACTCTTCAAGATGCTTAAGGGTCTTTTCAGCATGTGCCGGCGCATAGATGCAAAGATGGACAGTCTTAAGCAAGAGAACATGATGTGATAAAAGAGAGGCAGAAAATCATTCTTGATCATCTTCGAGATCACCACTCCTAGAGTTCCCTCTCCAGAGCCTGCACCTGCTCCTCCTCCGAGTTGAGTATCCTTGGGACTCATTCACCCCGGATGAGTCTCTCTACTTTGGCTACTTTCCACCTCCACCTTTCTCTTCGGGTCCCGGTTTCACCACAGCTCCTACCGGCCCTAGCACCGGCACCTCCACTCACACTCGGTTTCACTATGAGGAGGATGAGCCCGTGGCAGCAGCTTCCGAGGAAGAAGAAGAGGAAGAAGAGGATGAGGCTGAGGATCCTAAAGGGAAGGGCCCCGCTGTGGAAGAAGAGGATGAGGACGACGACGATGACGAGGATTGGGGCGATGATGAGTAGGCTCCCTCTCCTCCTTTTTGGTGCTTTGATGCCAAAGGGGAGAAGTAAAATTCTGGTTTATTCAGTTTCTTTTGTGAGTAGAGCAAGTGAGAGTTGCTCTTGTATCTTGTTTTACTTATGGACATGTTGCTATGTTTGAGGTGTAATCGTGGTGAACTATGTGGTGTGCTTTCTATTTGTAATAACTCGTTTTAATTATTTATGTGATAAACTATGATCTATGGATGATGGATGGTGTAATGTTATTTGTGTAGTTTCTAGTTGCATTTGTGTGATTCACATGTCATATGCATTATTGTTGTTCTTTATTATTATATGCCTTGTGGATAAAATGCATGGATATAGGAGGAGCTCTCTTGTTTTTTCTCTCAAATATGTGCTTTTGGTTTGGAATGACCAAAATTGAATTCAACTCATGCACACATTTAGGGGGAACTCTCTTCTATTTGCTCTCTTGTTTCAGCTCCTCTTATACTTAATTGTGAATTTTAGTTGTATTGTCATCAATCACCAAAAAGGGGAGATTGAAAGTGCATCTAGGCCCCCAATTATGGTTTTGAGTGATTGACGTCAATACAATTAAAACGGACTAATATTTCAAATGAGCTTGTGCGCAGTGCTTATCCAAAATACAATTGAGAGCAAAGAAACACAAAAAGGAAGTTGCCAATTTCTCTCATACGTGCGAGATTTGAAAAATGGTCCACTTATGCTCAAGATCAAGTTGTGAAGCCTTTTTATTTATGTCTTGAGTATAGGAACACCGTACTATCAAGAGGGACACACAAGTATGACGTGTGAAAAATGAAAGTGCTCAAAACTCCTTCCAAACACAAAATAACATATAGAGTCGGACATATCCGACTCACTCGGATTTTGGGCTCGGACTCCGGAGAGCTAGCCAAAGAAAAATTCCCATAGAGTCGGATATATCCGACTCGGTCGGACCGAGAGTCGGACACCCTAGGAGTCGGACAGTCCGACTCGGTCGGACAATATCCGACTCCCCAATTTACTCGGACATATCCGACTTACGTAGGATTTATGACTCGGACTCCGGAGCTAAAACATCTTTTCGAAACCCTAGGAGTCGGACTTTGTCCGAGTCGGATCTAGCCCAACGGCTCTTTTGAGTGCCCCGGCTATAAAAGAGGACCTCGTCCACTTTTGGCCGGTTGGCACTTTCCCCACTCTCAAAAATACTCCCAAACTCACTCAAGCACTCCTCTTCTTCAAGTTTGATTCCCCACTCCAATCCTTGGTGGATTTGTGAGAAGATCGAGGAGAAATTCATTGAGCTTCATCATCATCTCAAGAGCACTTGATTCTTTCTCATCGCCGGTACTTCTTGTGTTTGTTACTCTTGGGGATTCATCCCCTAGACGGTTAGGCGTTACCCGGCGAGCTCCCAAGCTTGTGGTTGAGACTCGGGTCGTTTGTATTGCCCCTCCCTTCGTGGAGACTTATTTTTAGTGGATTTTAAGCCGGCCTTTGTGGCGGCTTGAAGAGGTTTAGGGTTGAGAGCAACCCGGTCCTTGGTGGACTCCTCAACGGAGACGTAGGCTTCTTGGTGGAGCTGAACTTCGGTGAAAATTCGTGTGTCTCCTTGTCCTCTCTTCATTTCTTGCAAATTGGTGTGCTATAGCTCAAGGGTGTTCTTGCTTAAATTTCTAGATTTACTTGCATAGGTGGCTTACCTGCTTGTCTCCTTGTTGCTCTAGCTTTCTGTGTTACTAGTTGCTTGCTTGTTGTTTAATTTCCGTGGATTTGTCCATCTTGGCTGCCGATCCCCTTTCCGCACGAGGGAGTCGGATTTGTCCTACTCTAGTCGGATATTGGCCCATAGTCGGACATATCCTACTATAGTCGGACATTGAGTCGGACAAATCTTTCCTGCGTATTTAATTTGTTAAATTAAGTGATTTTCGGGATTATCGCCTATTCACCCCCCTCTAGGCGACTTTCATAGTTGGTCTAAATCTTTCTAAGAACCAAATCGTGCACTTGAAATTTCCTTGCTCGGACATTGCGGTCATGATATCTCCGCAACCCTTGATAATATTTATCCACTCAAATTAGTGCCCGATCACGCAATTCCTCCACAGTAATCAATTCCATCCGACGCTGATCATCATAGTTGTCTTCATCATATCATGAACTCTGGTAGACACCATGTTGACCTCCGTAGGGAACATTGCCTCCGATCCATACACAAGAGAAAATGGAGATTGTCATGTAGCACAACTGGTATTCGTACGCAACCCCTACAAAACCCATGGCAACTCCTTCACCCACTTCCCAAGCATGAGGCTTCAAGCGGTCACAAATCCTTAGCTTAAGACCGGTCAAAATCATCCCATTTGCCCGTTCCACCTGTCCATTACTCTTCGGATGTGAGACTGATGCATAATTAATATTGATTCCCAAGCTCTCTACGAAATCCTTGAAATTTTCCAAAGTAAACTGCGGTCTGTTATCCGTAATGATACAGTGCGGAACACCAAATCTGACAGCTTGCTCGTGCTGTCGTTGTATGCGTGATTGCTTCTACTTCAACCCACTTGGAAAATTTGTCAATTGCAACAAATAGATGAGTGAAGCCCTCGGGTGCTTTTTTGAACGGTCCTATGATATCAAGCCCCCGAGATAGCAAACGGCCAAGTCATTGGTATCATGCATAATTCATGAGCAGGCACATCAGATTGGTGCACAAAGAACTGACCTACTCATGAGATTGGCGCGTAAAGAACCGACAGCATTCACAAACCTTCACCACTCGTGTGCATCATCAACTGCTGTTGGCCAGTAAAATCCTTGTCTAAACGCTTTAGCGACCAATGTCTTTGAAGACGCATGATTTCTACAAATTCTACTATGGATCTCCTCCAACAAATGGACGGCATCGGTTGTAGGTATACACTTCATCAAAATATTATCGCCTCCATGCCGATAAAGTTCATCTTCCATGAGCAAATGGTTCCAGGCTCCGATCTCCAACCTTTGCCTTTCAACCTTATCCTCCGGTACGACACCAGATCGCAGATACTCAATATATAGGGTGCGCCAATCAATATCAATTATCATAACTTCAGCTTCAAGGACCGCTTCATCAGTTTGTGCTGCTTCTAGGACCGCTCCACCGGTCTGCATTGCTTCTGGACTGCTCCACCGGTCTGTGCTGCTTTCGAACAGTACTCTTTTGGACAATCTTTATAGATGGTTTATCCAAAATTTGAAAAAATATCCCAGGCTGTATGCTTGCCTTGAAGACTCCAATCTGGCTAATTCATCTGCAACAGAATTATTTTTGCGCAAAACATGAGTAAAACGCAGACTGTCGAACTTGTCCTCCGGCTTTCGTACCTCCTGCCGATAGGCCATCATATGATCATCATGCGTATCCCATGCCTTATTAATGTGTGATGACTAGCATCGGGTCACCGTAAACATCCAGGCATTTAATGCCGAGTGAAATTGCTACATGAAGCCCATGAAGTAAAGCTTCATACTCCGCCGCATTGTTCGATGCTCGAAATGCATCCGAAGTACATATATCATTGAATCCTTCTGTCGAGTTATCAGCAATACTCTAGCACCCACACCTAAAAGCTGTAGAGACCCATCAAAGTACATCTCCCAATACTCTAAGTTTTGAACGGTCGGGGAATTTGTGTCTCCAACATTCAGTGAAGAAATCTCATATTGGCCAAGCTCGATTGCCCACTAGGCAACCTGTCCAATCGCTTCATGATTCCGCACCACATCTCCAATTGCAAAACCGATCTTAACCTCGATCGGGTGCGCTTGGAAGTAGTGCTTAATCTTCCGTGAAGTAATAACGACAACATATATCAACTTTTGCATGAAAAGAATAACGTACCCGGGATTCGATCAAGACCTCACCGACGAAATAGACTGGATGCTAAACTAACTGGAGGTGACCTTCTTCCCGTCGATCAACCGCCAGAACTGTACTCACCACATGAGTGGTTGTTGATATGTATAATTGGATGGTCTCATCGGGCTCCAGCGGTACTAATACCGTCAGATTGCTCAAGTTACCCTTAAGTTGATCAAACTCAACCTGAGCTTCGTCTGTCCACTCGAATTTATCCTGCTTCTTCGGCAGTTTGAAGAACGGAAGACCCCTGATTCCCAGTCTTGAAATGAGGCAGCTCAACGCAGCCATGCAATCGGTCAACATTTCGGCACATCCTTCATACAACTGGGGGCTTCGTATTGATAATCGTCTGGACCTTTTCTGGATTAGCCTCAATACCGCGCCAAGATACCAAGTATCCAAGTAATTTACTAGACTGAACTCCAAAAACACACTTATTAGATTAAGCTTCATGGAAAAGTTCCGCAGATTGCTAAAGGTCTCTGCCAGGTTAGAGAGAAGATCTTCAGCTTTCTGGGACTTGACCACTATGTCATCTACATATGCTTCAGCATTCCGACCGATCAGAGAATTAAGGCAGCGCTACATACTGCGCTGGTAAGTCACGCCAACCGAACGACATAGTCGTATAACAATAAACTCCAAGGGAGGTGATAAAAGCGGTCTTAATCTGGTCTTCTACCTTCAAAGGAATATGATGATATCCAGAAAAAGCATCAAGAAAACAAAGACGTTCGCAGCCAGCGGTCGAATCAACAATTTGGTCAATCCGAGGCAGCGCGAAAGGGTCTTTGGGACAAGCCTTGTTGAGATCAATATAATCAACACTTCATATCATTAGTCTGTTGCTCTACTTCATATCATAATGCCTCTACTGCTCGGTCGACTGCTCCGATGGGCGACTGCCGAGGATCTCGATCTGTAGTGACACTTCATATCATTAGTGTGTTGTGCATATTTAAGAGAGGCCGACTTTGAGAGTTAGTCTGTTCAGGTATCCACAATGCTAATTAACGAACCGTTTGTATACTTACACCTCGGTATTTTTATCCTACGTGTAAAGGATTAAATGAGGAAAGATGGAACATCTACTCAGAGCAAAGTTAATAATATCGCCGGCTGCCGGCTAAATCCGATTGCCATGTCATTCAGTCAATGCATTCTACCGGATTTGTAGACTGGGTTGGCTGCTAAAGTGAGCCGATGAATCAATTATTTAATATTTTGATAGCTGCATGCAGGCACTACTATTGGTGGTAACAAACGATTTTTCTTGGACAGAGTGTTTCGCTCGCTTCACGTTGGTGACCGGTGAAGCGTCCGCTCCTTTCTCTCTCTTCATTTCTCACACCTCCATCTAGGATTATTCTGATGTGGCAAGGCACTTCGCCGGCTGACACACCCTTATTATATCTGCTCTGAGATGACGGCTCCGACTCGTGCTCCGAGGTGAAGCCCTGCAAGACGAGTAGAGATCCTCTGCAGTAATGCATATGCATTAACAGAGGCTGACTTGTGGGCCTCACACCTTAGTTGGCCTACATGTCGGTGACTGTTAATGCACATGCATTACTGCAGAGGAATTGCACTCCCGCAAGACGGCTCCACTGAATCCCCTACAAAACTGGCCCGCGTGCGATGGTTGGCTGGGGGAGTCGGTGACGTTGGCGCTGCCGCGGGTCCATTCTTGGATGCAGCAGCAAGCACCATAATCCTTTTCCGCCCGTCCTGATGTAGGTCTTGTGCGGTCACAGTCGGAGCCCCATATTTTCTCCAAAGACCGGCCGCAGCCTCATACCCGGTCGTAGTTGTTTCTTCGCCAGCAATTAGGCCTTTGTAGGAACATCGGCATCCTTTTTTTTTTTGACTAGGGAAGCCCTTTACCTAATTTTTTTTCATTTGATATTTGTAAACATATACAAGGGAGTGGACCGAAGGTCCAAGAGAGAACATCGGCATCCTTGACAGCCTCCAGTTTGATGTCGGATCTAGGTGCCCAGTGCTAGTTTGATTCTTCCTCCTCCGGTGTGCACTCGCAGTGGAATTTGGAGAAACGATTGTTTTCTGAACTAGTTTAGGCAGCTTTGTTTTTATGTGCTTGTTCGTTGTTCCTACCATGGTTTGTGATGCAGTGCGAGATGTAACTACCTTCAGCCTGTAATGCTCTAATATACTTTCCGTTTTCAGTGAGCTTCTGACCCATCTTTTGTACGTGCCCCAAACAAAGCTTGCGAGACTGGTTGCCGGAATCAGCATGCATCTTTGTGGAATGTATAAAAAAGAAAGAAACACTGGTATTTTAGTTATTCTCTTTGTGTACTTTTCAGTTACTGCTTATGAGCTATGAATTGGAAGCCCACAATCTGTGAGTAATTCTCTCAATCTTATATGTACTAATTGGAGGCTCCTTTCGAGACCTCCACATTAATCGAAAAAAATTCTAGAAATTCTCACAAAAAGGCAAAACATCCGGCCTTTAATCTTAAGATCTACGGATGATATTATTTTTCCATATTTTATAAAAGAATATTTGCTCCACATATGCCCCCGTCAAGGAGTCCCCATATCACACGATTAATGCTTTTTCCAGAAATAGTCTCCATAAAATAATATAATTCCTTTTTCCAGCGAATTCTCCTCCCACAATCTCTTCCTTCCTATTCTATTTTATTCTTTCATCCAGCCGGCTATAATCACCCATGATCTCCTTCTTCCCTATTTTTTTCCAATCTATTCTTTCCTCTCCCTGCCTACTCTCTTATCTCTATCGGATGCATGAATGTGCTGTGCTGGCGCCGTGATTGGATGATAGTCGAGTTCGATCGGCAGAGCAGTAGCTTATCAGTGACTCCAACATGGAACATCAAGAGATGTGGCCACCATTACTGGCAGGATGCATAAGGTCCAAATTAAATCGAGTCCAGGCAGTTGGCTACACACTGATACACAGACGTAGGTTACTTGCTGTCTTATGCCTTCCTGTTCCTAATTTTTCTCTACTAATGCTTGGATAATGTTGATGAGCAGGTGGCCGAATGCATAAGGTCCAAATTAAATCGAGTCCACGCAGTTGGCTGCACGCTGATACACAGACGTAGGTTACTCTGTCTTATGCCTTCCTATTCCTAGCTAATTTTTCTCTACTAATCCTTGGATGGTGTTGATGAGCAGGAAGATGCAGACGACAAGAAGATGAAAATAAAGAAGTGGCTGATGTAGAGAAAAAAAAAGAGAGAACCGAACTCAGACTGTCACCCAAGGTAGATGCATTAAGATTTGTTAATTGGTAAATGGATTACATTGAATGTTTCTGAGTTTACGAATTCATGTTGCCCGAGCTATGATGGCGCTATAGACGTGGAAGGTTTTCTCTGCACACAACCAACACAAGTCTACTCCCTCTAGATTTTTTTAATTTTGCTGGGAAAACCAATAGATTCAATTATTGTATCATAGCCAGTTTTACCACTTAATCTGAAATTTTCAAATGGATTTGTCATCAATAGTGAAGATTGACAAGAAGCTTCACATATGTTACTCTGCCTGAAGAATTTTGAAACAAGAACATATCATACATATAGGAGTAGAGATATGAGTACTTTTAGCAAACAATTTGTCAGAACCATTTTGTGTTAAGACTATATAACCGGGATCAGAAAGAGAACAAATAAGGTATTCTTAGCTATGCTCACAAGGATTACTTTGTATGTATTTTCAAAGAGGAAATCACTTTATGAAGGGAACAGGTCACAAGCATGGCATTTTGAATGGAAAAGAGTTACATATTTAAAGTTACGAGACATGGTGATCGAGTTCGTCGTTGGAAGATTAATTTTCATAGAAAGGTAACAACATTTTTAAGACTTATATTTTGGTACATTCCTACAAATAAGCCTTCCAACCGGAAATAGCTTGGGTGCCTAAAATTTTTGTACTATACACAATGCGATGCTTCATTAGAACAAGAAACTAAAATTTATATTCCTAAGCCTTCATATTCAGCAGTACCTCTTAGTGAGATGCTTTGATTGATGTCCCTCCTTTGACATATCAAAATAACAGCCAATTTAGATTCAAGTAGTCATTGAATATCAAACCTTGATGTAATTTAATTATTGTAACATATAACAAGTTAAATCATCTAAGATATTTCATTTTGAATCTGTAGTAACTTTTATCAAAAATTGGAAATATTTCCATAGAGTGATAAGTATCACCAAATTAATACTTTAACAAGAATCATATCGTGTTGTAGATTAAAGTATCAGAAAGCTCCACGGACAGAATCTTATCAAGCACATGCATTTTTTAGAGCATCTCCAACCGCTCCCTAAATGAGGTTGCTAAATTGAAATTTAGGATGTGATTAGTAAATATCATTCTCCAACCATTCTCTAAATGAGGTTGCTAAATTTACTAACTCCCAACTCATAGCCTGGACGTTGCTACATTTAGCCACCTAATTCTCACTCCACAAAGATATTTAAACTGTTTAGGAAACGATTATTGGGAACTGTTGGAGTGCATGTCTTCTTTTTACTCCCAATAGAAATAGCAACTCTCAAAAAACCATTCTTTTAGAAACAAAATTATTGGAAACGGTTGGAGATGCTCTTAGACTGTAAATAAAAACATGTTCCAACTTAACTTTTTCATTTGCCTTTTATCCATTCATATGAGCTGAAAATCGAATTAAATCCCCCTCTCTACTAATAACAAACCTAGAATTCAACTAAAGTATATATGTAGTGGAATCACTAGCCCTGTGTGGTTGCACGGGTTGATAGACTAGTACATACTTAATTCAAGATGGATTCATTTGTAAATCAAGAAACAATGTAGTATACAAAGATCAAGTTTATACTTAATCGCTATGATTTATGTGTTTATATTTGAATTCATTGATTCACATACAGTCAAACAGACAATCCATTGTACATACCGTCTATTCTGTTGTCTCTGTACAACATTCAAGACACTTCCATCTAAACCACTGTGGATGCCCTTAGCATAGTTTGTTCAGTTCAGGCGTTCACTTTAGCGTCTTCGAGGAATCCATCGTCGTCATCAAGTGTTGCACTGATAACTGCATTCAGTTGGGTTGCATATTCTATCCTTGTTGTGCCCATCAAATATTCTCTCTCCCCACAAATCAGCAGACAGTATGGTGCTCTCTGATTGCATCGTCACTAGCAGAGACACTAAATGGAAGGCTGAGTGCTATCTGGATGTGGTGAAACATGCTTCTTCCCGAGTGCCCCACATTCCGAAGAATTTTATGTGTGCTCCAATCAGCTTAGGTCATTTGTAAACTGTAATAGAAATGTCAAGGAACAAGAGAGCATAAGTGAGTGCAGGAGTTGGAAGTGTGAGACTTATATGTAGATAATATGCAAAAGAAAATTGAGCTACAACAACCCTAGTTGATCGCAATGAATAGTCAGAAGAGAGCTACAACTACTCTGTGATATGCTTCCTTGATGTCACGTGCATTAACTACGGGAAGGGGTGTATAGAGCTAGTCTGCTTAGCAAGTTAGCATACTCCATCCGTTTTTAAATTGTTGATGCCGTTGATTTTTTTGTTACGTCTGACCGTTCATCTTATTCAAAATGTTTTTTCAAATATGTAAAACTATAAGTCGTGTTTCAACTTCACTTAGTGATAAAACAAATCATAATTAAATATTTGATAATTCTTAAACTTTTTTGAATAAGATGAATGGTCAAACGTAATGAAAAAGTCAACAGCATCAATAATTTAAGAACGGAGGGAGTAGTTGATTCATTTTAGCCATTCATTTTAGCATCTTCGAGAATCCATCTTCATCAAGTGCTGCACTGATAATTGCCTTCAGTTGGGTTGCATCTTCTATCCTCGTTGCATCCATGAAATATTCTCTCTCCCTGCAAATCGGCAGACAGTATGCTGCTTTGTGCTGTGGAAGGCTGGGTGCTACCTGGATGTGGTGAAACATGCTTCTTCCCGAATGCCCCCTGTCCCCAATAATTTTATGTGTGCTCCAATCAGCTCAGGTCATTTGTAAGCTGTGACAGAAATGTAAGGAACAAGAGGCACAAGCAGCGCAAGTGAGTGCTGGAGTTGAAAGTGTGAGATTTGAGTACTTCTAAGGATATTATAGTAACTACATATTTTTAATATATTTATGTTCCCCGCCATGGAGGGTAGTCTTGTAATTTCTACCTCTAACTCGTGTGCGCCACTGGTCGCATGCGCTCAACGTCTAAACCATCGCATGTGAGATGACCATGTCCATTTTTGCATAATCGGGAGCCAAGGAATGTCTCTACTTTATGATATATTATGTTATTATTATTGTTTAAATGTAGTTCTTTTATAAAATAGATTTGTTGATATAGTCATTTGTCCGACAAGGCAAAAAAAATGTGTAAGCTCCCTCAATTCCGGAGAACTCTGGACTTGTTCCTGGGGTAAATTCACCTGCTATGAATTGTGTATAAAGTACCACAGTTGTGTTGCAGTTTCTTAATGATATTGGAGACTGAGCAGGGATGACAAAAGCCCCCTCAACGATCAGTGGTTACAACACATCCTTTCTTCTTGCCTGAGGGAAGAGTGGAAAGCAAATCGGAATTAATGAGATTTGTTATTCAAACAACAAAGAAAAAGATATAAATGTACAGGTCGAGGAGGTGCATGATTGATCAATGGAAAGCATTCTCCAAACAAAGTACTTATGGAAAGAAAATATTTTTGCCCTGAGCGACTACGGGTAGTGAAAGGAAAGAAATCACATCCCGTATAATATAAGGAAGAAAAGAAAGGAAAGAAATCACGTCCCTAATTGATTGTTGATATATAATTTCCAATGAAACACACATCGGTTGTTATATATATGGTGCTTCACTATCCAGTATTTAAATACTACACCTTATTATAAACAAAAAAAAGATCTCACTACGTCTACGGCAATGGTTCCTTCGTTGCCTCCTCCATACCGTGGATCTTCATCTAGCAGGAACATGTGGCATAGATTCATGACAATCGTCATGTTTATACGTGTGTTTAGGTGAGTTCATGTATATTACGATTACCAAATTGCTTTCATAGGTAGTTTCAATCACATGATTATGATGTTTTCTTGTTACGTCATCCTGTTTGTTTTCTTTTAGAGCATATACTCATGGACAGGTTGATGAGCACTACCCGATTATGGTATTTGACTACTACTATACTGTGTTACTAATTTGTCAGCTGTAATCCTTCATTCCCGAGCACGAGAATCGGAACAAGAACAACATGCCTCGTGAGAGAATGTCATGGGGGATCAGAGTGTCTCTTGACCAAATAGACTGATGTAAGCTGGATTAATAATAATCAGTGTCAATATGCACGTAATAAAAGTGAAACAAACAATTTTCCCGTTAATCTATTTGTTTGACATATCAAATGTCGCGATGTATGTGTTGAATTAGCAAGTTTTCAATAGCCTTTTCCCCAACTTTTGGTGAACCGGCGGTGTTCTACGTCACAAATCTCTTTCTCTTTGTCTGCAATCAAATCAACATCAAACTCAAGTATATCAATCTCCTAACCACAAAAAGGATAAGTTATGATCAAATCACCGGACGAACTGTATGTCCCATGAAGATTGTGTCGATCGTGTATTACGAAAAGTAAGGTCATTGAAAGAAACAAAAAACTACACATTGGGAAAGTTTATTTCAAGCTTGTATTTTTTTATGTATGAATATAGTAAATTAAACATGTGCGTGTCGCACGTGCACTATACTAGTAGAGACAAAAGGAGCATGCCTAGACTGAGACTATTGGTGAGTGCTGATTTCAAATATAAGTGGGGATATATAGCCTTTTCTTTACCTACCTATAAAAGAAGTGGGAAAATGTTTATTGATCGTAAATTGTAAAATGTGGTATTTTTTTATTTGATTTTATATGATACGCAAAGTTACGTAACTGCACATCACATCACATCACATGCACTTGTCAGACCATAATTCCTTTTCTGAAAAAGAAAAGACATAAAAAGAATATCTTGCACATGATAAATTTATTTATAGGAGTTTGCTTATGAGTCTCCTCAGATGGAGCTCAGATAGAGAACTCTGGACACTACGCAGCTATGAACGGTAGCATCATTCATCTTGTGCCAATGGAAGATCCAAATGTTTGGAGTGAGTTTTTCTTTTTCGAGGGAAACTACAGTGGGGGGTTTGGACTGAATGTAATTCACACAGGGCAAGTTATCGAGTAATTACAGATACAAAAGGTTTTCCTCATGTGGGGAAACAAAACAACGTAATCTTTTTGAAGAGTTGGGCTAGCGCTTTGCAACGTGAAAGCTTAATTAGTGCAGAGTGCTCGTTTATAGTATGGTAAACAACAAAACTAAAATGATAAATTGACAGGCCATAAATACTACCGACCTTCGTTGGACTTCCAAGTTCTCACACAATAGATCTCACTCACTGGAAACTCTTTTTCCCAAATTACATGTTTTTTCACCACGAAAGAAAGATTGATTAAAGAAGTTCACTCATACTGGGTCTATCAAACCAGAGGTACAATCGGGGCCCAACTAAGATACCGGGACATCTCAATCCAAAAGACTAATCTAATAGGTGAGCATCCATCTACCTTATTAGAGATCTCACATCATCAATATCCGACAAGGGACTAAACTCAACAATATCTTCCATCACACATCTTATGGTCCCATCTCCCTTCACACTCGGGTGGATACCCACCCAACAGCCCGACAACCATTTGGTCCGGGTGATCTAATCCGATGGTCCAATATCTATGTGAAGTCTCCGAGATGTATTAGGTTTTCGATCATGGCTCTGTTGACTCCAGATTCTGATCTAGGCCCAATCGTCAGCGACTATAGATAGTTATTTGGAGAATGCACGGGAGATACTAAAAGGAGTGCGTGACGACAGAAAGAAGGAAGGAGAAGCGTCATGCAACCAAAGGACATGTGGGACGAGTTCAAGTCGTAGTTTCCAAAGTTGGTAAAGTCATATAAAATATGGAAAGAATATCTAGGTTGGTTGTGATCAGGATATAAATAGTAAACCAGGACCATTGTGAAAAACAATCAATCAAATACAACTCTCGGCGCATCGCCACAATCAACTCGACGTATTTTCTCGTCAACTACTCGAGCTCTCGGGGCTCCGACATCGGTGTTACGAAAGTGCATCGAATCTTCCATGTCGACTTGTCCGTGCTAGAATCGATGTAACTGCTAGTTATCCGGTAGTTTCGATCGATCACAAGCTTCGATCATGAATATCGGCGACTTGCGGTAGTTGACGTGTCCTATCATGTTCGATTCAATTGACTTGTCCAGTTTTATTCTGTTGTCGATGCTAGTGCTTGAGTGGACGGTCGATCGGGCCACTCGAGTCATGGTTAAGATATATTGTCGATTCAATATGTTCTCTAGCGTTCGTAATAGAACAGTTGACGTGTCATTATAGCTCTGTGGAGTTGACTTATCCTACAATAGAGCGGGTGCTAGGGGTTAGATTGAACTAGTCATATATCCGGGATTGCTCTCGCAAATCATAGTTTGTACCTATCGATTAGTGCAATATAGTTGACTTGTCCTATGTTGCTTTGTCTTTTCATAGTTGACTTGTCCTAGGTGAGGAATAATTGGTAGAATATAAACTATGATTTGTGTTAGCGGTTTAACCATTCAATCGGGGTGTTTAGCCGATTGTTTAGCACGTTTAGATCTATCTTACATGAACTATTGATTGTCAAATTTGTCGAGTAAATATTAGATTAAACCATGTTATCTTGATAATTCAGTGATTCCATATGCATTGCATGCTTTAATCCTTTGATTTCACGAATCAGATTAAGTTAATCATAAATAAGTAGAGTTACAGCTTGTTGTTGCCGATTCATACATATTCAAGTGTCGATTTGCATGTTAAAGCCTATTTTGATACTATTAGCAGTGCTAGACGTCAGGACCAATCTACCAAGACGAACCTGAATGTTTAGTTCATGCTTTGTTTAAACAATTTGACGTCGATGCACTGAGTAACTGGTAACCGATGCGCTTTACTTTATGCCTTATTTTTTAATCTTTAGCTACGGTTACTTATCGGCCTGTCCGGGCCGATAACCGGGAATTTTACATGGTCTATTTGTCTTTGTTGGTTGCAGGGAAAACCAACTGGTACGCCCGAGAATTTGTCGCCGCTTGGAGTGAAGCGGATCTCCCGAGCCAGCATGTGTTCTCCAGCAGGTTTGGCATCACCGTGCGCATTTTTCCGTCAACATGCTCTGATATCACTTGTTAGAGTATGGCTCTACTTGTCACGACCACGAGCCCCTACCACCAGTCCAGGTCACACTGGGCCTACAAATCACGAGGCTCAATCGGAGCACCAACTAAGGTCTTGGGCCATCTCAACCCATAAAGACTAGCCCGATAGGTGAGGATCTCTTCACCTTATTAGTTGGCCTCTCTCATCATCAATATCTGATGTGGGACTAAATCGTGCCCATTTTTCCATCAACTGGCTCTTATATCACTTGTTAGAGTATGGCTCTACTTGTCACGACCACGAGCCCCTACCACCAGTCCAGGTCACATTGGGCCTACAAATCACAGAGCTCAATCGGAGCACCAACTAAGGTGTTGGACCATCTCAATCCATAAAGACTAGTCCGATAGGTGAGGACCTCTTCACCTTATTAGTTGGGCTCTCTCATCATCAATATCCGATGTGGGGACTAAACTCATCATGTGTTAGTTAGTGCGTGGCTCAGCTTGCCTCCAATAAATTCTAAGAGTGAAAGAAGTAATATCTATCGCACTACACCCACGGGTTACGAACCGAGTCCAAATCAAATGTCGTTGGGCAGCAGGTGGAGCTAGATGGCACCTCGGAGCATCACAAGCTGATGCTAAAGCAGTAGCTCAAGCTGAAAGAGGACCATGCTGCTGGATAGCCACATTTTACACCTCCTCCATCCTATGTTTTCTTGTCGGGTGTTGCGATACACAGATGATTTTATTCCTTACTTCGTTCATCGACCCATCTATTTTGGATAATACTTTGTGCCCACCATTGGTAGAGGCCACCCTGAGAGTTATCATGTGGAAGGAGTTTAAGATGATACTCAACCACCAAGGCGTAGTCGGGAAATTACCTTGAGGGGGCAGATAGTAGTAATTAGGTGTTGAGGGGGGCCAAAATTAAAATCTATACTCAATTACATGGTAAATTCTAGTGAAGTGCACCTAGCATAAGGGGGCCAGGCCCCTGCTCGCTGCCACGTGTCTCCGCCACTATCAACGACGCGGTCATATTAGCAGCATTGATGACTATTCCATTTAATGAGGCTACTCGTGTAGGCTTGGACCACACAATAGGGAGTGCTCCTACTAGCTTTTAGGAGCTCTAGATGTACGCATGAAACGGTCTTGTGATGCAGACACATTGATGAAACGTTCCCAATCGTAGATGTAATTAATGGACCATTAACCATATAAAGAGCTGTTTTTACTAGATGCCCTTTGAGTTGCAACAAATATTTTATTGTCGATTTTGTTTCAGAAGTGTAATGCAAGAACATTTGAAATTTCATGAGGCTATTGTTTGTCTAAAGAACAGTTGCCGCTGTCTACCCTGATTTTGGTGTTTAGTTTTATGTTTTTTTTTACATGTGAGTGTTAATTAGATATACAGAAAGCCACATAGAAACTTGTCAACGAAGTCAAAATTGTGATCCATGCAGGCATTATATTGTGATTGGCCTGCTAGGGTCTGTTTTTGTCATGTTGTCTTATGTGCGACAAAAAGGAATACATCATTGTCCCATGAGGCAAGTACCGCCTCGGTCGGATGACTTACCTAGCTTGACAGGCTTATTGGTAGCAGCTGCTGCTACTACTACTACTATAGGGTTGGACATATTAACAGTGCCAAATATTATAATGCCACGAGCCTTTGTATATTTTAGCGTCGGATGGACAGCAAGTTAGATGATGATAAGGACAAAAGAATCCGTTGTTTACTCAAGATAAGTTCATAACCCTAACTGGCCTGGAGCATCTTGCGTTTACCATGATGACTTCATGAAGTTTTGACAACAAATGGCAAGAATAATGGCCCTTTGTTAGAAAGGAGAATCAAATACAGAACAACTGAAGACGCCAATTGCCTTCAGCTAAGCCTACATAACAATGAGCAACAAGATTCAGCACACCACTACTAGACTGCTAGAAACCGAGATTCGGTGACCAATGGCGATGGAAGTGTTGTGGGCGCCAGCATTTTTAGTGTAGGACGTCTTTTTTCTAGAATACGCAGGAGGACCGTGCATCTTTGTATTAAGAAGAGAAAGGTCGACGACCATTACAACACATCCCCACGAGGGTGCTGATAGTGATAGTCTTACACAGGATAAGAGAGAAATCTAAGACAATCAATTTGAAAGGCCGCCTATAAACTAAACTTAAGCCAACTCTCGCGGCATCAAAACTCCTAAGTTCCTAGCACTGGCCACGCACCACACCCTTCTTCATCTTTGGTGCGGCCCAGAATTTCTGCTTCCGTTGCTGCTTGTCTACTTTAGTGTTGCATTCCTTCCATAGTTGCCAGACCACTAGAAGGAAGGTCATATCCAGCCCTTTGCACTGTTGCTTTGGGAGGCCAGATCGCATCTGCACCCAAGTGCCAGCAATGTTGATGGCATGCATCTGCACCCAAGTGCCAGCATGTTGATGGCATGCATCTGCACCCAAGTGCCAGCAATGTTGATGGCATCTCCGACAAAGCGTGTGGCCATGCATGCTAAGCCAAGTCAGCGCATTCCACCAAGTCTGTCTTGCCATCGGGCATTGCAGCAACAGGTGTTCCACCGTCTCCACTAATTGATCGTACAAGGCGCACACATCATCTAGCTGGAATTCATGGCGTTTGTGTTGGTCTTAGCTACGCACCCACTTATATACCGTAAGAGGATGGTGTACATGGTAGCACCCCTTAGAGTACTTCAAGGTTTAATCGAATCCACAAGAAATTGTTCGACACGAAAATGTCGTACGTCTCTCTCAGACGTCGTCGATGAGAAAGGGAAGTGCAAGTGCGGGCGTGCCAGTGTACTACGTACACAAATAAATAAGAACGAACAATACGAGTAGGGAAAATCATGTATTTCATTAATTCCTTGAATCAACAAAATTACAAGTCCCTTTAATATGATTGCGCTCCATGTCCCCAAAGCCAGAAAACTGACCAAGTGCTTCACCACTTCCCATTGCAAACCTTCCGGTGGCTATTGTGCTCCCAAAAGCAATCTGCATCTCAGTGTAGAACTCAATAGGCCTGTTAGTAGGCATCTTTTGGGTGAGCCTGCAGCAAACAGATGCAACAAGAGTGATGAGTCATATGCAACTTCAGATGCAACTGACATATACAAAAATTTTACAAAGGAAGTGCATTATGTAACAATTACCTTGTTGTGCCCAATAAAGTGTTCATGCTCTAGCAGAATTGTTTTGGTGTCCTCATCCCAACCTGCTCCACTTAGGAGCTTCAGCTTGCACATCTTACCCCATCTCTGCCTTTATTTCCTCAAGTGATTGGACACCTGAGTTGAGGTCGCATCCTCTCCGGAGAACTCCCTTATTGCCTTAGCCACTTGATTCAGATGCACTTCTTTGAAACCTTTATCAGTCCTCATTCCTTTGCTTACTAGCTTACAAATGGCCCTCAGCACAAAACCAGAGTTGGCAACTGTCCACCTTATAGGTGGTCTTGCACCACCATTGGCAACAGTAGGTACAACAGGAGCAGCAGGAGGTGGCACAAACCCCTCACCCTCAAATGTAGCAAACCCCTCCCCACCCACCATGAAACCCTCAGACTTGTTCCTAATTTTGTGCAACAAGGTAACCTCATGAAGAATAAACAACAACAAACCAAAATTGACATAATCAAACAAAATAAATACATTGCTCCAAACAGAAATACATGAATTAGTTGTCTCAGTTCACACCAGACATCATCACAAGATAAAGATACATGGTTCCAAACAGACTTGGCAAATGTATGAATTATTACAATCACAATCAAATTCTATTGTCCCACATAGACTGAGCTATCTCATCCCTCATACCAGCCTATGCAAGGTTCTCAGCACTAGAAGATGGTGTTGATGGTGGTGCTCCATGGAAGTTGTCTTCAGGTGGGACAACTTCATCAACACCAAATGACAGTACCCAGTTGTGAAGAATACAACAAGCCAACACTAGCTTGACTTGGGTTTTGTATGGGTGATAGGGTTTGTTGTCAAAGATTCTGAACCGCCCTTTGAATGCAGCAAAAGCCCTCTCTACAGACACTCGAAATGATGAATGCCTTAAATTAAACAACTCCCTTGCATTAGCAGGTGCATTGCTAGCATTGAACTCGACAAATGGTACCGAACAACAAGAAAAGGGGTAGAAAACCAGGCCGGCATGCATACCCAGCATCAACTAGGTAGTACTTACCTACAATGTTAACACCACAATCTAATTAAGGCCAATCAAATGACTACATTCTTCATTACTATGTGAGACAAGTTACCTTGTGGTACCCTGAGCCCATCTTCCCTCTTAAAGCATCTGCCAATATGTGTGCATCATGTGCAGAACCTTCCCACCAAACAAGAACATAAGTGAATTTAAGATCAAAATCCACTGCAGCCATGACATTACGGGTGGGCTAGTGTTTTCTACCCCTAAATGCCGCTTGCATTTTCAATGGGACCCTAGCAAGCACATGAGTCCCATCAATGGCTCCAATGCAATCCTACCATTGTCAATTTAATTATACATTAATCATATGCAACATATTGTGATAGATACTTGCTAATTCAGTTTTAAGTTCAAGTTACCTTGAAATAAGGATACCATATGTGGCTTCCTAGAATATTTGGGTGAGTATTAGACGAAGGTGGCCTAATCATCTCATCCCTTAACTCCCCAATTGCAAATAACACTTGCTTGAAATGATTGCTTACAGTTTCTATGGACCTCCTAAAGTTCGATGAATAACCCTAAACCTTTGTTATGACCAACAACATGGAGAAACATGCTAACTTGCTCCTCAATAGTGCTATTTATTGTTTCCCTAAGCAAGTCCCTCTGCCTAAACAGTTGACACGGTGAAAAGAAGGGTGTTTTGCCCATGCGCAACATGTCAATGCACTCTTAATCAGTGGAATTGAAGATTTTGTCTAGGTTATTTTGCCTCTGCTCATCAGCAATCGAACGGGGTTGGAGCTGCAAATGGTTGGGTGCCATATCTCTAAGATCTTTAAGCTTGCAGATCACAAAAGACACAAGCACTACCACTAGAGAAACTACTTGAGCACGATGGAACGATTGCTCCTCATTGCTGGCCATCTACATGCATGTACCAAAACCAGAACATAATCAAATGTAACAATGTCATACTACTGCCAAGTCCTGTTTAGCATCCTATGCATCAATACCATCAAAATCTAGTGTAATAGTGCACATGGACACGGCTGCAACCGTTACCGGTTGCCTCCTAGTGCCGGTGCCTCGAACATCATCGGCAATATCATCAACATAGCATAAGCAACCACAAATCCAACAAAGAACATGTAGATCTACACAAATCAATACATCAATCATGTAGATCCAACAGTAGATACGCACAACGATGAATCGCTAGCAGCCAGGGTTTGAAAGAAAGGCATCACAACCCGAGTGGAAGATGAACCGGGAGTAGGGAAATGGATCTCGTTACTTCCGAGCTGACGACGGAAAACGAAGCAGGGAGTAGTGTTGATGGAGCTTGGGAAACCGATGATGCACATTGCAGCGGAAGAAGACCGAGCAGAAGGAGACCGGAGAGGAAGGAGACCGAGCGGAGCGAAGCAGACCCGACCGGAGCAGAAGAAGATCCGCACCAGCTGCCTCTTCACCAACCCCGAGCGGTCGCCGTGGTCGTCGGAAGGCGAGGAGAGAGCGAGAGTGAGGCGAGAGCGGAGCGAGTTGCGGCGGTGAGGGCGAGGAATGGAGCGGTGACCCCGGTGCCGGTATATAAGCAATGGTAACCCTAGTCCTTTTCACGGGTCATTTCTTTCCCGCCCAAGCCCGCGCGAGCCACCGATTCCCGCCTAACCGCACCGCCAGCTGCGGATGAAATGCACGGAGCGAGCCGGGCGCAGGAGCGAAGGCCATTTTGGCTGTAGCCACGGGTGCGCCGTTTTAGGCCAGATTTGCATCCGCGAGCCCGGGCCGGATGCCCATTCACCCTACCAAACACGAGCTACTGCACCTGGCGAGCCTACATCCCCCAGCTGCGGCCTATCAAACGCGCCCCAAGGCAGCAATTGCAAGCTTCATGCAAAAATGACAAAAAAATTACGACGAACCCAGGTGCTCGAGAATCTAGGTCGCAGCCACTAGGTAGTAAGACAGGTAGAAACTATTGCCTAGAATGGAGGTCGTACACTATTTAGTAAGACTAGAATTAAAAACCTAAATCATATTTAATTATACTTTTTTAGTGATATTGTAAACGTCCTTAGTTTTAAAAAGGGAGACTTGTATTTTTACCACACTTAAGAGGGGCATCCCTACAATGCTACATTTATACGCAGCGTCCCAAAACTGACACACCTGAGTGCATTTGTCTCATCCACCTGTCGCTACCCCCACCAAACCGGATTTTCTTTTCTTTTTAATTGAAAAACGTAACTGATATGACCATTATGCCCCTGCCTCTCTACAGGAGCCGAAATTAGAGACCACGACGCGCTTGTGTGTTTCGCTTGCACTATTTTTTTCTTTTTCCTCACGCGCCTTGCGGCAAAAAATGCAACAGCCACGGCTAGTTGAAGAAAAACGAATTTTGTTTCTTTTCTTCTCAGTATTACGAAATATTTGAATTAAATTTTTTAAAAAATTTTGATCAGATAGAAAAGTTTTTAAAATCTGACAAAAAAATTGACATGATCTTTGTATAAGTTGGTGATTCCAGATAGCATATATGACATGAAAAAAAATACACCTTAACCGTAACAATTCGAAATGAGATGAGATAGATATGAGACAGGGGCATAATGGTCATGTCAAGCGAAACACACAAGCGCGTCCTGGTCTCCAATTTTGACTCCTGTAGAGAGGCAGGGGCATAATGGCCATATCAGTTATGTTTTTCAATTAAAAAGAAAAGAAAATCCGGTTTAGTGAGGGTAGTGGCAGGTGAGATGAGACAAATATAGTCAGGTGTGTTATTTTTAGGACACTACATTTAAATGTAGCATTATAGGGATACCGTCTTAGTAAAAATACGATTCTCCCGTTTTAAAAAATAGAGGGAGTAGGTGGAAGAGGAATACAGGCGCAGGATAAATAACTCGCGCCCGTGTTCGGATTAACCACGCCGCGTGCCATCCCCGACCCTTGCGCTGACACCCGGCCGGTCCACCAGCACCGAGATTTTTGCTATTTTGCCCACGCAACCGTGACCATTTTGGTTATAATGCCCGGTCTCGATGGGCTTCGCCATAATGCCCACGAAACCGCGACCACTTTGGTTATAATGCCCAAATCGACTATTATAGCTTATTTTCAGTTATTTTGCTCTGTATAGGCAGTAAAAAAGACGAAACTACCCCTAGCTCTTGAAAAAATATTTCTCTGTTGGGAGATCTCCTCTGTTGATGGCTCCTACGCATGACCAAAGGGGAAAAAAATATTTCCAACATGACAACAGCAGCATGGGCATGAGCAAAACAAGAAGAAAAAAACAAGTGAGCAAGGGCATTTTCGTCCATTCAGATCACCAAAAACCCAAAAAGTATTTTAGAAATTCCAAAAATCTCGTTTGGGCATTCTACCGGAAGAGGCAACGGTTTCGTGGGCATTTTAACGAAGCCCATCGGGACGTGGGCAAAATAGCGAAGCCCCCGTTTTGGGTGGGTAAAATAGCAAAAATCTCGCACCACTACCCGGCGGCTTCAGTGAGCAATTACGAATCCAACTGCCCACCTCGGATCCTTTCCTTTTAAATGCACCCGGGCCACTCCACGGCGCACACTAATCCAGGCTTCCAGAGTAGCGGCGGCGACGGGCAAGCAGGCCAAGCTCGGCACTCAACCCACGGGCAACAACGGAGATGAGTTCCGCGGCGGCGCCCGGGGCGGGGAAGGTGCTCTGCGTCACCGGCGCCTCCGGGTACATCGCGTCCTGGATCGTCAAGCTGCTGCTCGCCCGCGGATACACCGTCCGCGCCACCGTGCGTGACACTGGTCAGTAATCAATACCTCCCCCTTCCCTGCTCTGGTAATCGTTGCCCCTTTCTTGGGGTTGATTTTGTGGAATGTGCTACGGCATCGTTTGATGTTTGATCGGATGCTTTAGGAGGCAACATTCATCACCGAATTGTTTGGTGGGAATATTATCTTGGGGCCATAATCACTCATCTGGTCCCTTTTGTGCCATGAATTTCGGCATTTTTATATCTGAATCGGGACCAAGTGCACCTTTTATTACTGGTTGTGTTCAGTTTTTAACTCGCTTGTCAGTTCTTACTGTTACCGTCAGTAGCGCACACGCATCTAAATTTCGTTTATAAATTAGGCATTGCTGATTTTTATGCTTATTATTACTAAAACGGGACCAGGAATCAGATTCACGGTCTCGAATTATACCGAAACAAATATACAAACTGCACCCACCCAGACACGTGAACAAGTTACTATTGTTTACTACCCTTTTGATACGGTGGGGAATTCCAAAGAACTAGGCCTTCTGGAACCCTGTTTTCTTTACGCCCCTTTTCCTCTGTTTCTCCTTTTCCCATGCCTTTTCTATTCTTACACTACAAAGTGGCCCGAAATCGTCTTTCAAACATTAATTGAGATGTTCTAACTTTACAGCTGACCCCAAGAAAACACTGCATCTGCGAGCCCTTGATGGAGCAAAGGACAGGCTGCACTTGTTTAAAGCTAGCCTGCTGGATGAGGGCTCTTTTGATGCTGCCATTGATGGCTGTGATGGTGTCCTCCACACGGCTTCTCCATTCTATCATAATGTCAAGGATCCCCAGGTCCGTATGTTTACTACTTGATGCAAATGCAGATCTTGTGTGCTTTGTTTTCTCCTTGAAGACCCATTATGTCATGAAATACTATTGTTTTCTCTACACGCAAAACAAAAAAAAAACAATTTAACAAGTAAAACCCAAATGCATCAAACATTTTAGTACTGAATTTTGATAATGATTTACATCTGTTTGGACAGAACAATTGCTTCAGAAGTAATTTGCTCAACTGCCTATCTTGAAATTTCACTTTGTTGGAGTTGAACCCAGCCTGTTCATCTTTAGCCTTTCTCGAAATTGTGAACTTACTCTATGTTGGTTTATTTTATATGTGTGTCCTTCAGGCAGAGTTACTTGACCCTGCAGTCAAGGGGACGCTTAATGTTCTTAATTCATGCAAGAAAGCTTCTATTAAAAGAGTGGTTGTAACATCATCCATAGCTGCTGTTGCCTATAACGGGAAGCCAAGAACTCCTGATGTCACAGTTGATGAAACATGGTTTTCTAATCCAGAAATTTGTGCAAAAAATCAGGTAATAAATCTTGAATATACAATGAACACTGATTGTGTACCATTATTTGTTAATTGGTGTATGCCTTTTGTAATAAGTTTTGGCATATATGTGGAGCGCCAACTAACATAATATATTTTTTTCTTATCGTGGATGTATGTCTAAGTGCATGCCACTCTACCACTTGCTCCAAGTAACTTGATTTTTTTTAGTAACTTGCGGTTTAAGAATGATTCTTTTGAACACTTGCGGATTAGTTCATTCAAAATAGTTTCATGATATGGTACTTTGTTGCTTCTTCTTGTTGCTTTAGTCCATTATCTATTGTGCCAAAGATATGTTTTCGTGCAATACACATTCACCAAGAATTGGTAATGTCTGCTTCTAATGATGAAGTGGTGATATCGTCATTGTAAATTGTTGTCTTTTTCGATTTCTATAATCTTTGGGTTGGGACTTATAAAATACATGATTCATGATGGAATTCTAGATACACAATTAATCTGCAGATATTTTGATTAGGTTCTAATGCAGTTAGTTCAACAGTATTGCCATATTATATGTTAGCAGTCATTGTCTTTTCTGCTAAACAACGGTGGAATAAGTTAGCTGCAAAGGCAACCCATTTCTGGTGAATTCAAGGGGGCACAGATTGCTACCGATTTCACATAACTAATGCTGGTCTTAACTTTAGCAGTATTTTGTTATAACTTGGTCTCGATAAATATTGCAGCATTTGTACTGACTCGCTAATAGTTAATTTTGTTTTATGATGAAAGTTCTTCCAACAAAAACTAGGCCTACCTCAGTTTGTAGGGAGATAAGGGGCTATCACCCAGGTTCAGTAGGTGTTAAGGTTTAGGATTTTAAGTTCCTCATAGGCTGGATATCGTTGGGACTCTGTCTGGTTTGTGAACTTGTGAGGATGAAATGATTTAGGGTCCAAACCCATGGCAACTGGCAACATTTGTAAATTGGAGTTGGCAACATTTATATTATATACAAGTGATATTAGGAATTTACTTCCATAGCCATTTATAGGAGTATTGAAATTTGGAGTATCTGTGATGTTCATATTATCATTTTTCTGTTGTTTAATTATTCACTCTCCTGCAGCAATGGTATGTTGTCTCCAAGACACTTGCAGAAGAGGCTGCTTGGAAGTTTGCAAGGGACAATGGAATTGAAATTATCACAATAAATCCAGCAATGGTTATTGGTCCTTTGCTGCAGCCTACACTAAACACTAGTGCTGAAGCAATCCTGAAGCTAATCAATGGTAATGTGGCTCAGCCCACTAATTTGTTTACCTGACTTGTATTTGCACTCACATCCATTTTTTATTTATTGTTTGTTTGAGGAAATGCCCTTAAGAACAGTGGGGCACTTATGCCCAATTCGAATGTGCATCTTAATAAGCTCGTAAAATTTATTCGAAAATTGGAAATATATCTCACAAAACATTTGTTATCCTCGCTAAAACATTTCTTTAGTTCTTATAATTACTAATGGATCTTGTCGGGTTTCATCTCAAGATTTTTTAAGTACAGCAGGGGAAACCCCTGCTGCAGTAGATATATATTATATATGAAAATGAAAAATAACCGTACATCTTGAGAGAAATGTCTGAGACAGATCAGACAAGAAAAAAGAGAGAGAGAGAACTGGCTTCCTATCTATTCGCCTTTTGCCATGCAGCAAGAAATGAAGATTTCCATGAAGAACTGATCTTTGGTTCAAGTTTGAAGCTTTTCTTTAGTTTAAAGCAATATTGAAGATTTAGAAATTTGCCTTTTGTTATCCTTGCTAAAAACTTGTCTTTCGTTCTTTTCATAATTAATAATGGATCTTGTTGGATTTCCTCTCAATCTTTGTAGTTTGGGACTAGTAGAATGTTCAAGAATACACATTACCATTTACCCTTTTTGTTTGCAACATGCTGCTAGCATGGTGGAACTCTTTTATGTCTTTGGCCATTCCCTTGTAGTCATTTGTACTAAACCATAGGTGATAGCTCAGAGACATTTAGTTGATTGGATAATCATCCTAAACTATGTGATTATGATAACATTATGTTTGCTTGGAATGTGCTATCACTATCACAAAGTACAATGCTTCCATAAGCTAGTAGCAACATGAAGGCTTGGAAACAAACTCACAAGAACTGTCCATTTTATTTCGGCCCATGGTACCTTCCTACTGTTCTGATATTGTATTTGATTCTATTTCTCTGGATAATTGTATACTATATAATTATTTCCTCGTCATTGCTAAACGTCTTTACTATATAGCGCAGTGATTTGTTAATGTTAAGAAAATGAACTAAGTGGATGCTTAAGACTGGAAAGAGAAACAGAGTAGTATGCATTTACAACCAACTATACTGGTTTATGCTCTGAAGAACAAACCAAAGTAATACAAATTCTTCTCATGTTCTTGCAGGATCAACCTCTACATATACCAATTTCAGCTTCGGATGGGTAAATGTTAAAGATGTCGCCCTGGCACATATCCTTGCGTATGAAGTTCCTTCAGCAAATGGTCGGTATTGCATGGTTGAAAGAGTTGTTCACCAGTCAGAGGTTGTCAACATCATCCGCAAGATGTATCCCACCATTCCCTTGCCGGACAAGTAAGTTGTGACCCTGGCGAACTCCAACAAACGTTATAAATGTCAGAGGTGTCAGGGTTTCAATGTTACTCAATCCACATCCAAATTTTGGAATGAATAAACTCTGATACTAATAATTTGATGAACACTGAGTTAGAAAGTAAGTGTGCATTCCCCTTTGCAGGTGTGCAGATGACAAGCCATTAGTTCCAACTTACCAGGTATCCAAGGAGAAAATAAGAAGCTTAGGCATCGAACTGATTCCACTGGAGGCAAGCATCAAGGAAACTATCGAAAGCCTGAAAGAGAAGGGATTTGTTAACTTTGACTCTAGCAACCTGTGAAAAAGGAGGATGATAATCTAGTTTTGTGGTCCGTGAAGTGACCCAAAATAAATGGAGGCATGCTTATTGCTGTAATGTGTGAATCAGTTGTGTTTTTATGGACGAGGCAGTCTAATTTAAATCGCTTAGAATCTAGCGTCTGCAATCAGCACATGAACGACTGTCTTATTATTTAAAATCCTAGCCCTTACTTGGACCATTATCCACTGTTTCAACTTTCGACCATACAGTAGCAGTTTATATTCACTTTTCATCATGAACTTCCTATTTTGTTCTTGGTCATGGTGACATCTATATATTGTGAATATATTTTCTGTGACGTACGAAAGGCTAGGCATCTGTTCTAATTTACGAGGGAGGACAGCATAGATATGCATATTGCATGTCTGGTCTAATCAATGAACAGTGTCCATAAGCACATTTTGCCTTCCGTTTCGTAACAATATGAACTTCACTGTGCACAGAATGCTTAGCTCATCAAATTGCCAGCTAGCAATATGTGCAGTTACACCGCACACAGAATGTCACATCCAAATAGCTTTTGTACTATAATTTCAACTCACAAGGTAGAAATTAGCATAAACAAGTTCAGTCCAAATGGTAAGACTGGAAGAAGTAAAAGCAGATCATCGTACAAATTGAAGATTTTTATTCTCGTTTGAAGGCTTTTTCTGGGCAACTGCCATCTATTTTTGAATGATGAGGGAAGTCGTACTCCATGTCTTCTGCTTTCAGACCGCCATCCCTCAAGGTTTGGACAACTTCCTTGTGCACAACTGCATTTCCTTCAGGCGTAAGATGTAGCCCATCACTGAAAGATTAAAATGGAAGGCGTGAGATGTAGCCCATCACTTAAAGATTAAAATGGAAGCAATGTGTATCAGTATATAGAATAAACAATTAAACATAATGCAGGAAGCTAGTCCTGCATGTGCCCATGCTGCTAACTATGTTATTCTTCTGAGGTTTCAAACAAAGGGTCTATTCCCGGTAGGAGAGACTTTGGGTAAAAGCAAGTCACTTGGTACTAGGGTGGGCTCAAAGATATGGGTTAAGATCTAACCCACAGGCAGATGCTCATGCTGCAAGGGGTTGGCCAGCTTTTGTGACTTCTCAGTCATGCTCCAGGTGAGTTTTTTTTTTATAATTACAATACTGTTGGGCGATCTTTTCTCACTAGCCCAAGTTTTTGAAAAAAATAGACTTGCTGAAGTTTTAAAGCGGGAATAACAATATTACATTGCTCAAGAAACAGTAAAAACAATAGCATGGAAGAACAATGTTGTGTTCTGTATTTTTAGCTTATGCAGATTGTGAAGCTAACGACACCGACAGCAAAAGCATGCACCATGCATTAACAGTCACTGACATGTGGGCCCGGACCTGCATGTCAGTGAGAGTGTATTACTGCAGAGGATCTGAATGCCAAAAGCATTAGATCCAAACACAGAAAGTAACAGACCTCTGAATTAGTGGTCATTATTGTTATATGGAGTCCCTATAAATATATGCATAATTGTATCCCATACTTCATCCTATATATCAAATTCTTCAGCAGAGTAAAATTCTTTATAAACCACATAGCCAAAATGTATAAATGAAGCCCAGATACATTATATTTAGTGAACGCCAATGCAACAACAGCGGTATTCATTTTTTATTTAATGAGAAAAATTTATTGATTTTTCTTAGTGTGGCCACTAATCTAATTAGGAAAAGAAATCTGACACTAGAAACAGATTACCTTAGGTAAAGTGTCTTCCATCCTTCAGTCTCCTGCATCTTCGACCAGATATTAATGCAGGGTATGTGCATTTCCCTGGCCAACTCTACACATTGATTAGCATAGACACCAGCCATTTCGTTTGTCCTTTCAGGTAGCTTCCTTGCATCTTCTCCATATAGTGAACTTGGGATTCATAAAAATGTATGGAGTCAATTGCATGAAAATCATAAACATTTTGGTGCATAAAAAATGATGGCTACTACATGAAGGCATAACAAACGAAAATCTAACCGTTCATAATAACAGATCAAGAAAAAAACATATAAAAATAGGACAGGCAAAGTGAATATTGAAAAATAGTTCATCTAGAAACGGGTTACGCAAAATGCTGAGGAAAAATACAACTGCAAGTATAATCTTGATATAATATTTGTGTATCAATCTCAACAAGACAAAAGAGGAAAATAATCTATGACTTCAGTATCAGGCATCTCTAAAGTTGCCATAGTTTTAGAGCACATAGGAAAGAGTTCAACAAGAGAAAGCATGCTAACCGAGCAAATCTTTCTCTTCCGTCTTCATCAACAGGAGGTGGCGTGATTAGCACAACTACCATGGACTTCGAACAATCCTGTTTGAAATTACATTAATTATTATTCAGTAATTTTAATCAAATCACAGGTCTAAATATTTTAATTTTTTTACAAAAAATTAAGCAAACGTCACAATAAAACTTGTTTGTAACACAACTAGTTTGGGTGTAAATTGCAACCTGGACCCACATGTAAGGCACAAGAAGGGCTCATTTGTCACCAAATTAATGGTATCTTTTAGTGGGGCAATTGCAAAACAAGTCCTATTTTGCATCTTAATTATGAAAATGGTTCACTTTTTCCAAGTTTTGCAAAATCGGTCCACTTTTTTGAATCTAAAGCTGCACCTAGGTCCTGTTTTTAAAAAAAGTGGACCGATTTTGAAATAAAAGTGGACCGGTTTTGCAAAGAGTGGACCGATTTTGCAAACTTGAAAAAAGTGAACCATTTTCATAATTAGGTTCCAGAACAAGACTTGTTTTGCAATTATCCCTATCTTTTATATATGCTCCTTGATGCCCAACCATAACTAAAATTGTAGTTTTGATGATATGGGGAAAGCATAACTGTAGTTCAGAAAAAAAATATGTCATGTTAGGAAACATATAACTGCAACTGTCTTTAGTTTAGTAATTCACGGTAGGCTATCAGAAACTTTAGTTTCAGATTGGCTCCAAGGCCTGTCACATAAAATATTTATAGTAGGGGACTCACCTACTATATTCCGGTCAAAAAAAATAGAAGACCTTTTGACAAAACTAGCATACAACTCAAGATACTACAGGAATCAGGACAATTACCTCCAGAACTACATAAAAGCTATTTTTCAGTCATCTGATAGAGAGGTCCAGAACAAGAAATAAAGACACATATCCTATGCAAAGTGAGCTTATGTGTGCTTTTACGGCATCTTCACATAGATACACAATAAAGCTCCAACTCAAATTATGTCCATTTAACAAGAAAAGAATTGTGCAGCTTTACAAATGTGTAGTCCTTTCTCATATACTTTAGCTTCAGCGCGTGATGTACCACATGTTCTATAATAAAATCAGATTTTGCACATGAATGCTGCATATTCATATGAATCATACCAGCATATCAAGCATAATTGACAACAATAAAGATGTGAAACAAAAGAAAAAAATACCTTCAAGTGATTAACAATCCTTTTCAGATTGTCTCTGTACTCTGAAACAGGTACATGTTGCCGCTCGCTCGTTCGTCCTAAAAGGGCCGCATCATTTGCGCCAAAGAATATAGTTGTTACTAAAGGATGTGCTATGTCATCCTACAATGCATATGATGTTGTTAACATCAGTCTCTATGCCTGACATTTGGCATGTTGAAAATACATGAACAGTCACACTATGCGCAGGGAGAAGAACGAAGGTCCTATAGGCTGGAACGCTACTGTATTACCAGGGGGAAAATGTGATGGATCAAGAAGAGAGCCCATCTTGTGTTGTAGCCACCGTAGCCTCTGACAATTACATCAGCCTGCCACAAATGGAATCACAGGATGACACAATACATCAGAAAAGATAACTAAGAAACAAATCATCTAATTCGTAACACAGATGCACCATGCCACAGAAGGCATATCGACAGGTTTACTCGGTAAGCTTAAACATGAATGTTGACAAATAACAAGTGACAGGAGTGATACAATACGCATATGATCAACAAATCCGTCATTTAAGCAATTCATCGAACAATCAACCAACGAGATCTCAGAAGTTTCATTTCTCTGCACGAACAAATTCGTGCACGCCCCCACAAGAGGCACGAAACAAATCAGGGCAGAGTTCGTATGGTATACCTTGCGCGAGTAGGTGTTGGCGAGTGCGGCGCCCCAGCCCCCAGGGCGGAAGGATTGCTCCGTGATGGAGTCGCCGAAAAGCACCAGCCGGGGCCGCATCATTCCTTGCGGCGACACGAAGGTGAGGACAAGACGAGATGATGCAGGAGTAGTCGGAAAAGAGAGCGAGTGGCGCTGGAGGAAGATGTACCTGTGCCGGCAGGGCACATGGGAGGATCGCCGGCAGATGGGGCGGCGAGGCAGGAGCCGGGCATCGTCATCAGCGGGGCGCGGGGGCACGCGGCGGATGTGGAGGCGCACGGCGGCAGGGGGTCGGGGGCGCGCGAGGGCGGCGGCAGGCGCGGGGCCGCGCGGCGGTGGCGGGCGAGGTCGACGTAGACGACGGCGGCGCTCTCCTCCCTGCGCGCGGGCGGCTCACTTGCATATGCTGTGATGTTTTGGTGGAATTATTACTGCTTTGATCTTGTTTTACTGTTTTTCATTACCTACCTTATCTGTTAGTCTAAGATTTTAGAATTTGTGTACTCGGCAGAACCGACGACTTAGTCTAATATTCTAGAATTTATTTATTTGGCAAAACCGGACTTAGTTAGATTTATTTATATAATTTCACAGATCCACACAATATTTCATCTTATAGTAAAAAAACCATCGTATATACAATGCTAATTTCAGAGAACTACCTATACTTTGCTGTGTACCTTCGCAAAATCACTATCCTCTTTTAATTATTCGTATGATCCCACATATTAATTATAGCACTTGTATATTATAGACTGTTTCGAGTGCTATCACTTACATATAGGTCATAGATATTGGATCTCGTATAATTTAAAAATATGATGGATTAATGAAGCTACATCCCAAAGTATTAGTGGGTTGTGAAATATGCATCATATTTTATGGGTTTGTAACAATAAAGTTAAATTATTGATGATTTGTGAATTTAACTTTTTTTGTCTAGAAATTGGTCATTTGAACTTGAGTTTTAGCATGGTATTACAATTATGTGTAAATATTTTTATATTTGTATATGTCACTAATAAGATGTAGTTCCTTTATTATCTATTACTTGTCATTCTGTACTTATCCAGCTTTTTTCAATTTACTTGTCATCTGTACATCTTTATCTCTCTCTCTTCATTTTAGTTTTACACATTCATACATTATTTTCTTAATTCACGAAACGATAAGTAATTTAAAACGAAAGAGTATGTGGATAACTTCACAAATCTCTAGCTCACTCGACTCTTACAGGTGCTGTCGTATTTACTGAAATAATGGCTCCACTAGAATTTATGCCTAGAATCATTTACACTTACATGTAGCTTGGCCCACAAGGTAACCGCGTAATAAATTTTTATTATTTCAAAAATATTATTAATATATCATATACTTATATTTATCATTTTTAAATATTGTATTATTATTAAGATTTGATATTTCATACTATAGCAATGAATCCTAGTTGTTGATCGACATTCACCACTCCAATAATTGATTTTTACCACTAGAACCTTTCAGAATTTTCAAAAAATAATTTTAAAAATAAAAAACCAAAACAATAGAATATTACTACTAGAACAATTATTTATTACAACAACAATTAATTCTTTCTAGTTAATTTTCAGTGTTCAAACAATGTAAAAATTAAAAATCATAATTTTGTAACATATTAGAATAATTTAATTTTTTACTAAAGAACTATTTATATTTATTAGTAAAACAATTAATAATACTGCTAGAATAATGCATAAAATTCAAAAAAATCAATTTAAAGATAGGTGTACGAATGAATTAAATTTAGAGGGAGAAATATATTTAAAATTCCGTAAACTTCACTGCTCCAATCAAACTATGCCATCTGGCACTCCGCTGACCCCTCCTCCAGCCTGCCAGCATGTCTCCACCATTCAGTTGCTGCCACGTGTGCGCTATGCGTAAGCTAATTGCTTTGTCAGCGTTGTCTGAAAGGCGCATATCGTCGACGTTTGAAGTTTGAAAGTTCTGTCGATTAGCTAGTTTCTGTTTTTGGGCCTAGTATACCGCCTTGTTGGGCCGAATGCGCCACGGACCAAGCCTGCTACCGTTGGACTGAATTTCGTCATTGGGACAGCTGATCCAATCGTCGAGACCGCCGATCCAATCGACGCCTCGCCTCTCCCCTTCTTCCTCGCGCTTGTCCAACCACAATCCATCGCCGATCTGCCTTCTCGAGGTACAGAAGCGCCCCGCGAGGAATCCTCGTTTCGTCTCGCGCGATCAGATCCGGTTCGTTCTCGCCGGGATCTATCCAAGATCCGTCTTATTATTATTTTCACTTTTCTTTTGAGCTGCCCATCTGACCCGGATCTTGTTCTTCCTTCGTGGTGCACAGAAGAAAATATGGATTGGCAGGGGCAGAAGCGCGCGGAGATGCTGATGCAGGTGCTGCTCGTGGCGTCGGCCGTGGCGGCGTTCCTTGTCGGGTACGTGCTCGCCGACTTCCAGCTCATGCTGCTCGTCTACGCCGGCGGGGTCGTCCTCACCGCCCTCGTCACCGTCCTCGACTGGCCCTTCTTCAACCGCAACCCGCTCAAGTGGCTCGACGCCGCCGAGGCCGAGCGCCACCCGCGCCCGCAAGTCAGCGCAGGCGCCACGGCAGGGGGTAAGAAGAAGTCCAAGAAGTAGTCGGTCTTTTTAGAGGAATATATGGTTCGTATGACTCAACTTGTTTCGGCACTATATCCCAGAACTATAACTATCAAGTTATGAAATATTGAGTTACTAGATGAATTTGGTACCGATGGTGCTTTGATTTTGCTGAAAGTTTGCTCACAATTTTGCGTAGGAGTTTCCAGTTATATCTCCTTTAGTGATTTAATAGATGACTAGCATACCAGATAATGCCTGCATACTAACTTCAATGGAAGAGCTTTCTTGATTTCATAATATTTACAGTTAAAATAATCGAGATGTTTAGAGCAAGGATAATGGAATCGCCCACTGCTGGCTCTTTAGGATGTTGTACGCCAGTTTGAAGCCATCACGCAAGTATAGTGAGCAGGCTACTAGTTTTTATTTTATTGCGCATGTCCATCTGAAAGATGCGTGTGGATTGGTTGTTTGGCTTATTGCGCCCGCTCAATCGTGGGCAGCAGGCTTGCAGGCTTTAAGTTAGCAAGCGGCCCTTGTGAAAGCCGCTTCAGCCCGCTTTGAGCTAGCGACTCATGAGACGCCTGCTCTGTTCTCTCTCTACGTTTCACTATCCTCCGTCTCAGATTTGGCTGACGTGGTGGGTTATTTTGCCTGCTGACTGTGTCCCAGTATACTTGCTCTTAGAGATTTCTTTGTTACATCTTTGGCAGATTTTTTATTACAGTGCTTCACTGGTTCATGTTCTTTTTGGAGGACAAATTGCTATCTTGTAGTTTGAAAACACTTTTTATGTCCCCTTGCTGATATCTTAGTGAAGCTCTGTTCTATTTAGAATTCTACAGCAGAACATATCGCCCCTTGCACCTATAGTCTGTCTGTTTTCTTCAGATCATACCATTCAGAACCATGTCTTGGTTTTTGTAACTCTCTAAATCATGTAACTCAAAATCTAAAATGCACCTTTTATACAATCATACTCGTGTTATCAGTTAGGTGTGTATCTGTATGGTCCATATGGGTTGTGTCTATTTATTTGGATGTTTATAGACATACCAACAATTATGGCTTCTGTATGGATCGAAGTTGATATTACCAGACAATCACTAGTCTGTCGTACAAAATAACACTCTGTAACTAGGCTGCCATTTCCACCCACTTTTCTATGAGTCTGGTCGCCCCCTAATTGAATCGATACTGTAGCATGCTTATTTATATAGAAAAACAGGAGGAGACATAGACACACTGAAAGCTGTTTTATTTAGGAAATGTAACTTTGCAAGAAAGTTATGCAAAGAGAAAAAACAATCAAAACTTAGAGACTATACACTAAGCAGTGATATATAGGGTTTTGTGGTATATGACTGACACATGATTAATCCTTCCTGCTGATTATTCAAATCGTCCTGTTCTCCTTGTGATAGGTGACATTCCATACAGATTATTGTTTTGATTGGTTCGTTAAAACTCTATTGTAGTTACGGATGAAACTGCTTCAATTATGTAGCTGAATCCTCTAGTGTAACATGGTAGGCAGGGCACCTGTTTACAGTTCTGCCCAAATGAAGTTTATCCTGATGGTTTTCTGGTGTACTGTTTTCTCTATGTAAGCAAAATTGAGTGACATGGTTCCTTTCTTTTGTAAGTCTAGCAAATAACAAACTAATCTGACATGACATCTAAAACTATTATTTTTTGCTTAATAATTATTCAGCTAGAGCACAGAGCAAAGGTTTAAGGTAGAGTGCAGCTGTATGGCGGTTAAGGGGTTTAAATTGTTCATGCTGCTGTTCCATTCCATTGGTTAGTTGTACTGTAAGCATTGTGCATGGTACAGATAACTAAGATTATGGAAGAAATGGTCCTGGTAAGAATTGAACAGACCATAAACCATTGATTCATTTACTTGCAGACTTCAGTATTGTCAACTGAAAATTACGGTGAAGTGCATGGATAATGGTATCATATTACTGCCATGTACGTAGTAATCATAGTAATGAAAAATTTCAGCAAAATTTATGTGTAACGTATTGAAACGCAGTTTTTCCATTATTTTTTTTCCTTTGTTGTCACATCTATTCTCATACAGTTTCTTTTTATCAAAAATATTTTTCTGTGTTGTCTCTTTTTCTTGTGATGCTGGCTGTTTTCTGTCATTTTGCTTGCTCTGTTGGGGTATGTTTAATGTGTTTTAATAAATAATCCTGCACCTGAGCAAAGGCCAGGGACAGATGCGAGACCTGCTCACCATATACATTTTTATTTGTGAATTTTCATGTTGGTAGCAACAAAGGGCATACCCAGTGCCGTAGGCTCCTGCACTGCGCGGGGTCTCGGGAAGGGTGTTAGCAAACAGCCTTACCCGCACACTGTGCAATGTGCAGAGGCTGGGGCTCGAACCCTGGACCTTATGGACACCAGGGCTGCCCTTTTTATGTTGGTAGCAACAAGATGCCGTAAATTTCATCTATTGGGTGCCATAAATCCTTGTGATGCTTGATGAGCTGAATTCATTATTTGTTTTTGGTCCTTGGCCTCCCTTTCAATGTGATTTGCTTGTTGTTATAAAAAAAGTGATTTGCTTCAATCTTTCTTCACTCTCATCTGACTTCAGCGACTGAAATTGTTGTGGCGTAACCTGCAGTATTGACCCATTCTGTCGTTACTTATGACATTAAAGTAGTTGAGCCATGTTTGAATTCATGTTTCAAGTACATGGGTGTTGAAATACAAATTTGAGATCTATGTTTGATTTCTTGTTTGAAGCACATGGGTGTTGAAATACAAATTTGATTGTATTATGCTTTGTTCTTGGTTATGGATTTTATTCTGGGCCAATGTATGTCCACTCATGAAACCAAAAATGCAAACGCTTGGTTCATTTGTTTGGCGCAGACCTCATAAGGCCATAAGCACACAACATTCAGGTTATCGCCCTAGCAAGGTCAGACCCCGTAAGCTATCACTTATAGCAAGGTTCACAAAATCGGATAGATCGGTCCGGTTTTGAACCGAGAAAACTGGTTGGTTAACCGGGGAAAACTGCTGATTAACTGATTAGCTACAGTAAGTATCTATGGTTTTCTCCGGCTAACTAGTCAAACCGCCCAGCTGGTCAGGTTTTCTCCGGCTAACTAGTCAAATCGCCCGGTCGGTCGGGACCGGTTATCCTGGTGGTCAGTTTTCACTGGTTTTATGAACCATGACTTAGGTCGTGTTCGTTTCTCGCCTCTAAAATTTAAGATCGTCACATCAAAGAGAATCTTGCTATTTATAAATATTTTGATCAATTTAATGACAAAACCCTATTGATAGATTGGTGCTAATTTTCGAGATGAATCTAATGAGCTTAATTAATTTATGTTTTGTTAAAGTGATGCTACAAGAATCTGTCTTCTAATCATGACTTAATTAACCTCATTAGATTCGTCTCGTAAATTAGTCTAGGGGCCTGTAATTTATTTTATAATTAAACTTTATTTAATACTCATAAATAAGTAAAATTCTTTTCGATGCGACAACTATAAAGTTTTAGACTTCAGGAAACGAACACACCCTTGTAGTACCATGGAGGCCTACGATAACACCTTTCCATTTTTGGTTGGTATTCATCAGTATTGTCGCGTCACGCAATTAAACCCTCGGTACACGCAAACAAATAGATAGATCATTTGAAGCCCCCTTTTTTGCAAGCCTTAGAATACCGTGCAGGTTGAATTACTGTTGAAGGCCATGGATAGTTCTAGAGCTGCAGTGGCAATTCTGATCCAAAATCCTGGCAGTAGCATCAACCGATCCCTGGATCCAATTCTTGCAATGATTGGTTGCTGTTTGTGGTGCAACGCCATTGTTTTCTTTAAATTATATTTCGTGCTGCGGTTGCTTCCACACGTCAAAAACAAGGCTTTTGTTGGGCCAGGCATGAGCCCCACATGTTTGTATGTGGAGGACCGAGTTTGCCAACGAGATTTCCTCTCGATCGAGTAGCGTCGTCTCATGTGTGGCCAGTGGCTCATCTCAAACTATGAAGGCTCTGTTCTGTTGCAGTTCTACCCTTTCTAAATGAGGATTTATGTACAGGACACGGTAGCTGTCCCTCGGTCAAGTTGCCTAATCCTGGTCTCTTTCATGGATTCAGCAACAGTGTGAACTGTGACACAGCCGGATAGAACTGAGTGCCTTATCGTTGAAGCAATTTGACCCCCAAATTAAGCTGAAATATACTGAGCACGAGATGGGCGTGGCTATGTTTGTTCAACTCTTTGTCAACATATATACTGCCCACCGACCAAAAACAAAAGTCCAAGTTGCAGGCTAATTTCAATCTGTATCTGCTATCTTTTTCCGTCCAAGATCAACGAAGAAGTGACCGAGATATGGCGTACTCCGTATCCCCTCTAATGCTTACATCAATGCAATAATGCTCCAAAGATAATGAGTTCAAATCGCTTCGCCTCTTGAAATACGCCACGCAATGCAAGATACAGATACAACAACCACTGCTGAATGGTCCATGGCCCGTACGAATGGAAACTGACAGGTATAACACTTTCACCGTGGTCAGAAAATATGAAATTATCAAACGATCTCGCAGATTCCATGATCAGGTTGGCATTTGTGATCTGATGATGTTTGTTAAATCGATTTCAAATAAACAGGATAACCTCTTTACCTATGAATGATTGATTGATTCATCTACCTGTTTCCGCCAATGATTGCCCTCGGATCCAACAAATATTTTACTGCTTGGTTTCGCTGTTCCGTAGGCGAGAACGAACTCACACGGGATAGGAACGAACATGATCCTGCTTCACCAACCAAAAGCTCCAGGGCCCCGCATGTTCCTGTTGGATTCGTTTAACGTCCATACGTGATACGTGGAGAAACGAGTTTGCTCACAGGAATTCATTGTCGAGTTTGATTGTCTCACACATGGCTAGTGATGGCTCATACAAGCCCCAAGGGTCTGGGAATAAATGTACAACTATGCCACCCGGGGTTGGTAGTGCTTCAAAGCTAGGTACTACAGCTGTACAAGTCTATATAACAAGCATAGATCACAGAGAGCGCTGATAATTCCCTTTTCATGATAACATACTCCGTGCCCATTTGCACAAGATTAGCTATCAGCCCGAGATATAAGAAACACTGCGTATGAACACTGATCAGAAAAATTAAAAGGTCAGCTTACCGGCTAAGAATGCCTCACTATTCTTTCTCTCTGGCTCCACCGCAAACAAAGAAATTAAAGGAGGAATTCAGGGAGGACACGAATCAATAGCACTATCCTGCAAGCTTCAACCAAGCAACAGCAATCTCCGTAAAACACTGAGCAAGGGCAGAACGGTCAAGCAGGTGAGGAAGAGCCGCTTTCTGTTTCCTGCAAAACCGGCGCTTGGGAGCAGGCAGGAGCCGTTTATCCAGTTGCCCAAATCGGTCCCAATCCATGTGACTTGGAAGCATGGGATCGTGAGCCTCTTGTCGCCGCTGCATTATTGGAGACTTTTTAATGTCTGAACCTCGTGCACCGGCCGTGAACACCTCGGCAGGTCGTCGTCGTCCACCTGTCGCCGGCACGGCCACATTGCTTGCTTGCTCGCCTCCCCATTTCTCCGAGTCACACGTAATATTTTATCCACGGTCTAGTAGTAGCCAATCAGCAGATGGTGGTGGTGGTGGCGATAGGAACCTGGATGTGATCCAGATCTGGTCAGAGCTAGTACTGACACTCATTGCCCATGATGCTGCTTGGCCTTTCTGGTACAACCAACTTCCTTTTGTTGGACACACGTTTTGTGCTTCTGAATTGAATCTGAGTTTCTCAGCTACTCGGGTCAGGATTATTCATGGACCTTGTTCAAATGATGGCTTTTATTAGGACTCTTCTACCCACTGCATGTAATTATTTGGTTTCATCCAAGAGTTCAGTTTTTTTTTTGGGATATGGAGTTCAGTTTCTTTTTTCGATAATGGATAAATGTCCCAACAATCAAAATCGACATCCAGGCATGGCACACAACGCACTTTATATTATATGGGAGGAAGGAGTAGCCGTGCTCTCCCATGTGTTGCAAATGTACATATCAAACTACCCTTTTTTCAATCCTTTAGCCTAGGCCTCTTTGTACTTTGAACTTTTGCTATTCGATCTATATAATCAAAGGCAGAACACCTGACATTGTGCTCAAAAGATAATGCATAAGTGTTCCAGCCTTGGGCATAGAGCTTATGGAGTTCAGTTCCTTGTTGATGGAGGAGCACACGACGCCGTAGAATCCGGGAAAAGGAATATACAGTGAGTGTGCGGCCACGGTACTAGTTAGGACAAACATCCACTGATCCGTGGCTCAAGTGCCACATGCATATGCATGTCTGTTAAAATGTTATTATTATGTTCATAATTTCCTTTGATCTATCGACTTAGTAACATGGTTGTGTTGTGGGGCATTGAATCATTCGAAGGCAACAAGAAACGGAACCGAGTGTAGGGGAAAATAAAGAAGTACTGTAGGACGACTGGATATGTGGACTGGTGACGAGACCATGGTACCCATGTGTTCAAGCTGTTTAACAGCCTATGTTTTTGGGGAGGCATAAAGAGATGCTGGCCAAAAGAAAGAATGTACAGCAGTGTTGATTTTGGAAGCATTATGCCTTTCTATTCTGAATGATAGATCTATGGTCCAGGGCAACTACATTTATTGTTGGTAAAGCTCGTGTTATTGCCATCAACATCGCATCATGACACTTCTAGATGTTTCATGTCGACATATTTTTTTAAAAACAAAACCGTGAAGACCTTAAAATAGGCGGGAGGGGGAAATTGCTGGAGTGACCATGTCACGGATATTGAAAGGTCTGAATGTTGGAGCTAGCAGCTCTATTTTCCCCTCTATCTTGGCCTGCAGAAAAATTAAGGAGCTTCAACACCTTTTTGAAGCGGTGAATACGCCACTTAAATAAAAGAGAAGGTTGGATGCCCCCTTTTTTTGGCGACCTCAAAAGCTCTAGGTATCTGGGACAAGCCCTGGTCATGTTATAAGACTTATTCTGTGTTGTCTCTTGCTGATTCTTTGAGACACACCTGATTTGTCATTAGTAGTATCTTAAATTTCAATAATTTTTCAGTGGACTATTGAAGGGATAATAATAGTTAGATGTCCGCAATCACAAGCTCATGCACCCAAACAGTTTCGTATTCAACATTCATTGTTAAATGAATTATTGTCCCCTGCCTCCAATCCTTACTTTAATCAGGTTTATTGTATTGAAAGAAATATTAGGACAATAATGTACATCAACCTTTCAAATCTTTGATCTTTAGTGTGACAATTCTAATTCTACGATCAGATGCTCAGACCCAGAACACTTCAAAGATTCAATACCCATATTGTTAAAGGAATTATTGCCTCTTCCACCTGGCCCAAGCGAGAGGCAATCTCACTCTATCTAATTTCTTATTTCAATTTCATTGAAGGCGGCAGTTTTATTGTTTCAAGATGCATCCAGATAATCATGTGATACCTGTGTGTACTTTTCAAAAAGTAATTGAAAAACTTCAGTCCGACCTTTATGGTGATGTCCTTTCATGACTCGAACTTCTACTGTTTGTTGCATTATAGGACACCTTCATAGTTTCTAATGAATCAATGAATGTTTCAATTATATGTTTTGGAAACTAAACTAGCCCCATGTGAATTTTAATACCAGTGAATATTTCAGTCAGATGTAAGAAACGGACCTGTTTGAATTAATGATAGTGTCACAATATTACTACTGTGATTTTTAAGAAACATTGTCTAGAAGGTTATTATTCGAAATCTCAAAGTATATTTTCTAGTTTTTTAGATGCCATTGCAAATTTCATCAATTCCGGATCCGCCATTGCAAAACCACTTATCCCGTAGATGGCATTGAGTTGCAAAATGAATCCCATATTTAACATCCATGTCATTTCCAACACATAGATATTTTCAAAATGACCAAAATACCCTCAAAGTCATCTTCAACCTCCACTCTCCTATAATCTCAAAAAACAAAAACTCCATGGCGGTCGGCGGCTAGAGCAGAGCTCGCTCGCCTCGCCGCCGACGATCGGGGTGACGCGCTAGCCATGGCGGCGAGCCAAGACAGAGCTCGCCCTCCCCCATGCCGGCGGCAGGGTTGGAGCTCCCCGCACCGGCCCATGGCGACGGGCGAGGCAGAGCTCGCCCGCCCTGCACCGGCGACCGTGGTGGAGCTCCCCCATGCCGGCCATGGCGGCGGGTCGTGGCTGAGCTCGGCCGTAGCAGTCGCACCTACGCCGACGGGCGAGGTGAAGCTCGCCCATCCCCACGCAGCGGTCGGGCGGAGCTCCCCGTGTCGCCCATGGCAGCCGGCAGAGGCGAAGCTCGCCCGCGCCCTAGCCTCCTTCCCTACGACAGCCATGGCAGCGGTCGCTCAATCGGGCTAGCCATGACAGCCGGCTTAGGTGAGGTGATGGGTTTTTTCATCCGATGAGAAAAAGAAAGAGGCGAGAAGTGGAAGAAACAGAAGGGTATTTTTGTCTTTTCACACGAGTTACTGTTCACGAATGACATTCATGGGATAAAAATTACCATCCGATGGCGTATATGGGATAAGTCAATTTGCGTTGGCATATTTAGGATTAGTGTATTTAGTAATGACACCTACGGAATTATCTCTTTAAGAAAAGATAATATTATTTCAGCATTATTGGGATTAGTGTATTTTGTAATGGCGTGCACATATGATTTTCTAACACGTCCATACCATGCTCTACACACTGACTTATGCTTATGTGTTATTCCGAGATAAGTAGAACTGCAGAAGCGAACATAGCGAGGAAGAAAACACTGCAAAATTACCTACTTATTTTTGGAATTATTTCCGGTAGTTTTGGTGGATGAAGAGGGAATTGTTGAGCAGTTGTTCCTTTTAGAAGAGCAGAATCTTTTCTATCTATAAACTTGCTAAGCCCCGAACCGTAGAGTACTTAGCACAGGTGCTACAAAGATATATATTTTTATATCCCACATAAAAAATCCTCTATTGGAATACATATATGATTCGATACTCTTGCCCATGATCATACCACACCAATCATCGGTTTTCGTGAAACTGACAAAATCGAACAGAAAGCCGAGTGAATTTCCAATGTCGAAATCAGGCCGGGATCGGCTAGGTACTCTATAAAGTCGATTTGGTCGATCGGTAATCCGACAACTAGTCTACCAAAACCAACAACCATGAAATGGTAGGAAAATAGAAAGAAAAAATACATACAATTTGGCATGAGCTTTTTAAAATATTTATAATAATACTAGGCATATTTTCACAATATACAAAACCCCATAGAACATTGACAAATATATCATTCACTGTGAAATATGCACAACATAATATGTTAAAAATATAGATAAATATGCACAACATACACTAAAACACATAGTTTTTGAGTAAATAATTACACAACACAACAAATTACAAATCCATAGTGGTAAATAAGCAAGAGATACACTCAGTTTCATGCTTGCTTAGACCAATTGTAACTTGCATTGGTGAGAAGGAACCTTTGGAATGGTCTTAGCTGAATATTACGGCAAAAAAAGAGGAAAAGATTCCATTGAGACAGTCATGAGTTTCATTGAGTTTCCGCTACTTGACCAAGCAAGTTTTGATTTCGTTATTTCAACTACACCAAATGATCTTTCAAATTAGTCGAAACTCTAGTTTATGGTCCCCTCTATATGGTAGTATTATTCGGTTGACATGACCACAATCCGATGAGTAAACAATAATTATGCCTTGTATTGCTGCCAAGTTATTCCCATCCAGTGGAAGCTAGTTTTCTATTGTAAGTACAATTATTATATGTAATAATATTATGGGTCTTCCAAGTCATTGACCCATGTTGGAGATTGTTCCATACTTAGCTTAGGAACTGGTAGTAACCATGTGGGATCTCAGTAGTTACGCTGAATGAGAAGTCACTTTGCGCAATTGAAAAGAAATAGGGAAAAAACTAAAATAGAAAATAGCTCGGGGGGGGGGGGGAGGGGGGGATGAAAATGGACAATGTTGGCTTGCCTGTTGGTAAGGCCGGCGACAAATCTAGGCAAGCCGCCGAACGAGCCTGACTAACCGCTTGGTTTCTGCCTTGCCCAGACACATAGGTTAGACGACTTGTAGCATTGGCTAGCTGCTGAATCTAACCGGCTAGCCACGACTCCAGTCCAAAAAAATGGCGTTGCTAGTCAGAGGCGGTGGATTGGGTGGAGGCGACAGGCAGCACCATGGGGATCAAGGAGACGTTGATGTGGTCATGGGTGGGCACTGGAGAAGAGGATAATGGTGAGTTTTTTATTCCTTTATTCCTGTATTTTTTTCCCTTCCTTCAATATTTTGGCAAGTAAGATGCACTCCATTTCAAAAAAAATTCTTTTACCATAATTCTTAGTTATTCGTCTATTGTTCTTACAAATTTGGTATCATATTGTTTTAAAGTTTTCAATTTTCAAATTGTCTTTGGACGGAATGAAACCATGGCATGGTATCACGTCTATGAGACCGCTGAGATACGTAGACCAGACATGTTGACCATTCTGATGATTATTGCAACTACTACCATGTAGGAGAGTTCGAACCAGCCCACGGCGTCAAATACTAGGACTGTCAGCATCGTCGCCACTTTATTTCAGGTTCCCAGCAGGGGAAGGGTGGATTTCGTTCTTCAAAAATTATGTACACCAAGATTTGAAACCTATAGTGGGAGGACTCACACCTCATGGACCTAAACAATTAAGTGGCCATCAGTTTGTTTGAAGCATTGTTAAGTTGATAGCATGATAGTTAAAAGATTCGAAAAGAATTTTTCAATGAATTATTACCTCTTGTGAATTGTCCACCTCTTTCTTTGTTGACTAGTACTCAATAAATTATGAGAGGTCTTGAGTTCGCACCTAATGTGCATGATATATCTAAATTAAATAAGCATATGTTTCAGGACAATGTGTTATTTTTTTTTGTCAGTAATAGGATAGTTAGATGGAATCGCTTGCTTGCATACTAAATTAAGGACTGGTAAAAGGTTTTATCTGTTAAATTATCATGATAATAAATAAACCATAACTTGTGTAGAAGTTTTGGTGTATTAACATAAGCAATAAACTGTATTTCAGCTCAGTTGACCTTTGAACTACTAAAAACAGATTATTTCAGTCACCAGTGACACTTTTTTTCCTTTTCTTTTCATGAATCACATTTAAGTTTTGTTAGTAATACATAGGGCACATAAAACTCTATGTTCAGAAAATTATCCAATTTTTTAATAATTTATATCTTTTGTCAAGGTGTAAATTGATCAATGGAGCTCCTGATATATGTGAAATTGTGATAAGGAACTCTTCTTCATGATTACTAGAGTCTTTTGTATACCTTGTGACATCTAATACAGTGCAGAGGAACATGCACATTGTCCTATTATCTTGAAAAGCTCCTCTTGCATCTATCGGGTTCCATGAGACAAGGCCTTTCATAGACCAAAAGTGCACTGCATCGTGCAATGTCTCAAAAGAACTGTAACATGGTTGCAACTTACCTTAGAAGATTGGATCCACAACTTTCTAAGCATATGAAAAATCAGAAAAGGGCCAACAAATTCCTATGCTCTACATTCTTGCCCACCCTAAACTATCAAATATCAGTGGTGAAAAAGAATCCACTTTTTACCCCCATTTGCTCTTATAAATAGTTTGTAACAACGACAGATGGAGATATTTGTAAGGACATTGTATATGAGTTTCAAAATAAACATTGCAGCCGTATGGACCCGCCTAGTTAAAGTGTTCTGCAGGTCAAATACTGATTGACTTTTTACATTCACAGGGAATAGCCATCAATTTATTAGAAATTTACTGATTTGATCTTAGGTAGTCTCATCCTAAACTCTTTTTTTTGTGCCAAGGACTTAGTAAAGTACTCCAATACTATGCCATCCATCCCCGTTGGAGGTCACCTTGAGACCAAATGCACATGGTTCTCAGACCACAAGAAAGTTCGATGCTGATAGAGCCACATGTCCGATAACCATTTTCATTATGTTCCCTTGAGTTCTAGTCAGTCTACGAACTGGTTTTATGTAACCATGAAAACAAAACAAAACCAAACCTGCATGCTATGCAGAGGCCGGAAACTCAGTTTCCATTATCTTAAAAAGTGCATGATAATCATTAGTTTAGTCCTAGGCACGCCCATCCTTCTCAGTTTGTAGAAAAAAATAGGTAAAGGAGTTATTTTAAGAACAAGTAGGCACAAAATCAGCTGGGTACATTTCACTGTTTCTTAAATGGCAAGCTCTAAGTTAAAGAAAAAGTACTTGTACTTTTTTTATGAGAAATAGTTGTGTTGACCAAGTATATTTAATCTTTTTCAAGATCAAACTAATAAGAGAAAGATAAATTTATATGGAACTGATTGTTATTGAACATAACTGTACCAAGATATTCAAAAGAAAAGTTATACCCTTTAGCTCCTAGGAATAGTATTTACTTGGTTATAATCTGGTGGCAGCAGCCCTCCAGCTTCACGCATTAGTAGCCCCAAGAGGTTGTTGATGTTGTCATGATCATGGTCGCGTCTTTGCTTTTTATAAAGAGGGGCAAAGCCTTTGGTCTTATCATAGTCAAGTCTTCCATGGTTGCTGCTTTCCCCATCGAACTCTACCCGGAGGGATGTGGTTATGTGTGCCAAAAAGCATGGATGCATTAGATATGGAATCCAACTTCTGAATTAAGGACATTTTTGGTATAGCTCCAGCTCTAAGGTTCATGATGAAACTAAAGTTTGTAAAAGAGATTTAAATATTTTATATTTTTTATTTAAATTTGAATAAATGTAGCGCCAAGGATTCAATGACTTTTCTTGAGTTGGAAGCTATGCCAAACATGTCTTTCTTTTTTCTATTAACTGATAAATTTCTAGATCTCGGTAGTGAACGTGAAGACTTCTTTTTTTGTTGAAATATATGTAATAATTGATAAGAAATGAAAGAAGTATGTCATTGCAAAATTTTGCATGCCCTTGTATGCCACTGGTATCTCATTGACATGTGGGGCTCACATGAGTCAATGGCATGTGGGCCAGGATAGCATACAAGGGATCGAGCGAAATTGCAATGGCAGTGAGGGAATTAATCCTAAGAAATGTTGCAGCATGAAAGAAAACACTAATCAAGTAGAAAGGGCTAGACAGAAATGAGAGAGCTAGGCAGATTGATAGAAGCAATTAGTAGTACAAAAAACACTATTGCTTGACCTCATTAGAGTCATGTAAGACAAGTGAACCTGGATCCTAATATAGAGCAGGTGCACATGAGCCTGTAGCAGCTACTACGTCTTTAGGTCGTATAAAGGCCAAAAGTGCAGCACATCATGCTGCGCACCAAAAAATAACTAGTGAAAACTGCAGCTTATATCAGAAGAGTGCATACAAAACTTAAGGACGTTTTAATGTATTTAGCAGGGCCAGCAAATTATTGTCCAGATGTCTTGTGTTCTTATCTCGCAGAACTGTAAGCATCTCTGCTAAAAAAGCACCGGTATATGCCATTTCTCAGATGAACAAACCACTGAGCATATACTAGTCCTCTGCTTCTTGTAACCGTGAGTCTGTTATATCTAATACTACCAACTAGTACACAATGTTCAGTGCAGAGACATGACGACTGTGAAAGATAATGGATGTTTCATCCTGCAAGAATTAATTTACGGGACTTTCCATATTCAGAAACGATTAGAACACCCAGTTGGAGACTAGTGTTGATTGATGCCTGTGTGCTCCGAAAATTACATGGATGCCCTCGGCCCGGTGCTGTGTGGTCCCCCACGGGCTTGATCCAAACCCAGAGGAGAAAGTTCAGCGATGCATACAGACAAACAACCAATATTCTGTGAGGCGGTAAAGAAAAAATTAGAAAAAGAAGAAGAGAAAGGGAAGGGTTGGTCGGAAAAACAGCAAGTGGACACCGGATGAGCTGCAACTGGATACCCGCATCTGAGCTGGGTACATTTTCCCCTGTCTTCACCCAAAGGGACCCTTGCTGGCCTCCCAAGAGGCAACACACCCCCTCAAGGCAGGGATCAGCCTCTGAGAATATTGAATGGCTATGATCTGAAAATGTAAACATCCATAAGAAAAGTGAGAAGATGGCTGCAGTTACATCGCAGAATTTTCTTGGGCATAAAATAGGCACAAAATTTATTTATTTATTGGGTGAAATTGCATGTGAGCTCGGAAGGAGTGGGAAGTAGCAGGGCGAGATAAGGAAATTATTTTCTACTAGGAACATCGTTTTGCCCTATATAAAGGCTTTTCGTGAGAGGACATGAGCCTGCCAATGGGTCACCACCAGCTGTAGCTGCCCATCTTCACAGGTGGCGAGACAGATAAGATCATCAGCAGCAAGGTCCCCACAACTCTCCATCCCTTTGCGCGCAACATCATCTTCTTCCTTGTTGAGACGAGGCCACCGTCACAAGGGGGCGGGGCGGCCATGGAGGACGGTCAGCAGCGGCCGGAATGCAAGGCTGAGGACTGCGTGGAGGACGACCCTGAGAACGGCACGAGCTCGCTGGAGCAGCCGCTGCTGAAGCGCAGCGCGACGCTGACGGCGAGCCACCTGGCCATGGTGGGCGCCAAGGTGTCGCACATCGAGAGCCTGGACTACGAGTGAGTGCCCCTTTTCTTCTCTTCCATGGTGCTGTGTTCATCAATATCATCATCAACTGACGAGAGCAACTGATGATGAGCAACTGATGTGCAGGATCATCGAGAACGACCTGTTCAAGCACGACTGGCGCAGCCGGTCGAACGCGGAGGTGCTGCAGTACGTGTTCCTCAAGTGGGCGATGGCGTTCCTGGTGGGCCTGCTGACGGGCGTGATCGCGTCGCTCATCAACCTGGCCATCGAGAACCTGTCCGGGCTGAAGATGCTGCACATGGTGAACCTGGTCCGGGAGGGGCGCTACTGGGCGGGGTTCCTCTACTTCACGGGCGTGAACTTCGCGCTGACGCTGGTGGCCGCCGTGCTGTGCGTGGTGTTCGCCCCCACGGCGGCCGGCCCCGGCATCCCCGAGATCAAGGCCTACCTCAACGGCGTCGACACGCCCAACATGTTCGGCGCGCCGCAGCTAATCGTCAAGGTACAAATTGTTAAGTTATGTTCTTTCTTACCTTCCTGTATAATAAAATAAAGAAGAGAAATTTATTTTCTTTCTTGTGTGATCCAGATCATCGGCAGCATCGGCGCGGTGTCTTCTGGTCTGGATCTTGGCAAGGAAGGCCCCCTTGTCCACATCGGCGCGTGCCTGGCGAACCTTCTGAGCTCCGGGCGGTGGAAGTGGCTGCGCTACTTCAACAACGACCGCGACCGGCGCGACCTGATCACGTGCGGCGCGTCGTCGGGCGTGTGCGCGGCGTTCCGGTCCCCGGTGGGCGGCGTGCTGTTCGCGCTGGAGGAGGTTGCCACGTGGTGGCGCAGCGCGCTGCTGTGGCGCACCTTCTTCAGCACGGCGACGGTGGTGGTGGTGCTCCGCGGCTTCATCGAGGTGTGCCGCGGCGGGCGGTGCGGCATGTTCGGCGAGGGCGGGCTCATCCTCTTCGACGTGAGCGACGTGGAGGTGCGGTACCACGTGGCGGACCTGCTCCCCGTCACCATCATCGGCGTGCTGGGCGGCGTGCTGGGCGCGCTCTACAACCACGCGCTGCACAGGGTGCTGCGCCTCTACAACCTCATCAACGCGCGCGGCCGGGCAGCCAAGCTGGCGCTGGCGCTGGCGGTGTGCGTGCTCACCTCCGCGGGGCTCTACGTGCTGCCCTTCCTGGTGCCCTGCACGCCCTGCGACCCGGCCTTCGGGGAGGGCGCGTGCCCGACCACCGGCAAGTCGGGCAACTTCAAGCAGTTCAACTGCCCCGCGGGGCACTACAACGACCTGGCCTCCCTGCTGCACGCCACCAACGTGGACGCCACGCGCAACATCTTCTCCGTGCGCACGCCCACCGAGTTCCGCCTCGACTCGCTCCTCGTCTTCCTCGCCGTCTACGTCGTGCTGGGCCTCGTCACCTTCGGCATCGCCGTGCCGTCGGGCCTCTTCCTGCCCATCATCCTCATGGGCTCCGCCTACGGCCGCATCACCGCGCTCCTGCTCGCGCGATTCGCACGCGGGATCGACCACGGCCTCTACGCCGTGCTCGGGGCCGCCGCGCTCATGTCGGGGTCCATGCGCATGACCGTCTCGCTCTGCGTCATCTTCCTCGAGCTCACCAACAACCTGCTCCTGCTGCCCATCACCATGTTCGTGCTGCTCATCGCCAAGACCGTCGGCGACGCATTCAACCCCAGCATCTACGAGATCATCCTCGACCTCAAGGGCCTGCCCTTCCTCGACCACAAGCCCGAGCCCTGGATGAAGGACATCGCCGTCGGCGAGCTCGCCGCAGCCAAGCCGCGCGCCGTCACGCTGCAGGTGGTCGAGAAGGTCTCCACCGTCGTCGCCGTGCTCCGATCCACCTGCCACAACGGCTTCCCCGTGCTGGACCGGCCCAGGCCCGGCGTCGCCGAGCTGCACGGACTCGTGCTCCGGGCCCACCTCGTCGCCGTGCTCAGGAAGCGGTGGTTCCTCGCCGAGAGGAGGCGCACCGAGGACTGGGAGGCCAGGGACCGCTTCTCCTCCACGGACCTCGCCGACAAGGCGGGGACCATCGATGACGTCGTCGACCTCTCCCCGGAGGAGATGGACATGTACGTCGACCTCCACCCGTTCACCAACACCACGCCATACACCGTCGTCGAGACCATGTCGGTGGCCAAGGCCATGGTGCTCTTCCGGACATGCGCGCTGCGCCACATGCTCATCATACCAAAGTTCCAGGGACCAGAGGTAATGTTACTAATCTTCCATTCCCATTCCCATTCCCATTCCATTTCCATTTATTTATTTAGGACTAATAATAACAACGACCTGCATATATTCCCCCTTTTCTTCCAGATCTCACCAATCGTGGGGATCCTCACGAGGCAGGACCTCAGGGCGCACAACATCCTGGCCGCGTTTCCTCACCTGGCAAACAAGAGGAAAACGCACTGAAATTAAGTACCATTTTTGTTTTTGCTGCACCTGCACTGATCGATGAACCAGAGCGCTTGTAATTCTTTCTTCTTTTCTGTAAGTAGATCCGATCCAGGCTTCTCTCTTATGGGAGTGTGTGAATAATTGCTGCTCATGCGAAATCATACATGTACTTTTCCACTTTATATACACCCGATGTATTCCAAAGCAACATACACCAATGATCCAATACAACAAAAACATTTTTGGGATGTTTCACCTCTCTTTTTTTTTCTCGTAGCAAAGATCCTTCATTTTATTCGACTTGGACAATATTGTTTTGTGTGTTTCCTTTAATTATGTAACCCAAATGCCAGTATGTAACACGCATGCTCCATTTCTTACTACCATGTGGATTTTGCGCCTCACTGCTCCTCCTGACCTCCTCTTTGCTGTTGTCCGTCCAAACTCCAAACGTGTGGACCAGCCGGTAAGATGTTTGGCTAATACCCCACCCTTCCCCTCAGGTTCGCCCATACTCTGTTCAATAGAAGGCCCTTCTCTGTTTAGCTTAAAACTGCAACTAAACAACCAGTGCAAATACAAGAAAGGAAACAAAAATAAATCCCATTCTTGTAGGATTTTTTTCTCGAACACGCAGGAGAGCTACGTATCATTATATTAAGAGGAAAAAGAGGATGGACAAGAGCCCGTATGATTAAAAAGGTTTTACATGGGCCCAAATATCTCAATTGATTCAGAGTGAAATAGGCCATTATATTTATTCCTCGAGTCCCATCTGGACACAATGTCAACGAATACACAGTGCTGTGTATCTTTCTAGATCAAATGCAGCTGGTAATGGACTATGCAGTTAGAGATGCCACGAGCATAGCCACCCTGCCCATCACATCCTCCATTGGAACAACACATCCAAAACGCTCGGTTAGCCTATGCATCCTCTCTACTCTAACTAATCATAGAATTATTAAGAAACCCTTGAATGTTCTCGGTGATGGCATAAGATCAAGCTTGCGTGATCAAGATACTTCGGACTAAGCAAACGGATAAGCGCCAATGAGCTTGGACGCCACTTGCTTCACTACTTATAAATTTGGACATAAAAAAAGAAACGGGGTGATCCCTTTCGATCAACATCACCACTTGCTCGTTAATTTACTATACCGCAAGAAATGGAGGTAGTGAGGTGCAATTGGTTTATTTAACGGCCTGTCTGTAATGAGGTTGAGAAGTGTTGATCTTTGGATCAAAATATCTGAAATTTTGTATAATAGAGGTCACTTTCAGAGGGAACAGCTGACTCATGCTCTAGTGAGAATTCCTCCTCTTTGGAGGCACGTACACAGTAGCCATGCCGACCTGCAAGCTCCATCATTTCCTCAGGTCTCAACTGCTCGGTTTCCAGAAACATTGCAAATTCTGAATCAGTGGTTGGTAGTTAAGAAAATGAGTATACCATTAAAAAATTGAATTTACAATTGAATAAATATGTGAACTTACCCACAAGAGAATTTTATAATACTACTTACTATATATGTTCGCCTCTGAAACTGAGATAGAACTTGACAAATAACTGTTACACACAAATTTACCCTGAAGAAATGTTTTTTATTTGCAAACCGCAACTACGTAGCAGACAGAGATTGGATCGGTACGTAGATGTTCAGCACCCGAAGGTACACCAACAAACTTAAAATATTCACAACGGTTGCATCCAAAATGACCTCGATTGACAGTGAAATCGGTACTTTTTTGGGTGATCGCAAGTGCTTCGTGGAAGAGTCAATCCAATAGATAGGACAATGAGCGTCACATGAAAGCAACCCAAAGAGTATAACGGGGAGTATTTCGTTTGCAGCTGATATTTAGATCTGTCGGTACAATTTTGGAACTCTGATGGTGTCCAAGGTTTGCCTGTTTTACAATTTAGGAACTCTGAGTATGGCAGGGATTTTTTTTTTGGTGCGATCATTGATTATCCGAGTGTTTTCCTTGAGTTGGGCTAGCCCGCCTCAGGGTGTTCGTTCGGGGCCAATGCTGATGGGCTTTGGGCTGCCTTATTTGCCTACAAATAACTGAACAGCTGGACTCTGTACACATGTAACCCTTTTTTTTCATAGCAGTAAAAGGCACTACGATTCTGCACGGCCGTTATCATGTATCGTTTGTGTACTTCGCCTATGGAAAAGACTATTTGTTCTCATCTCCTCCAACGTAATCTTTCATTCTCAATAATAATATGCAAAATTATGCCTTTATTGTTCGTAGGAAGCTAAAAAATCCTTCATATTTCCTCCGTTCCTAACATAAGTATGGTTTTTTTTTTAATATGCAAGAGAGTTGTGTATCTTTGTATTTAAAGAGGAGAAAAACGGCTCCACCTGACTCTGGAATGATCCATTTATAGAGTACATCATTATATACACTTGAATGGTTGGTTTCTGTGACTGTTCCATAAGGCATAGAACAGAATTATCAAGAAACGCATGCTCTGTTTTCAGAGAACCAGGATCTTCTCCTATATATTGTTGCCGTTCTATTTGCTCCTCCTCCCTCTCCCGTTGCAGCTGACTGCCCGTGCCAACTGCGGCATGCAGCATCGCCCCGCCTCCTGCCCGGCGCGAAAGGAATCATCCCTCCAGAGATCATCAGGGCCCCCGACGTCGCTGTCACCGTCTTGCGACTCCCGAAGGAGATCGGCAAGCTTCCTCTGCGGGTTGGGCGGCTTCAGAGGCTCCGCCTTCAGGATCGCACCGAGCGTTGGCAGCTTGGGAGACCCAGGTGGTATGGCCTTGCTGCTTTGGGATGCGATTGATCTTGCTGGGGTCAGATCTGGTTATCAGAAAATGAAATGGTTTTAGTTGCTTATAAGTATGGGATTATTGGAAGATATGTGAATTTTACCTCCATTTACACTGTAGAATTCATCGTCGCAATCCGAGTCTATCCAGGGATGCGCTTCGAAGAATGTCTCGTCTATGCTGCTACCTGCAAAAGTGTGTCAGCCAACTGTACAGAAAATCATAGGCACCAAGATCATGCTTCCGATAAGGTCTGGACATAATAACAATCATGACTTTTTGATGAAAACTGAAGGCAACTACATCATGGTCACCTTGTGGTATAAAGGCAGTCATGTTGTGAATGAGAGTGATGCAAACTGCCCATGGAGACATTTGTGCACAAATTTAGGGATGCAGAGGAACGTCAACATCCTTCTGCTCAAATGCATAATATGATGGCGAGTTTCTTTAAGAGGGCATCGGAAGACATGAAAATAGTCTAAACTATATTTGTATTTATTTAATCTTTTTTCTGGTTATTATATTGTTTTATTAAGTTTTGGTTCTGGTTTACCTGAAACATTGACATAACAGGCTGTTGAACTTTCAATGAAAATTTCTCCAGGATCATTGCATCATAAGATGGTTGAACCAGTATTTTCAATGTTTTAACAACTTATAAATATTCAGAGGGAAATGTTAATGGAGTACATCAATATTAGGTGTAAAAGTAGAGTTACAGTAGTACGTGGGAGTGCAGCAGATTTCTATTGACAGAGGGCACTGGTACTAGTGTGTGACAAAGCACTGACGGTGGTCCGTTGCAGGACATGAGCCACAGACCACAGTACAGTCAGTTGGGGATTTGGTGTCAAAATTTATGACTGGTATCAGAATCCATTAATTTGATTAGTACTCAAGGCTCTATGGCTCTGCTACTTGCCATTATTTCACAAAGTTTTTATAAAATGCCTATGGTCTTAGTCATTTGCTGGAAACAATGTTCATGTGATCTGAAGTTTTTTTATGGAATGCCAAATACATCAAACCATACGTAGTTATAGAACATCGTTCATTTAGAAGATCAAATTTTGTTCTATCGAAGAGTATGTAAGGAATAAAAATACTTTGAGTGTATAGTTATATATTATATATCTAGATGCAGGAAACGCTTCGAGACTGAAAAGCAGATAATCCGAAACATGTCTGACAGCAAGAACATAAGCACTCTCTCTATTTATCCAGAAGACGAAATAGCATCCAAAATACCTCGAAAGAATAAGATCACTTACCGTAGTCGATGCTTCCCAAGTGGGTCTCCGGTGCAACCTGCCTGCTGTTAGTGCTACCTCCTCCATCGATCTTCTTCTCTCCATTCTGGAACGGAGCAGAGGAGCTCTTCCTGCCCTTGTTGAAGCTCTTGACGCTACGAAACCTCATGCCTCTGTAACCTCTATACCCTTGGACAGCTACTTTGCAAAGGTCAAACAGAAGGTGATCTTGGAAGGGTGGTGAGAGAAGTGGAGAGGATCAGTTGACTGAGAAAGGAAATTATAGATTACAAGGGTGGCAGAGTGGACTAAGATGGGGTTGGATTCTAAGCAACGCAGCAGGATAGACGGATCTGACTCGGGGAGTGTGCGAGGGAATATGTGAACATATAAGATATATGGCTTTCACTTTGAGTGTGTAGGAGCGGCAGTTTGGGCAGGAGATGGGAAGGAACATGGGTGGACGAATGGATATTTATGGTTGGATGGCTTACAAGCTAACCCTGCATTCTGCAAACTGGGGAGTATGTGGACACACACAACAACCCACTTTGCAAGGTATTCTAGTAGTAGGGACCGGTTCACTTGACTCAAAAACTGCAGATGAAGTGACGGTCCCAATCTAACTTACCACACAGTTAAGAAACCGTCAATGGGGGCCTTTTAATTCATCAACAATGTTTGATTCAATATATTTTTCTGTGTACTATAATAAAAGTTTTCTAAACATTGAAAGCACACATTATGAAACCTTTTTGGCTGAATACCCGTAGCACTGACTGAATGGTCAAGGTTCGTTCACGGCTGTCCGTTGCCCCAAAGTTCCTCTTTATTCCAACTGTTATATGTCCTACTCATTTTGATAGGGATCCTTTGAGAAGCAGGTGAGCATTACTACTCCAAGGACAGGCTGGTTGAAGGCGGCAAGTACTGTAAACGGAGTAGTCAACAGAAGGAAATTGGACCTCACAAAAGGACAGACAGCGGTTGTAATTTAGGAGCACATTGAAGAAAACAGAGAAGGATTACATAAAAGCCTTCATTTTTTCTGTGACCACAGAAAAGCTATAGTTTCACATTAGGCATGATCCCATACTGTCAGTAAACTAAACCAGAGCAAGCTCTGAACAACCGTTTTATGAGGTGCAGGAAGCAATGTAGTAGTGATTGTAGAACGGCAACACTGACTTGCACAACAATACTCTCGAATAGACAAGGTCGTCTGCCAAACAGGTTGCCTCGCTGATACGAAGCTCACACAGGTCTTGGAACCTAGCCAGTTCTGTCTGAGAGGTGTAACGATCCTTGGAAATGGTTACATGGCACAGGCCAACATTTTTTGGCAGCAAATTCTCCACCAAATCTGCAATATAAGCGAGGCCATCACCCAGCAACGAAAGACCCCCAATGTTGCTCCTCAACACCTTACACCAAAACTTAGGATCTGGGTGCTCCTTGAGCAATCCTCCGACGATCTTCGCTCCAAAGAACGACCCATTCAGCTTCCTGGAAATCGCTTTGCCTGCTGCTACAAGCCTCGGGTTCTCTTCAACGTCGCTCCCTGCGAAGGCGTGTGCCTTGAAGAAGAACCAGTACTCTGGGCAGGGCAAGACCTTTAGTATGATCGGCTCAACAGTTCCGATGCTCGCAACACGCCTGTTGTTTGTTGTGAAAATGATCTTGCTCCCCTTCTTGCCACACCTCAGGCTTGGCAACAGCTCTTCCAAAATCTGCTTTTTGCGCATGTCGACGTCCTCAAATACCATGAGGAACCTCTTGTTGCCAAAATCCCTCTTGAGCAACTGCAGCGGGTCTTTCATGCTCACACCAGGATCTCCGATGACATGTTTCGACCGTAGAACAACGGTTGCTTCACTAATTGCAATTCCGTAGGTGCACGCGAAATTGAACAGCATGATCACATGGAAGTGGTTGCGCACCCGGGGTCGTCTGCGACATGCTGCACCAAGGTTGTTTTTCCGACTCCGATGTCGCCAACAATCGGTAGAACATCCAACCGCCCCATCGACTTACCACCGCTGTCGCACAAGAGGAAGTTGATGATCCTCTCCTTCTCGACGTGTCGACCAAACATCTGCCCTTCCAGGAAGATGTTAGTAGCCAGAGGCCGGCGGATCGACCGGTGCCCTTGAAGGAGCATGATGAACTCGGCGAGCTCACTAGACACACTTTGCAACTTCTCCAGCACTCTTTGGATCTCACAGGCACTGGTTGGACGCCGGGACAGCACACTCTTCACGGCGCCTGCCGCGACCCGCACGCGCTTTGCGGGATTGAACAAGGACAAGGAGGAAGCTGGAGAAAGAGATACCTCGCTACAGCCTTTCTTCTCCTCATCTTCAAGCTCTTGCTCACTGCACCTGATGGTGTCAAGCAAGTAGCGGCCCTCGTACTCGCCGTCGATGAGGTCGGCAAGCCACTCAAGAACACCCTGGTTTTCAATTTGCCTCCCTTTAGCCTCCTCCACCACGCTGTGGATCCGGATCAACAAACGGTATATCCTTTGCAGCTTGGCTTGGGTGCTCTCTTGAGGGCTGAAATTTCCTGTGACAAGTGAAATCACTCTGCTGACGGCTTCGCCAACAACCGCGGAGACGATTGCCTCCGCCATTGGAGAATTCCTCAGAGAACAGGGGAGACCCTTCTAGGAGCCTTCCAGCAGAAAAGCCATGGGCACACTTGTTTTACGGTGACTAGTGCTGCCTGCACTCATAAGTCAAGGATGACGACCAAGTAAGAGACGAGTGGAGAGCGGCGGAAAGAGGCGTCCAGGACTTCAAAGGTCATCAACCATGACACGTTGAGGCAATGGACTTATCGACACAGATTTTGCAATTAAATACTTTTTTGCTGATTAATAACAAGTAGAAACTGGCAAGTGGCAACTGAGAATGCAAACAGAGCTTTGACCAGTTCTAAAAAAAAAAGATTTAAAGCCTCCTCCTAGCTAAAGTTGTCTCGCCCTGCTTCAAAACTACAGGGCGCAAAGAACGGAGAATGTACGGTGCAACTATTCCGTGACTTGACAAAGGCACTAAATCATTTCCTTCCCAGACAAAGGCGTCTAAAGTCTAGTGGACATGAAAATGTAGCATTTGAAGGACATGGCATTCATCGCCTGATGTGCACGGAGATGTGGCAGGATAAACCATAGAAACTCATGAATGAGTTACTGGAATTCAAGGGACTTTGCTATCTGAGATCTTCAAAGACAAAGACTTGTGAAATTTATATATTCCAACATGACGGCATAACAATATATGGGCCACAGGAAACTCAAATAAAAAGACCTGGAATTTCTTGATTTGCACTCTTAGGCCAGTCTGAATCCCTGATTTCATCTCACCATTTCCCAGAGTGCCACATCAACAATTTTATAATCTTGGCTTAGAGAATGAAACAATCTCACTTAATGCTCCTATCATGTCACATTTTCATTGGTGACTAAAACATTAAATTACTTAAGTTTTATTGATCAAAACATGCTTAGGATGAAACTATATGTTCTCAATGGGGATTTTGTTGAAGTTTCATTTGGTGGAAACAATGTTAGCAGAGTTTCATCCTAATGAAACCCATCTACTCACTCTTCTCTTAAGTTTTATGACACATCATCATTTTTGCAAACAGAGCGATGACCAATTCTAAGAAAATGTTTTAAGAAGGGACAATGTACGGTGGAACTATTCCGTGACTTGACATGACACTAAAGCATTTCCTCCCCGGACATGGCATCCATCCCCTGATGTGCATGGACAATTTTGAACAATCAATAAACATGCCAGAAGGCTTCCTAAAAAAATAGTATCTTTACAGTTTGCAGAATGCAGGGTTATCTTCTAAACAGAGGAATTATCAATAAACTTTCTGCCCCAATTTGCAAATTCCAGGGGACAGACAAAGGTACTTCAAGAACACATTTATACAGAAGGAAGGAAACAGAGAGGGAATTATTACTTTTCTGTATAAAATCTATGATTTCCCATTACACACTTACTAGACATGATCTGACACCGTTCGTAAACTAAACCTCCGGGCAAGCTCTGGAGAACTTTTTTGGAGTCAATAGTGCAGTAAGCAAGGTAGTACTGATTGTGGAAAGGCAACACAGACTTGCACAATAAGACTCTCGCAAAGATGACATCATATGCCATACATGTAGCGTTGCTGCCATGAGGCTCACACAGTTCATGGACCTTGGCAAGTTCTGTCTGAGAGGAATACTGATTCTTAGAAACGGTTACATGGGACAAGTCAACATGATTCGGCAGCAAGTTCTCTGCAAGATCTGCGATGTAATCAATGCCATCACCGAGCAAAGACAGGCCCCCAATGTTCCTCCTCAGTACCTTACACCAAAACTCGGGGTATGGGTGATCCTTGAGCAATCCTCCGACGATCTTTGCTCCAAAGAATGACCCATTTAGCTTCCTTGCAATCGCTTTGCCTGCTGCTATGAGCCTCGGGTTCTCCTCAACGTCTCTGCCTGCGAACGCGTGTGCCTTGAAGAAGAACCAGTACTCTGGGCAGGGCAAGACCTTCAGTATGATCGGCTCAACTGTTCCCATGCTTGCAACACGCCTGTTGTTGGTTGTGAAAATGATCTTGCTCCCCTGCGTGGCACATCTTAGACTTGGCAACAGCTCTTCCAGCATCTGCTTCTTGCGCATGTCGACATCCTCAAATACCATCAGGAACCTCTTGTCTTCAAAACCCCTTTTGATCAACTGCAATGGGCCTTGCGTATCTATTCCAGCTTCTCCAATTACGTGTTTTGACCGTAGAACAAAGGCTGTTTCACTTGTTGCGACTGAATAGGTACACGAGAAGTTAAACAACACGATTACAGGGAAGTGGTTGCGCACCCTTGGGTCATCGCAGGCGTGCTGCACCAGGGTTGTCTTTCCGACTCCAATGTCACCAACAATCGGTAGCACACCCAACTTGTGTATCGAGTTACCAACACTGTCATGCAGTAGGAAGTTGATAATCATCTCTTTCTCGACATGTCGACCGAACATCTGCCCTTCTAGGAAGATGTTTGTAGCGAGAGGCCGGCGGATCGGCTGGTACCCTTGAAGGAGCATGATGAACTCCGCAAGATCACTAGTCACCCCTTGCAAGCTCTTTAGAACTCTGCCAATTTCACCATCACCGAGAGCACAGCAAGACAGCGCGCTCTTCACGGCACCAGCCGTGACACGCATGCGCTTTGCGGGATTGAACATGGACAAGGAGAAGGCTTGAGGAACAGGTACCTGACTACATCCTTTCTTATGATCATCTTCAAGCTCTTGGTCACTGCACCTGATGGTGTCAAGCAAGTAGCGGCCCTCGTACTCGCTGTCGATGAGCTCGGAGAGCCATTGAAGAACGCCCTGGTTTTCGATCTGCCGCCCTTTGGCCTCCTCCACCACGCTGTGGATCCTGACCAGCAAACGGCATATCCTCTGCAGCTTGGCTTCGCTGCTCTGCTGGGGACTGAAATTTCCTGTGACAAGAGAAATCACTCTGCTTATGGCTTCACCGACAACGGCAGAGATGATTGCCTCCGCCATGGAGAGTTTCCCAGGGAATGAATGGGGACCTTTCTGTGGGGACTTTTCAGGATCGTATGTCAAGGATGAGGACCAAGCAAGAGACGGGTGGAATGTATGTTAGCCGATAGCGACTCCAAAGACTCGGCGGTGTCCTGACTTTGAAAAGTCATCATCTATGACACGTCGAGGCGCTGATGCTAGGCTGAAATGTTGTACACACCTCAGCCGTTGATAATGTTCAGGTAAATAGCTAGAGAAGTTTTTCGGTCCACAATACTTGCAAGTAGTTTTGAAAAAATACTTGCAAGTAGTTTAAGGGTATTTTTGTAATTTTACTAATAATTAATAGATTTATATTTTTTCATAAAATATAATTTAGATATATGAACCACAACTTTATTGTAAGAATAATATTGAACACATTATTAACATTAAAGATTAATTACATTACTAATTTTCGTTTATATTGTCATGAAAATAAAAATTAATCATGGCAAATCTATCACTTTGACGATAATACCCTTAACATGGTAAAATACTTGTAAGTAGTTATGTATTTCCGATCTCAAATCTCCACTGTTGGATCAAACTACTTGCAAGTATTTTTTCAAAACTACTTGCAAGTATTGTGGACCGAAAAACTCCTCAATAGGTAATGGCTAGGGTTGATTGCTGTATATCCGCACACAAAGTTAATGGCGATTTCCCTCTTTTTTCTCGAATACTTCAACTTCCCTCTTCATCCAAACTGTTAAATGTCCTACTCATTTTGATATTCATCCTTTTAAAGGTAGACAGGCGGCATTGTTACTACAAGGATGGGCTGATTGAATGCTACAAATACTGTAAAGAAAGATAACAACGGAAGGAAACTCGACCTCAGGAAAGGACAGATAAAGGTAGTACTGCAAGAACACATTTATACAGAAGAGAAACAGAGAGGGATCACATAAAAACCTTAATTATTGTTTGTTTCTATATAAAATCCAAAATTTCACATTACACACTACTAAACATGATCCCACACCGTTGCTAAACTAAACCGCAGGGCAAGCTCCGAAGCATTGTTTTTTGAGTCTGTAATACAAAGCAGTGTAGTACTGATTCTGGAACGGCAACAACGACTTGCACAATAAACCTCAAGACAAGGTGACATCGTCTGCCATACATGTAGCCTTGTTGCCATGAGGCTCACACATATCATGGATCCTCTAGATGGCTACGTGGCATAAGTCAACATGATTCGGCAGCAAATTCTCTGCCAAATCTGAAGTGTATTCAATATATCTCCGAGCAAAGACAAAACCCCAATGTTGCTCCTCAAGACCTTATACCAAAATGCGGGATATGGGTGATCCTTGAGCAATCGCCCGACGATCTTCGCGCCACAGAACGACCTATTTAGTTTCATCGCAATCGCTTTGCCTGCTGCTATGAGCCTTGGGTTCTCCTCAACGTCTCTGCCTGCGAACGCGTGTGCCTTGAAGAAAAACCAGTATTCTGGGTGCGGCAAGACCTTTAGTATGATCGGCTCAACTGTTCCCATGCTTGCCACACGCCTGTCGTTGGTAGTGAAAATGATCTTGCTCCCCTGCGTGCCACACCTCAGGCTTGGCAACAGCTCCTCCAACATCTGCTGCTTGCACATGTCGATATCCTCAAATACCATCAGGAACCTCTTGTTGTCATAATCCCCTTTGATCAACTGCAATGTGTCTTTCATATCTATACCAGCTTCTCCAATGACATGTTTTGACCGTAAAACAACGGTTGCTTGATTCGTTGCGATTGCGTAGGTAGATGAGAAGTTGAACAACAGGATTACAGAGAAGTGGTTGCGAACCCTTGGGTCATCGCAGGCGTGCTGCACCAGGGTTGTCTTTCCAACTCCCTTGTCACCAACAATTGGTAGAACACCCAATTGCTCCGTTGAGTTACCACCAATGTCATGTAGGAGGAAGTTAATGATCCCCTCTTTCTCGACATGTCGACCGAACATCTGCCCTTCTAGGAAGATGTTTGTAGACAGAGGCCGACGGATCGGCGGGTACCCTTGAAGGAGCATGATGAACTCCGCAAGGTCACTAGTCACCCCTTGCAAGCTCCCTAGAACTCTGCCAATCTCACCATCACCGAGAGCACGGCAAGACAGCGTGCTCTTCACGGCACCTGCTGTGACACGCATGCGCTTTGCCGGATTGAACATGGATAAGAAGGCTTCAGGACCAGATACTTGGCTACATCCTTCCTTCCAATCATCTTCAAGCTCATGCTCGCTGCTGCACCCGATGGTGTCAAGCAAGTAGCGGCCCTCGTACTCGCCGTCGATGAGCTCGGAGAGCCATTGAAGAACGCCATGATTTTGGATCTGTCGCCCTTTGGCCTCCTCCACCACGCTGTGGATCCTGATCAGCAAATGGCATATCCTTTGCAGCTTGGCTTCGGTGCTCTGCTGGGGACTGAAATTCCCTATGATAAGAGAAATCACTCTGCTTAAGGTTTCCCCCACAACGGCAGAGACGATTGCCTCCGCCATGGAGATTTTCTCAGATAATGAAGGGGATCTTTCTGCCGGGGACTTTTCAGCAGAAAACGCCGTGGAGAACCGTGTTGTCCAGCCACTAGTGCTGTCTGGATCGTAAGTCAAGGATAACAGCAAGAGGCGGGTGGAATTTATGTTAGCGGATAGTGACTCCAAAGATTTAAGGTGTCCAGGACATTGAAAAGTCATCATCCATGACATGTCCAGGCGCTAGACTTGTCGACACAGATATTTATTTAAAAATTGCAGATTACTCCCTCTGTCCCATTGAAAGTGTCGTTTTAGACTTTTTAGACATCTTTGCTTGACTGTTCCTCTTATTAAAAATTTTTGTGTAAACACTATTAATTTTTTTCTAACTTAATTCATCATTAGTAATACTTTATTAATAATGTCTTTGCTTTAGTATTTTTATAGAAATATTGAATAAGACATATGGTCAAACGTGAAATCTGAAAAGTCAAAAATAAAAAGAGGAATCTGGAAACTGAACAGAAAAACAAAACGATGAGCAGCTACAAATAAAATGCTTTTTGTTTATTAAACCTCTATGTTTGGTACAGACAAGTAAAATGACCGAGTGTACGCCCAATTATTCCATGACTTGATATGCATGAAACTACAGTATTTCCATTCAAGCTAGGTATTCAGGAAACATGGGACAAGACATTGCAAAGGAGAATTAAGTAGTAACCGTTTAAAGCATTAGCATTTGAGTTGTATCCCATCATATTCATGGTAGAATCCACCAACGATTGACATGTGGCGTGATAACAAAAACTCATGAATGAGCTAATGAGATTCGAGAGACCGTCTTGTAGGTCTTTTTTTTTCACTCTGCATATGTAAATGCATGCCTTTGTTATCTCAGTAGGAAACTTTCAAAGACAAAGACTTGCGAAATTTCAACATGAAGGCGAAATAATTATATATGACAATATGACATACGAAACCAAATATATGAAGACCTAGAATTTTTTTTTATAGAATTTTAAAAGCAAACATTTTATGCACAACACATCACATAGAAAATGAATATACCATGTTAATTGCCTAATTGCTTATAACCTAATGATCCAGCAGAAAACGATAAAGCAAACTACATTTTGCAATGCTGCATTGTGCATCAATGAATAAATTGTACATCGATGTTGCATCGTTATAGAGGCTGCTAAAGTTAAACTATCTGATTGATCTATCGAGGGTCACTTAGTGCAGTTACTGCAGACAAGCCCATGGACAGAACGACAACTTGCAAGATATGGCTCTGTTTGGAGAAATAAAAAGACCCTGACTGGAGTTTTAAAAACTCCACAAATATCATGGTAATCAGGCGGCTATTATGTTCAGTATCTGATGGTATTTTTAGAGACCATGGTTTTCTATCAAATAACCAGTAATACAATGGTATTTTTAGAAACCATTGTAATCGATCAAAACTCCAAAAATACATGAGTTAACCTAAGGATTATTGGGTTGGGACTGCACTTTGCGGTGATGTGTTACCTGCACTCCGCCTAAATCAACCCAGGCATGTCCATCGCCAAATAGTTCAGGAGTGAGTGATCCGTACTTCTTCTTAAGTAGATCATGGTAATACACAACCATTCCTCTTTCCCTTCACCATTTGGTGCCATTCTAAACTGATAAACTTTTTGTCCCATTATCCTAGCGCAGAATGACTGGTTTGGACCAAGAAAACAAGATCTGTTACAAAGTTCCATATTATCCAGTCTCACAAGAGCAGCTTTTCCTTGGTGGAGGATCAACTCCCTAGCACTGAACCCCTTATCACCATCAAGTACATGAGAAAGTGGAGGATCAACAGACAAAAACTTCCCTTCAAATTCAAGCAGATATACTCCGAAGTCCATGTCCTCATAGGTTGACCAAGACTTATCTAAGTGGAACACCATCAAAATATCTCCTTGATAAAAAAACGCAGTAGATACATCTGGCACACAGCAGGGAATCCCAGAGTCCAACATGACTTAAAATGATCTTGTGGTGTGCTCTTCCAACTTTTCATCACCTGGACGAGCCAACATGATGTGAATAAATCTCCCTTTGGAAATATCACAAGGTCTGGTCTGTTGTTATGTACTGTGAATGCAGCCTTCGATTTCTCACACAACTGATGTCTGGTGCTGGGGGCAGGGTTAACATCTCACCAGTAAAAGGGTCCATAAGGAACAGTGTACACTCATGTTCCCATCTCTTTGCTGGCACTGATAGGAACATCAGCCATCCTTCCCGGGAATACGCAAGGCATACGGCTTCGAAGAACAACTGGTAATAAGTTACTTTGACATTCACTTAATGTCAGTACCCAGTTGTAGTACCGAATAGCAATAGAATTAGCTTTCAACCCTGCTAGCTCGCACAGAACTTTGTAACTTTCTGACCCATCAATGTATAAACCGACGCCTTCTACATTTAAATGTCTCATCGTCTTCATTCGTGCCGTGATCTCTTCAGACGAGCTACCATCTCCAAATTGCTTTGTGCCTAATTCACTAGTCGTTTTGTTCGCCATATTTCTGTTTCCAACCGCCAGACATTCTGCCAGAAAACAAATCACAGCTACTGAGTAAAACAGGCGTAAAATGATAATTCAGAGTAATTATTCAACAACTGAAAAATAATTACATACGCAGATACGCCCCCTAATGTCACATGCACAACATTGAGGCTGACATCTAAATCATTCAATAGAATTGCAGGAACACCGCAACATCTAGAATATAAACAAGACCATGAACAAGATTGTTTGGTAGCCAATGCTCCAAAAAACAGCAGCCTGAACCATCAACGTAATTACCCATGCTGACAAATTGGTCCCTGCCTTGGATAAATCATGCATATAGTTTTTTGGTACCGCCAAACTAACACTTGTAACATTAAAGCACAGTTTCGGCAACTGGAATTGCAGGAACGGATATACTGGTCAGCGGTGAATCTTTCTTTCAAGTCAAAGACGGGGAGGATTTGGTTATAGTATACCTCAATAGATCAGGGCTGAAGATCCCCAAGTCGTTAAACGGATGCAAGGACCGCCGCCATCTGCCAACTGGGTTGAACTAATTCTTCCACCGTGTCAGTTCAGTCACTCCCCAATCTTGACTCGAACGGAGGAGGAGACCCAACGCGCAGGACCTATTTTGGAGACCTACCCAAAAGTCGGAATAGGTGGCCGTGTGGCTGAAGGGGCACTGTCTCCAACGGCGGACCTAAACTGGGTCAGGCGGGCAGAGTGGAGTCGTCTTCTCTCTCCATGTTCGGCCATGGACGGGCTATGGCGCTCGGATCGACGGTGAGGGAGAGGGGGAAGGTAGCCCGGGAGCTGGGAAATAGGTGCCCAAGTTCGCCGCATCCGTCCGGGACGAGATTTTGGGGAAGGGCTAGCGCCGGACTTTGAGGAGGAACCGCCACGGGTATGAACCTCCGAGAGAAGGGAAAAATGAGGATTTGGAGGCTGTTCGTAGCCACCGCCCGTGCCACGCGCTGCCCGCACAGCCAGTCGCCCCAGCTGCCTCGCCTTATCATGTCCTCTCCTTTTTTTCTGCCCCTTAAATGGACTTCAATTATGTTTTTACCCCTCGTTTTTAGGGTTTGTGTTTTTACCTCTCGAATTTCAAACTGAACCTGCCGTGTACCCCTCTTTTCTAACACCGTTTGCCAGAGCAGAATTTAGGATTAAAAAGAAAAAGAAAATGGGGTAAGACGGTTTTACCCTGGCCTCCTCAACACAATCACACGAGCTCACGACCTCCTAGTTTGGTTCTGCCAAACTTGAACTTCCAAACCGTAGTGGCGGTGGCGGTGGCGGCGGCAGCTGAGGCGGGCGCGAGGCAGGGCGCGGCGTGGGCGCGCGGCCGGGCAGGACGCGGACATGGGCGCAGGCGCAGGGGGAGGACGCGAGCACGGGCAGGACACAAGGGGCAGGAGCAGGGAACACTGCGATGAGCGCGATGGAGTCCTCGTCCAACACCGAGATCGTCAGGCATGATCCATTATGTCATCTCTATTGAATCTGTGTGTTTTGTTTAGGTTTGTCGGTAGATATGTAGTCTGATTGCAATCTAAAATTTATCATGTATGTACTCTGTTTTGTGATTTGTAGGGTAACTGAAAATGAATTGCATGTTAAGATTAAAGTTGGTTCTTATTTTGCTTTGCCTGATGGGGAACCAAAGCGTTATTGTCAAAGAACCACTTTGCCATCCTTTATTGTTGACAAGCATAATTGTGGGCTGCTGAATTTGGTAGACTACGTAGGCGCCAAATGTGAATGGGGTTCAAAGCAATATTTAACTCTGTGGCGTTCTATGGATGGTGATGCTGCAATTGAGATAAAATCTAATGAACAACTTCTTGATTGGTTTGAATTAAATCTTGACAATGGAGTTATGTGTATTGAAATCAAAGATTGTGATGGACCTTTGCAATTTTCACCAACTAAACGTCGGTGTCATCCTAAAGTGAGGAAGAGAGCTATTGACAAAAAGCCACTAAACGAGCCAACCACAAAAGAGAGAGCCACCGAATCTTCCAACAAAGGCACCACTATCCAAAAATCTAAGAAATCTAAAAAAAAGGGTTGAAGAGGACGGTGCCTCCTCCGACACTGAATCACTTAAAGCACTAAGTGATAGCAGCTATGACACTGATTTGGCTGCGTCATCAGATTCTGTCCTCGAGTTTGATCCAGACATTGAAATTGTTGTTGATGATGATGTGGATGATATTCCTGTCTTTGAATATGATGTTGATGACCCAGATATTGGTGTGGGTGTTGTGTTCTCAGATACCACACAATGCAAGTCAGCGGTAATTCACCATGCCATTTTGAATGACTATGCTTTTGAAACTTTGAAGATAGACCGTGGAAGGTTTACAACTATTTGCAAGAGAGCAGAGGAAGGCTGTAAGTGGCGGTTTCATGCATCTACTAGCAGGGGGAAGTATAATGGTTGCAAGGTACATTGTATTTTTTTATTGAATTGTAGTTACAACAATGTTATGAGAATTACTAACTCAACTTATTCTTTTCATACAGGTTAAGACCAACGGTCCGAAGCACGTTTGTGGTTCATTCAAATGGGTTGCTGATAGAACAATTGATTTGTTGAAGGATGACCCTAGAATGGGACCAAAGGAGTTGCATGTTGAGTTAAAGAAAAAGTACAAGTTTGTGGGGCATTATGATTGAGTCGTTAGAGGCAAAGAGAGGGCACTTGATATGATAAATGGGAAGTGGGATGACAGCTATGACCTGCTGCCTACTTATCAAGCTCAACTTCTAAGATCAGTTCCTGATAGTGTTGTTGAGCTAGATACTGAACAGGCAATGTGTATTTTAGAAGGTTCTTTGTAGCTCTCAAACCCTGCATTGATGGTTTTCTGGATGGGTGTAGACCCTATATTACCATAGACTCTACTCACTTGACTGGAAGGTCTAGAGGGCAATTAGCTTCAGCTGTTGCAGTGGATGGTCACAATTGGCTATTTCTGGTGGCCTTTGGAGTGATTGAGACGGAGTCAAAAGAAAGTTAGACATGGTTTATTTAGCACTTGAAGAAATCAATTGGTACCCCCACAGGTTTGTCATCTAAAGACTGAAGCACTTGTATGATTTTCTATTGCTAAGTTACTAAAATAGCTCTTGTACAGGTTTGGTTATCAGTACAATGCATGCAAGGGGCTTGAGGATGTTGTACACCTTGTCTATCTGGGTGTCGAGCATAGAGAGTGCATGAGGCACTTATGGAAGAACATGAAGAAGCACTCTCGTGGTCCACTTTTCTCTCAAAACATGTGGACTGCTGCAAAAAGTTTTATAGTTGACAAGTATGACTATCATATGAAGAAGATAGAGGAGAAGGCTCCGGATGCGCTTAATTGGTTGGATGAGCACCATCCATTTCCGTGGACAAGAAGCAAATTCAGCGAACACTCCAAGGTAGATTACATCAATAACAACCTATCTGAAAGTTTCAATAGTCGGGTGTCAAAAACCAAGGATCAACTAATTGTAGACATGCTTGACAAAATAAGACAAATGATCATAATGAAGTTTGTTGAGAGAGCCAATCTTGCTAGAAACATGGAAGGAACAATAATTCCATCTATTATTCATGATCTGAATGCTAGAAGTAAAATCAAGGATGTAATGATCATGAGGTGTTGATATGTGGAGGTGTGACTGCTGAAGTAAGTTTATCCACAATAAGGCATGCAGTCAACTTGGAACAAAAGACTTGCAGTTGTAGAGCTTGGCAAGTGACTGGAAAACCATGTAACCATGCTTTGGCCTTCATTGCAAAGCTTAGTAGAGAGGTGTACATGGAAGGTTTTGTCCATGAATACTACTCCGTTGACAGGTTAAGGAAAACATATGCAGGTATGTTTAATCCAATGACTTCTAAGCATCAGTGGCCACGTGTTGATTTGGGCTATAAAATCTGCAAGCCTAAATTGAGAAGGAAAGCAGGGAGACCAAGAAAATCTAGGATCAAAGCATCCGATGAGGTTGGCACAAATAAGAGGAAATGTACCGAATGTCATGAACTTGGTCATATTGCTAACTATTGTCAAGGGGACCGACAGCTAAAGAAAAGAGGATGAGGCTCTCATCTTTAGCAGCTGAAGATACATCACAGTAAGCTATGTTGCAATTAATTCCTTCTGATTTTAAACATTTATTGCTATAGATTAGTCAACTAATCCATTATTCTCTACTAATATGAAGTGTGAGTGCTGTTGGTGCAAGTGCAAGTGGAAGAGCAATGGGAAGGGGAAGGGCAAGAGGAGGGCGGGGAATAGGCAGGCTGGCAGCTTGGTTTGGACTTGATTAGGCTACTATCTAGTTTGTATTTTGTTAGACATGTAATATCTCGACTACATTTGTTGGAGATGTAATGTCTACTCCATGTTGGAACACATACTTGTGTTGACCTTATTATGTTGCTTTTGATGAATTTGCACAATGTGACAATGTGATAATATGTGTATTGTTGCTGTCATAATATTGTTGATGAATTGTTGTGAAACTACCATTGAAATGTTGCCAAAGTTTAGTAAAGTTATTGCAAAACTGCTGCTGAAATGGTGTTCAAAATATGGTGTACATTTTATAAAACTCATATCAAAATAAATATTATTTCAAATTTCTTATAATTTCAATTTATTAGGGTAGCAAAGTGATATTTTAATGCTATATAAATCAGTAAACATGACTTTGTAAAACAGGGGTAAAATCACAAAGGATAATTATGTCTTTTTACACCATGATTAACACCGTTAAAGAGGTGAAAACGGGGTAGGGGTAACTTTCAGGTTCAGTTTGAAATTCCAGGGGTAAAAACACAAACCCTAAAAACCAGGGGTAAAAACACAATTGAAGTCCATTTGAGGGGCAGAAACACAATAGCCCCTTTTCTTTTCTCTTCTGCATACTGTTTCGGCGTTTCGGTCGCGAGGAATATGATGGAATTGTTGAACCTGGCCTCCAGGTCTCCCAAAATTGGTCTCCCGTTAGGGTCTCTGATTGGAGACATGTTTTCGTGTTTGGTTGTCTATTTGGGTTTAAAGTTGCAAATAGATCGCAATATTGGAGACAGTATGCTATCTCCAACAATGAGACCTAAATTCGGAGATGCAAATAGGCAATTGAGTGTCTAAGCCGTTGAAGGGACGCCATAAAAAAATGCTTGTGTCCAACAGAAAATCAAAAATAAGGTGATGCGGGGGCAGCCAGAGCTCGGGCCGGAGTGGAGCTCGAGCGGCAGCTGCACAGAGGTCGCGCGGGGTGCAGCAGTCTAGAGGCCGGGCGGGATTCAGCCGTGCGCTACAGCTCACACGGTGGCACTCGGGGCACGGTTATATAGGAGCGGGACTCGGGCGTTGCGTGGAGTCACAAGGATATTAGCAGCATCTTGACCCTTCCGAAGGTGAAGCTACAGCTCAGCAACTAGTGCCCCTTTCGAAAGTCCGGACAAAGCCACCTTGCGAGGGGAGCTGGGGAGACGGCGTGCTTGCCACCCGCAACAGCGGCAATGGAGTAGGAACGGTTTGCCAAAAAAATACAAAACAAGCTAAGTTCACAAGGGAAGCAAACTTGAAACACGAAGATAGCGGAAGCTAGCTCACCTCACTCAGAGATCATGACAGTATCATCGTCACGACGGGGTGGGGCATCAGAATCCTCTGCCAAAGGCAAAGTAGCACAAAAAGTTAAACAAAAAGCACGCGTCAAAAGCAAAAGCTACAAAATTTAAAACCTGTTTGGCTTCTATTCCCATTTACTTGCTTTCTTTTATTAAGTTCCCAAAGTGGGCAATAGATCTGATAAATACCAACATGGCACACTGCCTCTGGAATGGGTTTGACGAAAATAAAGCTTTCCATCTAGCTAACTGGCCTAGTGTTTGTATGAGGAAAGAGTTTGGTTGATTACCTGCCTGTTAGGTTCCTGGATTAGGAGATATAATGAAAGCGATAACAAGCTTTGGAAACATTTGATTGATTACAAATATAAAACTGACAAACCAAACATCCTTAGTTGTAAAGATACTAGATGCTCCCAATTCTGGAAGGGATTCATGTGGGCTTTGACAGCAGTTAAAATATGTTACAGATGGAAAGTAGGTAATGGTAAGAAAGTTAAATTCTGGGAGGACAATTGGCTAGGTTCTTCTAGTCTTGCAGTTAGGGATGAAAGCGGATCGGATCGGATCGGATAATGCCTTTCCCATATCCAAATCCTTATTTTTTATCGGATTCGGAGCGGTGCGGATAATTCACGGATACAGAATCAAATACGGATTTTTTCGGAAGTCGGAGATGGTACGGATTCGGAGCGGAGACGGATCGGAAGCAGACTTAAAATTATCGGATATAATACCTCTTTACTAGAAAAATATATGTTTATTAAGAATTTGCAAAATATATGCATAACATGTGTAAAGAATTGATTTCAGTCAAGCAAAACACCACACAACTCAATCCGTATTATACCAAAAAAGTGTATAAAACAAAATAAAATATATATAGCAAAGTATTATTATGGCCTGCGATTTATATAATTACATAAATGGGCTGGCCGGTTGGGTTGTAGCCTTGTAGGCTTATAGCGTTAGGTGGTGTATTTTTGTGCGCCGAAAATATTATCGAATAATCCTATTATGAGCATCGGATAATCCATTTATAATTATCGGATAACCTTTATCCGTCGGATTTTATCAATACCATTACCTATCCTACATCCGCCTGAGATCAGATTCGGATTATCCATATCCGCAAAGAAAACCTCAAATGCTCCCCCTACAATATACTATCAAATGTTACACGGATTAATATACTATCAAATGTTATTCTCCATCAAAATGTTAATAAAAGATTATAATGTACTTTTTTAACATGCCTTACAATGTGTGCTAAAACACCCTACAAAAGTTTACCTTACTACTCCACTTATGTGTGAAGAAACAAAAAAGATAAGTTATATTAAGGGGTAAAATGAAACAAATTATACTTGTCTTAGTATTAAAGTGAACAAAAAAATAGTTCAAGGAGTTATCCGGACTTCAGCTATACTTCGAGAGAGTAAGATGGACTTAATCCTTTTTAATAGGAAAAAGTCCATTTTACTCCCCGAACAATCCACTTTGTTCAAATTACACCCCAAACAAAATCTTGGCTCACTTTACTTCCTCAACTATTTAAGTTGGTACGATTTACTCCCTTATGCAATTTCTCTTTTATATTTCTCTATGTACGAGCTAAGTTTAGTGCTCAAATTTTACACAAGGATAGTTTTCATTGAACCTTACGTTAAAAAATATATAATATACATTTTAAACATATATTTTATATTTAATATCATCAAATATCATATTAATCATACATGTCTAGAATTGTATACAAAATATTTAAGAAAAATATATAATATTTTCATTTATATAGAGAATGGTACCATCTATCATCATGCAAAATTTGAGCTTCAAATTCAAAGTGTACAAAGAGAAATAAAAAAGAGAAATTACATAAGAGAGTAAATTGAGCCAACTTAAATTGTTTGAGGTAGTAAAGTGAGCTAAAATTTTGTTCAGGGTGTAATTTGGACAAAGTGAATTGTTCGGGAGAGTAAAATAGACTTTTTCCATCCTAAAATAATTTTATTGGTTTATTTGGACTTTGATCATACTTGAACAGAGCAAAATGGACTTTGTCCTACCTGAACCGACCCATAGTATATCGAACACAATGCCCCCCCCCCCGCGCACCAATCCAATCAAGAAAAAGGATTTTTTGCTATTTTGCCCACACAACCGGTGGGATTCTGCCTCGTTAGTCACTCCATTGCTTCCTTTTTCTCCTTCCAGCCATGGCAAGCTAACTTGTGCAGTAGGACAACGAACCATGGCCATGAACGCGGACGATCGGATGTGCAACGAGCTACATTGGTTTGTGTTCATCCTCCGTGCTATCGCCATCCCTCCACGTCCCGCCACCGTAGGAGCAGCGAGGCCGTGTGCATCCTCCATCGTCGCCGTGGGAGCAGCAAGGCCGGTGTGCATCCTCCGTTGTCGCCGCCCTTCCACACTCGCCGCGTGACGCCGAATCCTAGCTGCGTACGGTCGAATCCCGCCTGATCTCTTCGTAGCCACCGCGCGAGCTACCGCACCTGTCGCGTGCGACCGAATCCTGCCCGGCATCCGCCTTGCGCTCCGTTTCCCCAAAAATCTGCCACCTTTGCGCCCTAGTCGCTATCATCACCGCCGCTAGCACGAGTTTTGACGCGCCGCCTCGATGCCTCGCCAACACCCGATCGATCTTTGCCCCAACGCGCCACCGCTTCCAGCGAAATTTGGAGCCTCCTCAACTACTAAGACGCTCCTGCGAAGCCGCCGCACCTCACCATTTTTGCCTTATCGTCGACAGCCGCTGCCGCCCCACTCTACGCCGCGCAACCACCTCGGTGAGCTCCACCACCTTCCCGTGTCGCGTAGGTGTGCTCCGCATCGCGTTTAGGCCCCTCGAGCGTTTGGACGACCGAATTCCAGCGAGGTCCCATGGCGCCGCGGCTCGTTGGCATTTGCCGCCGCCGCCGCCGCCTTGCCTGGTTAGATCGGGGCCGTCCGATCTAATCCGGATGGCCCGGATTAGAAATCCGAAGGGGTATGATCCCTTATCCATCGTGGACCGTGGACCAGGGCCATGCCGTGGTTCATAGCTTCGTGGACGCGGTTCACGAATTTTCTAGATTTATTTTTATTAGTTTAATTTTGTTAAATGGCATTTTTACATTTAAGGCCTCGCTTTTACATAATCAACCCTAGGCCTATTTTAATTATGTTTTAGCCCTCGCCGAAGCGTAGGTTAGTAACTTTTACACTTTAGCCCCTGAATTTATTTTTAATTATGTTTAGGTTCCGTAATTTTACATTAACACCCCTAGGTTTTTCATATATTACATTTTAGTCCTAAAGATTTACATTTTAGATCCTGTACTTTTTAATAATTACATGTTGGTCCCTGAACTTTGCGTTCGTTACAATTAGGTCCCTAGAGGTGCTGTTTTACAGTTTAGCCCCTATAAATTAAAACGCTCATAACTTTTAGCTCGTAGCTCCGATTTAGGTGATTTTTGCGCTCACGAGTTCGTAGGAATGAGTACTATTCACTGGTACTGTTTTTATAGCATTTTGGTACTGTTTTGTGTGTTGTTCTTAGTATGTGCTTTGTTTGCTTGCATGCTTGTGTCGATGTACGATAAATATAAGACACGCAGTTCAAGAACTTCTTGGACCTTCAAGAGTTTGAGTAGCAGTAGCAAGAGGAGATAGGCAAGTGTCCTTGTTGCAGATTGTGCCTACTTCTTACTATTTCAATTTACATTTCATGCATTGCAGCTTAATTTGAATCCTATTGTGTCATATCCTGTTCCATACTATTTTTCTCGTCGCCTTGGTTTGGTGTAGCGGTATAGTATGGGTACGTCACCGCTTAGTTTCTATTAATGGGGTTCAACTTGAACTAAATGCTAATCTTGACTAATTGTCCACTTGAACGTAATGATCATGAACTGGTAATGCTTTTTAGCAACATGGAACTTAGGTGATCCCGATAGTAAGTTTGTCGATCATGATGCCGGTGCACATTGTTAGTTGTGGCGGTACCTGTTTGGGATCATAATGCAGTTCATGGAGCGGCAACCCAGGACCTCCACACAAAGCACATGGCTGATAATGGGTAGGTGTGGTCAAGTAACAAGGTCGTTTCCCGGTTCTACGGACGTCGAGGAAGGATGAAGGAAGAAGGTCTTCCGGATTTTGGCGAGGAAGGAATACTTCAAGCCACAACGCAAGAGGGGGACTCGGGGTGATGCGTCACTTGGTACGGCGGTGAAACCTTAGCATTGGCTTTCTGCAAGCTGGGAAGTCCTTTGAAAGATCATGTGGTGATCTCTTGGCCCGACACCTAAGGTAGTGTGTTGGCGGAATGGAGACTTTAGTCATCGATGGGGGACGAAATTACCGACCTGTGGGTAAAGTTATACAACATCTCGAGAGTGTAAAACTGTTATAATAGCCGTGTTCACGATCACGAACAACTTGGATCCTCACTCGAACTTGTGGGTTTTGGATGGGTGATTTTGGGGTGGAGTAACCCTTAGGACGCTACTGAGCGGGGTAACCCGTAGTGTGGTGTGCTGCAAGTGGGGTAGCTTGTAGTGGTTGATAGGTGGGGTAACCTGTTTGTTTATCTTTCACATAGTAAATAGGTTGTCTAATTAACTTGACTAGCATAGGTGCTTTTCTATTGCAAACCATTTATTTCCTTACAGCTTGCATGTCATTTATTTTCCACACTTGCTCGAGTACTCCATGTACTCACCCTTGTTGTTTCCTATTGCTATCTACTGCTGCTCGAAGGGGAGATGAACTACATTGATGAGGATTATTACTACGCGTGCGTTTCCCTGGTCGATTGCCTATGGCATATGGAGTCTTCCGCTGTGTTTCGTTTAGTCGTGTGAGACATTTTATTCAGGTTATGTAATAAAGTTTGTGTGAGATGATGTAATAAATATACTATGACATTGGTTATTACTGTTACTTCACTATTGTCTCTATATGTGTGAAACTTGATCCCGGCACACATATAGTTATGCATTCAATCTTGGCCGTTAAGATTGGGTGTGACACTTAGGGACGCGACTAAAAAGGATAAAACTGCTATGGAGACTTCACTGGAAGAGTTGGATGTGGCAAGGGAGGAGGTAAAGACTTTGAAGGTCGAAAAAGAGTCTTTGGTGACGGCCCTCCATCGCTGTTGCAAGATTTTTTTGAAGAGAGGTGGGGAGGTAAGTGTTGCTCTAGGCGCTTCGCTTGGTAGGGTTGGTGCTTATGTGCCTCCTTTCGAGGCTACTTCGGTTGCTGATCCCGAAGTTGCTTTTTTGGATTGGCTAGAGGTGCAGCTTCCTGTCATTCCAGGAGTTATAGATAAAAATTGTAATTACGCCTCACTTTACTCTACGGAAGCTGCTCTAAACTTCCTTGAGCACGGGGTTGTCAGCACATCATTGACCTTGTCGACCTCGATGAGGTTACTATCTCGTGACATCCCTTCCGGGACACCCAGGAGTCAAGACAGGGGAACACTCGACGAAGCGAGTTACAACAGTTCATCATCTTATAGAAGCCGTAATATATACATCATGGTATAATACAACCAGGTTTTCGAAATACAAACATTGTGCAGCGGAAACTTGATACAATACCAAAGTGTAAACACTACGAGTCCGGCAGCGGAACTTATTCTCTTTACAACAAAAGACTACTAGAACGTCTAACGTGATGTACCGAGCCCGTCGTACACCACGGTCCTCATCCTTTACGGTGTCGGGATCCGTTCCCACCGGAGGGAACCACCCTCGGGCACTCGCTCCTCCTCCGGAAGCTACCGTACAAGTCGTGATAGTACGACTCTTGTCCTGAAATCACAACGAACAAACCCCGAGTATTCTAATACTCAGCAAGACCGACTCGTCAACAGGCACGCTAAGGCCGACGCCTAGTATGCAAAGGCTTTATGGCTGTGGAGTTGATTTTCTTGCAAAAACAGCGCTAATAATGGATCCTTACTTTCAAATTTTAGCTTCATATTGAGTTTATTACCTCACCACTGTTTGCAGCCTATAACTACTTCAATCACGTTTGCAAGAAAAGTTTATTTCAGACCAACGGCTCTTCCGTCTCTCTTCTTCATCTTTCACTTGATTAACTACGATGCGACGAGCTAAACAAGCGGTACTCATTACTGCGAGGGACAGCGATTCGAATCGATTTTTATACCAGCTGGTAAAACCCAACTACACGACGTATACGCACCCCACCGGTCGTATACGACAACCTTTCCCGCCAACACCGGCGGAAGAATAGTCGTTTCCAAACTCCCCGGAATATGATGACCCCACGACTTCCTCCGTGGGCGACCCATTTCCCTCCCGTGAGACTCCGATCTCACTAACAGCCAAGCAAAAGAGAGCCGGCTACGACGCATCCCTAGGGTGGTAGGGTACATCAGCTTGCTGGGCCTATTACACCAGCATGTAGTACGGTACATTCAAACTTGTTCAACTAAGCCGACAACGGTACGGTCCTTGACCGACACGGACGGGGCTACCACCTTGCAAGACCTCAACCCCGTCTTGCCCTTTCTCCTACATGGCCCGTCTGGTCTCAATTTCATTAACACTCGGTTCAAAAATAACGACAACAACATAAAAAACTTAAAGGCTCCATGCTTTAAGATCACCTAAATTCACTACCGTTGCGACTATGAATTAAGCCCGACTTCTATTGAGCTACCCGTACCACTATAGCACGAATAAAAGGAAACCTATCTCATGCATCTAGGGTGTCAATCATTCCCTATCACCTAGTGCACAAACATAACTTAACTACTCGTGATAAAAGTAAACTATTTTAAAACATAGGTAGGATGCACCGAGGCTTGCCTCGATTTACGTCGGCGTTTGCTTCCTCGGTGGTTGGGTCAGCATCGATGTTCACGTCGCTCGCCTCTACCTCGGACGGAACTTCGATCACGTCAGGACCTAGGCCGATCATCAATACGTCGCGAATCAGCATCATGCGTGCATGGATGCGTATGATATGGCATGCAACGCTATCATCGACATGTTCGTTAACTAACAGCTATTAACTAATTATCGATATGTAATGACACATGAAATAGTAAACTATGATCACATGAAATGACAATGTTTATGCTTAATTTTGGGAAACATTTTTAATAAAAACTTTCGTCTGCAGTATCTCCTTCTTTTAAACAAATTCTTTTCTTAAAATTGAATAATAATTAGCATAAAATAATAACTTCTATTAATCAAAGAATGCAATTAATTAATGCTTATGAAATTAAAATGCTCAAAATAGATAATTTAACTCATAAACAGATAGAGAATATTTTTATGAATCTAACAAAATTGGTTTTACATTTTTCCGATTTTTCTTTATTTTCTACAAATTTTTGAAAATAAAAAGGGTTTCGTGCCACACGCGGGGCCACGGGGTTGGGCCACACGGAATCCCGTGTAGCCACACGCGATCCCGCGCGTGTGGCCCGCGGTGTGGCACCGCCGCGGCAGCTAGGGCACGGAGGTGCGGTGGCCGGAGTTGGCCGGCGTTGGGCCAAAGCACGCCGCGAGCTTGCCTAAATGCTCTACGCGATGAGGCGAGCTCGGTGGTGTGGATGAACTTGCATGCGCCTTGCCGGAAGTACGCCGGCGGCGAGGTGCGGCCATGCCAGGGCTCCAGCAAGGTGCGGAGCTCGCCGCGGTCACACGAAATTGGGGAAAACTTGCTACAAGCATCTACACAACATGCGCAACGGCGACGGAGGGTTGTGGGAGCTTGACAGATGGCCGGAGATGGGTGCTCACCGACGAGGTGCGGGCGGCGGTGGATGAAGCTCCGAGAAGACGGCCAAATTCCATCGGACCTGGGAGGAAACTCAAGGATGAGTTGCCAAAGACGGAGAACATCCAGTTGCGCCGCATGTGGCTATAACATGGCAATATGGGCTAGCACACCCACCAATGAATGGATTCCTCCTACATCTGTAGTACCATTTACAAACAGCCTGCATATGTCAAAGAGCAATGTTCTTGTCGTTGTAACTATCTTGAGCTTCTACAGATTATAGACATTTCATTGTTGTTGCTTGATAATAATAATTTTCACCTGCAGATGGAAGACATTGCACTCTGTGAGGGAGTTCAGCGGGGCCCGTAGTAATCTCATATTTACATAATATCTGTTCCAATCCTTTTGCAAGAACATGGTGCTTGGTTTTTCTTTTAGAGCACGGATCACTTCATTAAGATACTTCATCTACAGTTTTATATGCAATATAATTTTCCCTCGAGCATGTAATTTAGCCTGAGAAAGGAGAGATGATTTGTCTGGCTAATTTCCAAGCTACTGAGAAATAACACTGCAATGGTGATTACGGCTCATATCATGTCATATTCGGGTTCAGGAAGCTCATTTGTCTCTATCCACACCCACTCTAGGAAACTAAACAGTAAAAATTATGATGTTACCACATCTGTCAGAACTAAATATTCTCTTCAACTTTTCCTTTTCAACCCAATAATAAATATTCTCCCCTCCAGTTTTCCTATTAAACCCATTGATTGTACTGACTGTGGTTAATGTAATTTTGTTTTCGCCAAATAGCCTAAGAGACAACATTTTCATACAGAGTGGATACTATGTCGATACTAAAATATGTTTATAGTTTGTTCTTTTTTTTTCAGTGGAATGCAGCTATTCTCTTGCCCAAATTATTTGAAAACTATCGGGTTTTCTTTTGGGAGGACGTCAGAAAAGCAGTCACTTGAGATGGGACCATGAAGTTAAGATGTTGTTTGTTGCTGATCATTTTTTTATTTGTTTGCCATATAAGCTCTGCTCTGTTTTGTGATGCATTTTTTCCCTGTAGCTGATTTGGAGAATGAAATCACATATTCCAATATGAATTTGAGACCTTTCCTAAGATCGGTACCTTTGCTTAATTATATTGATGTGATCCAGAGAAAAGTTTGAGGATTGGATAAACAAATACTAAGAAATTTCATGAAGACCTCCTTGATAGGTACACAACTTTTGTGATTTTCTCTCTTTACTTTCTATTACCCCCTTGTTTTACATTTTAGAATGGCAAAGCAACGCTTGCCTGCTGGAACAGGATACTGTCACCACATGTCGTTTTGCTACTAATTTCTATTGGCATGGGTCATCCCAATCACTAATGTTATTTGCAAGTTTTCTACTGTATATTCATACATAAGGCAATATTTGTACGATCGTTGAGAAATGACAATACAGATGGAACAAGCCCAGAGAATTTGGCATGAATTTTCTGTTGATTAGTTTCAAAGAATTCCATTCGGTTTCCTTGGAGCATATTCCAATACATAGATCTGTAGTGGTTAGTGACCAATACACTGATCTGTAATGGTTAACGACAATCACATGTACTGATATGTGAACAGTGCTTTAAACTCACACTTTGGTTCTCATTTTCCGATACGGGGGACACATTCTAAAGAAGTAGCCATTTACCTTGTTGGTTACATGTCGGATCTCTGCCTGACCTGCTCAGTTTAGCACTTTAATTATAAAGGTGTGCTGACCATATAGTCACTCTCAGGTCTATGATATGAAGCACATGTGACTTGCAATAATATATGATTTCGTGTGACCACTAATTTGCTCAGCGCAATGTTCTTCTCATTTCTTCAGTCCACTGATTATGTAAACTATTTGTTACTATTTCAGAGATCAAATAGAGGACTACCTGCTGGAAGACGGTGATGTTGGAAAGTGAACTCATCGCTGGACTGAAATCCATGCTCGTGGTAAGTAAAAATCCTAAGTTTCTTTATCGAAATCCTTGAGGGCGCAATTTTATTTGTGCTGGTGGCGTTTCTTTATGGAAATGATTTCATATTCTTGTTGATGTATTTTTTTATATGATTATTTTCAAATGATCATTTATTAATGAAATATTTCAGGTTGTGGGTATATGAAAATGGAGCATCTGTAGTTATTTGTTATAAGTTATTGCAATGATATTATTTCGTTGCAATACTTCTATTTACCATGATATTTATATCGTTGCAACATCATTTCCTGCCATAAATCATTTTTTGTTGCAAAAATATTTATTGCCATGAACGTGGCAATAACATCTACCGCCATGAAAGATTGTGCGTGGCAATATAAAATGTTGCAATGAAATACTCTTTGTGGCAAGGGTACCTATTGCTTCCGAATAATCTTTCTCACAATAGAGTTGTATTGCAACAATGTGGTTTGGTTGCAAATACACCTTAATGCAATGTATAACTAAATGGCAATATAGACTATTACCACATAATTTCCGGTTGTGTTTACTGTTAATCGCAACGTTTTATTTGGTTGCAATAACCATCTATATTGCAACCAAACAAAAACAATAGTTGCATCAGCCTTTTGCCACCCTACTACTTGCCACGGCAGCCTACGAAATGACTTTGGTGGTTATAGTAATATATTGCACCCAATATGACCCTATATATACTAATTACTAATACATAGAAGCAACTAATAAATATTTGTTGACTTTACAGAAAATATATATACTTCAAATGATATTCTAATATTTCCTAACTTGAAATATATTTACTAATTTTATATTTTAGACGGATACTAATCATCCTATATCCTATTCAGCTTGTTTTTCTCAGACCTAAATTCAGAGACGGATAGTTTGAGACGCCTATTGATACTGTAATGCATCCCGTATTTGGCAACATTCTTTTTGTATCTTCAGGTTTCCATTCTTATCCCTAGCTACAGTAGTACCGGTAGTGTCCACCACAAATTCATTAATTTTAATTTGCTTTTTTAATTCTAGTAATCAATTTTAGTGACGGTTTTTTATCCGCCACAGATAATAGCTATTTTGAGTTAAGTCCACTTTTCCTCCGCCACTAAAATCATTTTTGTTTTGTAGTCATGTGAGGACATATAATTTATATAGCTCTGATTCAACCTCGCTGCTATCGAGAACCTAGGAGTCGATGCATGCAGTCACTAGACGAATACTGGACTGTCATTAGTCACCGGCGCTGGAAGACAATTCGTCCCAGAAGCAAATTAGGAACGCAACCCCCAAGAATTGGCCTCCAAATCCTGCCGGGAACAAGGAGAAGTATGGAAAAGAACGGTGCATTTTTGAAATGAAATGGATCTTGTGATTCATTTGGGGTAAGATTTTTGGGTGATTGCCAGCTAGAGTGCGGCTGGAATGGAACGCTGGAATCAATCACTATAACTAGTTTCTATAAAATAATCAATTTTCAGATTTCCATATTGACAGCCAGGATCGTCATAGTTAACTCCTGCGAAATTTATAGCGCCTAGCCTCTCTATATATAGGTACTTGTATCTTCACACAGCATACATACGCAAAGCTATTGTAAAACCAGCAAACACCGAGTAGAGCAAATTAAGCTTGAGATGGAGGGACGAGTCGGGGTTCTGCTTGTAGTCTTGGGATGTTTGATGTTAGCATCACAGTGTAAGTGAAATAAAATTATATCCTCAGTTGCAGAATCTATTCAAGGTTTATGCCATGGTTAGAAGAGCACCTTAGCTGTTGTAAATTACGCACTTCATGTCTGACGTTTTCTTTTTCTGACCTAAAGAATACGTGCCTATATTGTGCTGCAGGTCACGCGACAAATCAGATGGAAAATGTCATTATCGATGCTTGCACCACCTGTGCCCAGAAAAGGGGACCGTGCCGAGAAAATTGCTTCTGCTGTCTTGGTGAACCGATCAGCAGATGCTTCATGACAAGAGAACAGTGCAATAAAAACTGTTGCAGCAAACCAAAATCCCGATCTGTAGACTCTCTCTTTGTATCAGACCCTGGACGGCACTGAATGGTTGCAACAATTTAGTGGTTGCAATAATTTGCCTCATTTATCATTATCGAATAAAGAAATATATCCTTATCATTAATTTACATTACTTTTTCTCCCCTCTTTGGACATATGGCAACCTGGCGTAACCTGGCAGCCTTCGTGGCGTCTCCCCCACCACCAGGTGGATCGATTGAGTCCAGGAACACGCCCACGAGGTAACCCATCTCCGGAGATCGCGTTGTTGCTACAGAAACAGCCCGTCTAGACCTAATGTCTCGAGAAAGAGCGAGTTATTGCCGCACCAATGCGTTCTTATGTGAATGACGTCGTCCCCATCGTGTCCACGCCGCTTCAACCCCTCCGCCTCTCACCGTCCCGATGCAGTGCTCGCCCCCTTCCCCTTCTTAGGCACGAGGGCATGGCGCAGCCACCAAATCGATGGCCGGCGACCAAACAAGTAGGACTGGGTGGGATAGGCCTGGACGCTTCAGTCCTGCTCTTGCCTGCTCTGCCTCCTTCAATCACCACCGTCGCCGCTCCGACCACGCCGCTCCAGGCTGGGTCGACGTCCGGGGCTCACCTCCGCCATCTGGCCGCGTGTCGATCGTTTTCCTACAAAAATAATATAGTTTTCAAAATGATTTGTTGGATTCTATAAATTAATCATTTATTTGATCTGGTTTTGAAAATATTTCCTTTAATAAATGCTTTCTTATTTATGATAATACTATATTGAAACAAATGCCTTAATTTATGAAAATGTTTACTTAATAAATATATTTGAACTATGAAGATAGTTTGTTTTATAAAAATGATTTATGAAAATTGTTTATTTAATTAATGATTAATTTTAATTAAATTTTTTTATCAACGGGTTTTTAGTACCAAAACATTTTAAACAAATAAATAGAGTTTTCTTATTTTCAACGAATTCAGTTTTGAAAACCAAATATTTATGCTATTTTATCTAAGTTAAATTATATGTAAAATAAGCTATATAATTTATATAATGTTTGTTGCATTCGTGCGTGACTAGTTGCATTAGGTTTTATTTGGATGGAAATGACTTTTAAAATTCGAGTAGAAAACGTTTTGGACTTCGTTTTGTTTTGGAAATAGGAATAGAAAAGGAAATAGAAATAGAAAAGGTTTTGCAACCAGCCTCTCGCTCTTGGGCCACATTCCCGGCCCAATTCCTCTCTCTCTCTCTCTCTCTCTCTCTCTCTCACCCTCCGGCCCATCAGCTTGCGAGCGTGCGTAGACACCACAGCCCACCACCGGAGCTTGCCCCGGCCCAGCAGCCGCTTGCATGCCCCAGCCCACTAGCTTCGCGGCCTAGCCGGCCCAACCCCAACACCGCGCCTCCCCTACCTCCCGCAACCACCCGTCCCTCACCGCTAACGAGGCCCCCGCCGGATCTCGACAAAGACCGTCGCTCCCCTACCTCCCCACTCCCGAGCTAAGCCCCAAACCACGTGCACGAACACCGCACCTACTCCTCTTCCCCAAATCCCCGTAAACCCCTGCGAAATTAGCTGCAATAACGCTCTATAATGGCCATGACCGCCATTGATTGCAGCGACCACATTCCGGTGCCCCCGCCCCCGAGCCTATAAAGAGGATCCCGAGGCCTCTTCCCCAAAGACGTGACCTGAAGGCACCTCCCGAAGTGTCGCCACGACGCCGCTCGACCAAGTCACCGCTGCCCTCTCGCCGCCCGCGGCGGAGGAGACTTCCTCGCCGCAGCCGACCCGAGTGTCGTGGACCGCACTAGTGCGCCGCCTCTGCCCTACTTGATTCGACATGAAGAAGTTGTCCGAGAAGTTCCCTCGATGCTGCCGGACACCATCGCCTCCGCCTCGCACGACCCCGCCGGTGAGCTCGCCTCCGCCTCCTATCCATTTTCCCCTTTTCCCCTTACGAACCGCGCACCGGAGCATCATACGACGAAGCTTCGGTGTGCCATCCATAGCGCTGCCACCGCTCCAGGCGCCGCCCACTTCGTCCGAGCCGCCCGCAACCGCCCGTCTCTAGATTGAGGGCTAGGAATAGATCCCCACCGTACCCCTTCGTTCAGTGCACCGGAGACCCGTGAACCATGCCTCCGACCCCGGTCCACAATCGTGTGGACTCAGTCAACTGTTTTTCCCAATTTATTTTAATCTGAGTAATTTCCTAGAAAATAGTAGTTTGCAGATAGGTCCCTGGTGTGTAGTACATGTATGTTTAGGTCCTTTTTATTTTCAAAAGCGACCCTAGGTTTAGCTTTAATTTTATTTTAATCCCTATTGCACATTAGCCCATGTAGTTTGTTAATATTGCGTGCGCATGTTTCTTTGTCTAGGTAAACTTACATATTAGCCCCTATAGACATAGGTGCTTTCTAAGCTCTTAAACCCCATGTTAGCCTCCACTTGTGCGGTACGTAATGTAGTCATATGTTTGTTGCCTCTCTTTTTTCATCATGCCATAGTTCAGAAGTGAAGGAAGAAGATACATCATTCATGGAGACAATGAAGTGTTGATCTAGGCATGCAATCTTTCGATCGACTTCCTGTGGGAGCTAAAGGACGCCAACGTTTAGTTTATTTTTTCGCTACAATGTAATCTTTTTCTCTTGACCTACGGGTCCTTGTTGTAATATATTATGAATCAATAAAGATATTGTTCTTTTATCACATAATTTGTCATGTGTGCGTAAAAACTTGATCCTGGGCACGTATACAAATGAATCCGGTTTTAATCGTTGATTCCGGGTGTGACAACCCGTCGGAGGAGGAAGTGCGAAAACAATGCCCAAACACGAGCAGACTCGCCATTGTGCTAAGTCAACGGCTCATGGCCTGTGAAAGGAAGCCTCCTCGAGCGGCTAAGTGTTGGCTATGGAGGCAAGCCACATCACCCAAAATGTTTAGGGAGCTATAAAACTCTTCTTGTGTCAGGCACTAGATGAATGAGCACAGTCCGCTGTGCCTACGAATTGTGTACCGAATGTTCCACCATGCTGTAACTAGATAGAGTATGAGTTTGGCTGCACATAAGAGCTTCTGGGGGTGTTTTATACTTGTACAAAAATATATGTCATATGTTGTAGGTACTATAGAAGTTCACAGTACTGAGCGGTACAATACGGAATCATATTAGGGGCAACACTCCTTTTCTTTGCCAAGGAAAATTTCATTAATATTAGAACAGATTACATCCTCTAATTATAAAATTAATCAAAACATCTCCAACTCCAATGATAAAGTCATAAATTCCACCATCTAAGATCCACATCCCAAAAAGATATGTGATGGACGTAAACTCCAATCTGAATGAACAGGGTCATCACAATGTCTACCACCTCATCCTCATACTCATCCCTGTTGTAAAAGAGGAGGTATGGAAACAACTAGATGAATGAGCGCGCAACCAACCTCTTCCATTAGATCTATGGAGAAACCTTCACTATAACAAAACCTAATTAATTTACTACACCGAGAGGAGGCTCCTCCTCACCACCGGCAAGATAGCCGAAGGAGAAGTGGGGGACCTTATATGTAGCCCACACATGGTTTGCCATGTTGCGTTATTCATCGGCATTCTCCTACCGGTAGTGCATCATGTCGAGCCTTTATCTCAGCAATAAACTGCCTAGCTCCGCACGAACAGGAATTCGATGGTCCAACATAAGAACACACAAGGGTTTTAGACAGGTTCAGGCCCCTCAATTGAGAGTAATACCCTACGTCATGATGTTCTATATTGCCTCAGCAGATTGCTATTGCGTCGGATTGTAGAACTTGTCCTCGTTGGGGTCCCAACCCCCGCCTTTTATATCCGGGGAGGCAAGGTTATGTGCAGAATTCTAGTCGGTTACAAGATTTACATACTTAGAAACTCTATCCCTAACCTTCCTTATCAATTCAGAGTCCTACTCGGTTGGTCTTGTATGTTCCTTGGGGATTAAGTCGGTCTTGTTAGCCGCCTCCGTTTCCAAACGGTATATGGAACTTTTGAGTATCTTGTATCGGTCGAATTCCACTCGTGGGTCTCCCGACTGGTCATACATTTTTAATATGCCACCATGTCCTTGATAAATCATTCTTCCGATCAATGTATACCCATAAGGTACGTAAGTCTACGACAGCAGCCCCCGACTTATTTTTTATTTTGCCTTAAATATGACCGACCACGAGTTATTTCTGATTCCAACACGAAATTAAGAAGAACTCCATCTTCTGGAATATTCCTTCTTTGGATTTGGCTTCTAAAAAGCTAAAGAATTTGCCTTTTATTCTCCATACCACTGAATTAGGTGACCGAAAATTGAAGGGATGAAGGGATAATTGCATAACCGGCCCTCTTTTGGAAGCCAATTGTATATTTGATCCCTTTTTCGCATTTTGCATGTTTAACCCCTTTTTTAATATGAAGCCTCCGTCTGACCCTCTTTCCTAGTTCCGTCACATGAACAAGGATTTGAGGATAAAAAAAGAAAAGGAAAATAGAACGGCATGGGAAAAGATGAAGGTACCCTCTCTTTCTTTCTTCCCAGGCCGCTCGGCTCCTCTCCATCGTTCTCTTTCAGTTCGTGTTCCTTGCAAACCCTAACCCTATCTACAGCGGCACACGAGCGAGGCTGAATATTTATATGTTTTCCTTAATTCAACATATAAGATTGACCAATATTTATATGTTTCCTTACTTCAACATATAATATTTTCTCCTTTCGCGCAAACCGCATCGGTCCAGATTAATCATTATATGCCTAATGTAATTCAACTTTGATCACCGATCACTTAACTCAAAAATTATCCCGCTTTGACTGGTCTAGCTTATAGCTAAACAACGACGGTCAACCCAAACACAACCGAACCATGACATAAGCGCTGGCTCGCAATGGCACCGGGTGTAGCTCATGGGGCGGTCCGTTAACGAGGTCATGACGCTCAAATATTCGACCGGTCCTAGAATTCAGGATTGCAAATCTTTAACCGACCACTATCAAATAGCAACCCCGAAGCTCGGTAAATTAATTCAAAATTAAGATGTCGAGAGACACAAAGCCATGTAAGATAGACAAAGTTGTATGTATTTCATATCATCAAAACGCATCGTGAACATAGCGATATATAAATTTGAAAAACATAAGTGTTAAATAAACTTAGCTCATATGTTGCGAGTTGCCCTCGAGCCCGGGCCAAAGATGATTTAGGCGGTCGAATAAGTCGAAACCGAAGATTAGCAACTCTGCTAATGCTCAAGACAACATTTGAGCAACATCGGCACTCCAAGTTGAATTTAAAGACCAATGAGGAGCTTGGTAGTCAAAGTGTCATAATAGATTCATAGCAAACCCAGTCGCCGTGCTCAACTCACAACAATATGTCCGAGTGGCAACAACACTCGTCTCGTCAATGCCAACACCAGTCGTTGTTCGATTGTCGCCGTTGTCACGACAGATAGTCGTCACACTACACCGGTCATCGCTCCGCAGCACCGGTCTTGAATGTTACAAACCGCTTGTCGTCACGGCGATAATCGTCACACTACACCGGTCATCGCTCCGCAGCACCGGTCTTGAATGTTACAAATCGCTCGTCGTCATGGCGACGGTCGTCACACTACACCGGTCATCATCGCTCCGGAGAACCGGTCTTGAATGTCACTAACCGGTCGTCGTTGTCGTGGTGGTAGCCATTGATTTGATGACAGCTTATCGTCGTCGCGGTGGAGGTCGTCGTTCTCACGGTGACACCGGTCGTCATCGTCGCAACATCGATCGTCGCTTCGCGGCACCGGTCATCGTCATCGTTGTCGTGACGGCGGTCTCATTCTCGAGGTGACACCGATCATCGTCGTCGTGGCATCAATCGTCATTCGGCACGATTGTTGCTTCACGACACCGGTCATCTTCATCACGGTAGTGGTCGTCACTCTACGGCACGGTCGTGGCTCCGCAACACCGGTTGTCATCTTGGTCGGACAGCTTGTCCTTATCCTGGCAGCGGTCGTCACCCTGTGACACCACTCATCATCGTTGTCGCGACAGCGGTCATCGCCTGCGATACCGGTCCTCATCGTTGTGGCGGCGATCTTCACCCTGCAACGCCGCTCATACTCATCGTCACGGTAGCGGTCATCGCCTTGCGACACCGGTCGTCGTCTTCACGGTGGCAGTCTTCACCCTCCGACACCGCTCATCGTCATCGTAGTGGAAGCGGTCATCGCCTCGTGACACGGTCATCGCTCCACAGCACCGGCTTGTCGTCGCGGCAGCAGATCCTCACCCTGCGACACCGCTCATCGTCGACGTCATCGTGGCCTCGATTCGCTAGTCCGAAGCGAAACTTGACCGGTTTGGTTGATCGCACCGTAAGATCGGCAGGGTTAGATTCGTGTGAATTCGAAGTAGAAATCGAGATTGCATCTAGTGATCGCTCTTCAGCAACAGCGGCCGGATCATGATCGTGATTGATCGGATGAAGCTTCCCGATGGAATCAGCCTCATAGTCCAAAGACCCATAGCGCATTGCGAAGCTAGGAGCTAAAATCAAGTCGAATGAAGATGCCATCGAATTTGTCAAAAACTCGTCGTGACCCCTACCGGCGCACCAAATGTCGAGTCTTTATCTCGTCAATAAACTAACTAGCCACACACGAACCGGAAACTCAATTGTGCAACACAAGAACACACAAGGGTTTTAGACGAGGTTCGAGCCCCGCAATCGAGAGTAATATCCTATGTCCTGTATGTTTTGTATTGCCTTAGCAAATTGCTATTGCGTTAGCTTGTAGAACTTGTCCTCGTTGGGGTCCCTACCTCCGCCTTATATATCCGAGATGACAAGGTTACATGCAGAATCCTAGTCGGTTACACGATGTACATACTTAGAAATGTAACGGACCCGCCTCACGAGGAGGCGTTTCCGTCTACAGGATCATCATGGGTGGCATCACGCGCAGTGATGCCCGATAATTACAACACAAACATAAGCAAGATACAATGAATATAAGTACAAATCTCTTAAATTCATCCAGGGTACAATATTACATCGTAGTCTCACAATTTTCCGAAGCAAATAAGTTTAGAAAATAAACTACAACAACAGAAGCAAATAAGATACAATCGCTCTCTTAGCAATACATCACGGGCCATCTTACGGAGACAGGTGTTTTGCCCTAAACACCTAGCCTTCACATCAACGACCCTACTCCTCCGGACCGCACCACTCCCAAGTGTAGTGGCCTCCGTCCGCGGACCGGTCCCGCCGCTCATCATCTCCGTGTAAGCATCCCGCTCGACAGGGTCCTCTCGAAAACCACATAGAGCAAAGCCCTAAGCAACTAACGCTCAAGCAAGACCGACCCGTCAAAGTGGCCATCTATAGCCGACTCCTAGACATGCAAAGGCCACGGGGATAGAATAATTAAGCACTAAGCTGTCCTACTAGTGGATCCTTACTTTCAACTTTTAGCAGTTTATTAAGTTGCATAAATAAATAAATTTAATTTGCATTATGCTCCTCTTCTTACTACGTTCGAGCGAGACGAGATAAGCGATACTCATTACTTGTGAGGGTCAGCGATTTGAATCGATTTAGATTCTGCAGGAGCAACCTGATTGCACGTCACATACGTGCTTCCCGAAGCCGCATAAGACAACCTTTCCCAGCCGGCATTGTAGTGTTAGTCGGCCCTAGTTCCCCCAAGAAGGGTCCCTCATGCAAAGCCGTCTTGGACGTCATCCGTGAGTAGAGTGTTCCCTCCTTTCCTCCCAAATTCCTGTCTCGTAACCAAGGGAGTAGGGTATCTCTCTAACATACAACAACCATCGGTACCTCGGTTTACTAGTCCCATTAACACTAGCATGCAAACAGTACGTCCAAACTTATCAACATGGGCCGGACACGACGTGGTCCTTGTGTGCACGAGACGGGGTTACCACCTTGAAAACTATTTTAGTCCTTCACTTTCCACCTAAATTGCCCGTCCGGCCTCCAATTTCCAATCTCATCCGAAATACTTAGCATCGTGTCCAAAAGTGGTATTTCTAGACTACGAGTCGTCTCCATACCACTCATCGGATTATCACCCTAATTAAGCAAGCATCTTCGTAGGATGTCGAACGGGGATAATTAATGTCCTACTCGCATGCTAGGGTTTTCATCACAACTCCTATAAACCTAATGCACAAGTACAAGCCTACAAGCATATAGTGATGAAATAAAAGACTAAAACATAAAGGTTGTGCACCGGGACTTGCCTTGAGCTTGACCCTGAAAGATACTTGAAGATATCTACCTGGAAGAGATTTCGGAAGCTTCAAGATCTAAACGTGCAATGCAAGACATTAGCTCGAAGATCATGACGTATAAGGCCCACATGGAAGCCTCGGAGAGGAGTTCAATGAAGACACGACTCATGCCAATCGTCGCATCATGTGTTGTGAACGACGAGAGACTCTTTACGTGCTTAGTCTCTATATATACTTGTATAACCTTAGAACGACGAGAGACAACAGACAAAGACACTAGATTCGTGAGTTAGAGTCACTGGGGCTTCGCCCGAAGAATAGATCTGTAGTTGAGTTTCAAGAACCATTGGTGATTAGAGTTGATCCATCAAGGTAGGCCTTCTAGATGGTGATGTATCTTACACTATGTATCTCAAGGATGATAACATCTTGGTGATGGTTTTAGTGATTTGTTGATCTTGATTATATAATCATGCATATGCTTGTTTCAATTTATTAGTTTTAGGCTAAGTGTTTAGATGTTATCTTAATCGTGGTGATTAGGGAAGTACACGGATCTTGTATTGATTATGCTTGCTTGATGATGCTGTTGGTGTGGCTTAGTAGTGACAATGCTCAGCATGCACAACACCCGTAGATCGATAAGTAGGATAAGATGCACGATTAAGGGTTTGTCGCTGGCAGCGATAAATCGGATGCCACTCGGAAAGGCGGGATGTTCTTATTCATTTAAGGTTTGCAATTGATCTATGTAGTTTATCATTATGATGCAATCTAATTAGACTTTATGTTACAATCTCAACTAGTAGATATATGGTTACTCACATAAGCTTACTTAGCTAATCAAGTCTCCGAGGTTGTTAGTTTGCAGATTCCTAGAACGCGTCGATCGGCACATTGCCTGCCCGATCGGCTCACCGGGAGCGCCGATCGACACAACAACTGCTAACACTCTCTCAACCTCGACAAGCCACTGGTACTTCGGTTAGACCCTTTTACTATAAACAATAATTCAATTCCTATTGGTCCTTATGGATTCCATTAATCCTCGGAATACTCTAAGGGAAAAAGTTCTACAATTGTACACAGTCCTCATGCAGTATGTAAGTGCGTGCATAGTTACGACCAACACAAACCAACTAAGACAATAAAGCATGTAAAATGTCTTGGTTATCGGCCTTAGACTGGCCAATAGTTAATCGACGCCGATTATCGAAGTAAATCGAGAAAAAGCGAATCGGCCATCACTTACCGAACGGAGCGCCATGTATTTGAATAATAAAATAGGACAACCGAGACAACACTCAAATTCATCTTGGTAGAATGGCCCTAATACACAAGCATGCCGATATAACAAGAATAGGAATAATCATGCAAATTGGCAAGCAAACATACGAGGAATCAATAAGTTAGGTATTCAACGAGTACATCCACCGATTCATCTATAATTCGATCTAATCCATGAAGTGCAATAATTAAATCATACGAAGCATATAAAATCATTGAATTCGAAAGATCACATGAGTTAGATGACTAAAGTCATCCAATATATTAAACATGGAACATAACATGCAAGACAGATCTAAACGTGATAAGCGACGGTTAAACGGACAGATTGAATGGTTAAATCTCTATAGAAAATTATGTTTTTATATTTTTTAATTATCTTTTACCTAGGACAAGTCAATTAAGCAGGAGCAAAGTAACACGAGACAAGTCAACTTTATCACACTAATCGGCAGGTACAAAATATAATTGACGAAGCAATCCCGGATGCTTATCTACTCCCTAGCAAGCTGCTCTATCGAAGGACAAGTCAGCTCCAATAAAGCCATAGAGAACAAGTCAACTATACTATTACAATCTCTAAGGAACAGATTAAATCAGCAAACACCTTAATCCTGACATGAGTAACCTGATTGGCCATTGAGTACCACACTAGCATCAACAATGAGAACAAAACAGGACAATCTATGGTCTTGATCGAACGAGTAGGGCACGTCAACTACTCCAAGTTACCGATATCCACAATAGTAAGTTGTGATCGACCTAAGCTATAGGATAACTAGCAGCTACATTGAATCTACCATGGACAAGCCGAGATGATGGAAACAACGCACTTACTAGACAAAGTCCAAGCCGATGACATAGCCCCGAGAGCTCCGCCGATTGATGAGAATATCATTGGGAAGATTGTGGCGATGTGCCGAGAGTTGTATTGATGTTTTTTGGTTATCTTACAATAGCCCTAAGCTACTTTTTATACCCGTGAAATGTCAACTAGCCTCTCGAGTCTCTAACCGACTCGATAATACTTCCTATTTTACATGTCTTTCTAATCGAGATAACCAACCAAGACAAATTAGGACTCGCATATATTCCGTTTGACTCCTCACTGCACGTGCTTCCATCATGGTGATCCGGGGCCCCACCTCTTCCTTCCTTCTTCCATAAGGGCGCTACAAGAAAAAAGGGGTGTTGCCAAGGGTGATATTTAGTGGCAGTAGGGCCATATTAGTTGCAATACATCGCAATAGCCGCAAAACTCATTTCGTGGGAAACCGTGGCAAGTAGTAGCGTGGCAATAGGCTTTAACAATCATTTTTTGTTTCTTTGCAGTACCTATGGTTATTGTCATGAAATAAAATGTTGTAATCAATAGTATATGCAACGACATGCTCTATTACAATAAATACTTGTTGCAACGACATATAGTGGGTCCACAAAAAGAAGAAAAAATGTGTTATACATGCTCGAGCTCAAATTTTGCTGCAAACGTGGATCAAACTCAAGACCTTTATACTTGCAGGATTGTACTCTACAGCTACACTATTGTCACTATATATGAGCATGATAGAAATATTATTTCTTTATCATGTCGCATGGCATGGAAATATTTGTGAGAAATTGTTGCAAAATCTTAAAATTTTAGCAATAGATAGTGTGTGTTGCAACAACATATTGATTGTGGCAATAACTTACTTTCTTTTGCAACAAAATTTCACAATCTAATGCAACAAAATATTTTTGTTGCACTTGAAAATATCTATTGCCACGACAAATCAATTGTTGCAATAATGTTGGTGTATTGCCACGAAAATATTGGGATTCATAGATGTCGAGTCTTAAACACAACACTAGTACTACCCGGTCCCCGACGAGCGTGGAATTCAATGGTGCAACACACAAAACACACAAGAACACGCGATTTTAGACAGGTTCAGGCCTCTCGAAAGAGAGTAATACCCTACGTCTTGTATGTTATGTATTGCCTTTAGCAGATTGCTAATTGCAAGATGTCGAGAGAGTTTTCGGGGGTCCATGCTCCGCCTTATATATCCGGGGGAGGTAGGGTTACATGCAGAGTCCTAGTCGATTACATGGATTACATATGCAGAGACTCTATCTCTAGCTTTCCTTATTAATTCAGAGTCCTAACAGACTACAAATTGCTCCTTTACTTGTTTCTCAAGTCATCATACGTCGGTCTTGACACCCGCCTTATTTCCATACCGGTATATGAAATCTTCTGTTATTCCATACTGGTCGGGACCAGTCTCCGGGCTCTCTCGGCCAGCCTTATCTTCATTGATTTATCACCGTGTCTCTAATTATCCATTCCTTTATCATCTCGTATACCCATAAGGCAAGTATACGACAATAGATGCCCCTATCTCGCAACAATTATCATTGTTGCTATTGACACACATGTCTTGCAACAGAATTAAAGATTTCTACAGGAAAAGCTTTTTGTGGCAATATTGTTCATGTATCGCCACCATAGATGCAAATTGTTGCAATAGGACCTATCTATCGCAATCCAAATTTTGTTGTCGTAACGTGGCTCGTGGCAAAAGACTAATTCTTGTAGCAGTTTCCTTGCCACACGTATTCCCCACACATCGGACCGCCGATCGGTGGACCTCGATCCAAAATCTGGCATCAAGAGGTAGGTAAAAAGTACTACGCATTTGTAAAGAATAGTCGTCAAGTTGTCATCCAACCTGTTGTGGCACCGGATTTCCAACTCAACATTGACAACCCTAGTCCTCAAACTTGGACTCCAAGCAGTCACGGCTCTGTTCCCGATGCCACAAGGTACCCAGTGGATGACATCACGAGAGAATAATACACCTTGCACGCTACACACGACGCTTGGGAAGAGAGGAAAGACACTCGACAAGGTAGGAGAGGGCATTGTGATCCCCGAACATACATTTAATGACGCACAAATTCCCTAGGAGTGTGGTAAGGTCCAAATAATCAAGGTTGAGTACAATTATCTCACTTGCGACTTTGATTATCCGGATGAGGATCAAGGGACTGAGATACTTGAGGAAGTTATTAATAATATAATCCTTTGGCCTTGAGATCGTTATTCGGACTATGCGGACTTCACCGCATCTCAACCTCCTCTGTCTCAAGAAGAAGAGGTTCATCGTGGGATCTATTTTAAACTGCAACGTTCACCTTGGCCTTCTCCACTCCACCTCATCCGATAGTATAGAAAGAGGCTTCTCTCGCATGGAACCACATCCACCCCAGCCCCACATGATGATGGGGCAAGGGTGATTAGAAGCTCGTCCACCTTCCTAATAACAACGAACCTTTGACCCATCTTGTTCCACCTCTTCCTCCAAGGAAGTAGTTTTCTAGCTCCGTAATAAGTAAGTACACTTTGCAGTACTTTTTTCTATAAGAGTTCACGCCTATAGTTTTTGATATATCGGCGACCACATTTCGGCGCAAGCTGCCCCCTCCCGAACCTATAAAAAGGATCCCCAGTGCCTTTGCACATACTTTTCCCATTCCAGACACGAGCTCCCGTCCCCTCCATGCCGGTAGACCCCGAGCCGAGCACCGCCCTGACGCGCCGCCTCCTCCCCCAACCACCCATGTTGCAGGATCAACCCACCTATAGTATAACCAAGCCAAATCAACCATGCTACAGGATCACCTGCAGGTTATTATGAAGGTTTAGGTGTCAATAATGATCCTTTGTCCCATACAAATAAATAGAAGAGTTAAGATGTTAACACTACTACAATCCGCTATCGTAGCGGCGGGCCCCAAAATGGCCCGGTGGCGCGGCCCGAAGTGGCCCGCTGCTACGATGCTTGGGCTGGCCAACGGGTCAAAGCCGACAGCCACTGTAACCACCTAATAGCGGCGGTTGGCTTTACCAACCGCCGGTACAAATTACATGAATTGTACCGGCGGCTCAAGAAGTAAGCCGCCGTTAAAAACACATTTTTAGGGGCGGTTGGAAACGTGACCCGCCGATACAAACGGACCTACTATAAATAGGCGCGTTCGGACAACACAGCGAGCTTGTCCACTATAGACGGCCCGAAAATTCGGGCAAAAATTGAAAAACAAGGGGGGGAGGTTTTGAGTTCGTTCTTGGATAGATTTGTTCCGTAGGGTAAGGGGAATCTATCCCATATATTATTTCTACCTATCATGTTGGAATCTAGTAGAATTCTGGCTTTGTAATTTATTTTGAATTTTATGCATATTTGTCACGATTATGTAGATTTGTAGAACTATGGTTGGTTTTTGTCCATTCTTTTTGTGTCTTGAGTCTTTTACATGGAGAAAAGTTGTATCTCTAGGCTTCTCCATGGAGCAAAATTATATATCTAGGTTTCTCATGATAGATGGAGAGCTAGGTTAGGTAAAGGAGGAAATTTATTTTTTTCGTTAAAATAATTTACGTATCTAGTTGGTCACTTTATTTGTAGCTCACAAAACTTGATCCTACGAGATATATTGTCCCATGTTTTGTTGAAGTAATTGTTGTTTTTTATGTGTAGTGCTCGAGGTATGGATAAATATTGGATGTATGAGGCGTCAAGAACGGGAAGTTATTTTCGAGGACAAGTCAAGGCATTTGTCACGTAGGCCACACAACATGCTAAGCGAGAAGGAAGGGCTGAAATACATTGTCCGTGTCGTGATTGCAAAAACGAGAAACTGTGGAAAGATACGAGTTATATACAATTCACACATAATAACGAGAGGTTTTGTTAAGGAGTACACCAGGTGGACAAAGCATGGTGAAGACGTGGTGGAGGTAATACCCGAGCAATCTGTTGATGGTGATGTTAACGATGACCTTGATATTCACGATCATGTCAATGTTGAAGATGAGGAGCCTGACCGAGCCGAGGAAGTAATGGAACAGTCTTGTGATGTTGAGAAAATGTTGCAACTCATTGAACCGCAAGTGTTACTCACTCGGAGGGACAACGAGAGGGTTTGTTGGAACTCCTTTCGGACATTCTGCCGAAGCCCAACTTGTTGCCAAAAAGCACCTATTTTGCTAAGAAGCTCATAACCCAACTTTCGTTGGGCGTGCAAAAGATTCACGCGTGCCCAAATCATTGCATATTGTATCGGGGGAATACAAGGACATCGTTAGATGCCCAAGATGCAAGCGTAGTCGGTACAAGTGCAAGGACGACTATGATGCGGACACATCGGTTGTTCATGGAAGGAAGAGCAACAGGAATGTGAGGAAGAGGAAGAAAAGAATCACCGTCGATGACAACGAAGAAAAGAAGATTCCTGCCTTGGTCCTCTGGTACCTACTGGTTGTCGATCAGATAAGACGCTTGTTTGCCAACCCCAAGGATGCTGAACTGATGACGTGGCATGATGAGGACATCACTCCTTTGGATACCAATGGCACTCCTCCGCTGAACATTCAAGGACCAATCACTAGAGCTCGCTCCCGACAATTGAATTTAGAGGTGAGCACGTTCCTAAGTCTTTCCTTTCATAAATTTGAGAATAGTTTGCTACCTAATGATTTTATTATTATTAGGAATCAAGGAGAGGACCATAATATGAATGGACTAGGGCTTGGAGGCGTGGAGGTCCAGCAAGAGGCGCAAGGCATTATGGAGGCCCAAACCAAGTCGACCTCGAGTCTGTTTCGGAGTCCAGAAACAGTCTGAATTAAAACAGACGCCCAGATCGCATACGAAGTCGGATTTGGACGTTCTACATATGGATGGAAAGATAATGTCATAAGCTTTCCAGTGGAACAGGTCCCACATCAAAATTGATCCGGAGTCGCCGGGAATCATCGAAACATTGGAACATCCAGAATCTGTTTTTGGTGCTGCGTCACCGTTTTTGGCCTTTGGGCCGTGTATCTCATGTGAGCCCATTAGGGGAGCGTCTAGGGGGTTCTTGCACGTCCCCAAGTCTTTATTAGCAGCAGCCGCCACCCATGTTAGGGTTGGGTTTTGCTTAGATTATTCTTCTTAGACAGTTTAGCCGTTCATCGGTTTGTGAGACCCCATCTCGTGAGATTAATCATACATCTGCAAATTTGGTTGCGTTCTTTCTTGTTCTTGCTTGTGTTCTTGATTCGCAGGCAGGGATTAGCCTTCTTGGCGAGGTCAACCGTGCATCGTCGGTTGATAACCATAGAGGACGTGGTGCTGAGATTGCGGGGTTCGAACGTGTTGTTCAGGAGCCGGATCGACGTGTGTCACATCTTCGCCAAGTCAAGAGTTATCCGAACCTTTCGGAAGATCGGGACCCTAGTCCACATCATGGCACTCACCCCCAAGGACCTAAAGAAGCTTAGTCATCCAGCTGACGGGACCTTGTGGAAAAAGTTTGATTCTAACCATCCAGAATTCTCTCGAAGAGACAAGGAACATATGGTTTGCTCCGAGTACGGACGTGATGAATCCTCATGGTCAATTGAGGAACCCGCAGAGCACTTGGCCGGTTATACTCGTCAATATACAACCTTCCACCGTGGTTGTGTCACAAGAGAAGGTACTTACTATTGACAATCCTCATATCTGGTCCGAAAGAACCTGGTAACGACATAGATGTGTTCTTGGAACCATTATTGGAAGACATGCAGAACCGTGGTTAGAAGGGTTTAGTATATGGGATGAGCACCATAGAGCACTCTTCATGCTCAAAGCCATCATTTTTGTGACGATAAGTGATTCCCTAGCACTAAGGGTGCTATCGAGGTCAGGTCAAAGGAAAGTATGGTTGTTTTGTATGCGTTGAGGATACATCCCATGTGTATCTTCCATCATCCCGAGAAGATAGTATACACGCGAAACCGTCGATTCTTAGCACGAAACCATAGGTATCGCTTGTTGAAGAGACAATTCGATCGAACTATTGAGGAAGGCGAAGAACCTCGACGTTGGACCCCTAGTGTCGTGGTCGAGACGGTAAAGAACATCAAAGTTGTGTTTGGCAAACCGGTGAAGGGAGTTCCAAAGTGCAAAGCCCACACGCCCTTTAAGAAGCAATCTATTTTCTTCGGATACCTCAATTCATCAGGCGGAACTTGAAGTGACTCATGCCTTCGATCTGGATCCACATTGGGAAGGGCATATATGACAAGCACTAGCGGACTTATTCTTGACCTACCCGGTAAGACAAGGGATGGACTAAGCGCACGTAGAGATCTTGTGGCACTAGACATTAGGCCCGAGCTCCATCCGCAGGAAAGGGCGAATGGAAAATAGTATCTTCCTCCGGCAATCTACAACCTTACGCGTGAGGAGAAAATAGCATTTTGCAAGTGTCTACATGGGATTAAGTGTCCCACCGGATTCTCATCGAACGTGAAAAATCTCGTGAACATGGAAGAGCAAAAGATAAGTGGCTACAACACTCATGACTGTCATACAATGCTTTCGGTGTTCTTAGCCGTCGCCATCGTAGCTGTGAAACCCGAGTGGTTGAAGTTGACTATAACTCGCTCTGTGCTCCTTCTAGAACGCAGTCTCAAAGAAGGTGATCAGTAAAGCGGAGTTGGATGACCTACGGAGCCACATGAATGAAACAATGTGGATGCTTGAGATGTGCTTCCCTCCCTCCTATTTTGATATCATGGAACACTTTACGCTTCAAATCGTTGACCGGATTGCTGCGTTGGGCCCCGTCTACATGCATCATATGCTTCCTTTTCAGCGGTTCATGTATGTAATGAAACGCTTTGTACGAACTCGGTCTCATCCCGAGGGTTCAATGATTGAGGGACACAAGCATCGAGGAAATTATTGAGTGTTGTGCTAACTACATTAAAAATGGAGGAGCTATTGGTCTTCCCGTGTTTCATCATGAGGGCCGGCTGTCTGGAAAAGGTACATGAGGACGGAAGTCATTCATCGACCGTGACTACAAAAGAGTGGATGCAACACATTTTAGCGTATTGCAACAGACAGAGATTCTTGGCCCATATTTGAGAAACACCCGAGTGAGCTTCACCAGAACTACACGGACAAGACAAAAGATTGGATCATAGTGGAGCACAAGAAAACCTTCACGTCATGGTTCGAGAACCAAGAGCTTCCACGTGGGGACTCCATAGACGACAAAATGTTGAGAAGGTTAGCCATGAGGCCTTCGAATAGTGTGGTTACATTTCGAGCTTACGACATCAATGGCTATACCTTTTACATCGAAGAAAAAGACAAGAAAATCAAGTGTCAAAATAGCGGTGTTCGAGAACATGCCTATGATGAAGAGGACAATCCGACATCATACAACGGGTACGTCGAGGAAATATGGGAACTTAATTACGGACAAGATCTCGTTGTGCTCGTATTTAAATGCAGATGGGTGCAACACCCGGAGGGGTGGAGGTGGATGAATATGGATTGACCCTCGTCGATCTAAACAAATTCGGTCACAAAGATGACCGTTGGATACTCGCTAGGGTGGTAGTACAAGTGTTCTATATACTCGACCCAAAGGATGAAAAGAAGTACATTGTTATTCCGGGTAAACAAAGAGTCGTTGGAGTGGAGAATGTGAAGGATCAAGATGAATATAACCAATATGATGAAGTGTCATTATTTATTGATCCAAGTAGGTTCGGAATCATGGAAACAAGACTCGGATATTCTGCAGAAATGCCCTACATGCGCTCAGATTGCGAAGGAAAAACTATCCAAGGATGATGTAACTCTATGTTACTTTAATCTGCACCTTTAATTTATATTGTCAAGTGGCATGTAATTCATATTTTTATGTTTATGACATATTATTGGAATTTATTGAAATTTAATTATTTTTTTCGAAAGAACATTATTAGTTTGGTCATACTTCAATTTATAACTAATAAGTTTTGGGATTTTTTGATTTATAACTTGTTTTATTGCAAACTATAACAATTTATCACTATTTACGTTACAATGACATATGGGCCTAAGATTTATAACGGTGGATGGCATTGCCAACCGTCGTTATTATCATTTTATTAACTTCTAATTATTAGTTGTCATTTTTTAATTTCTAACTATTATTTTGCAAACTATAGCAATTTAGCACTATGAAAATTCATAACTAATTTTTTTGCAAACTATAGCAATAAGTTTTGTATTTTCAATGACATTCGGGCCCATGGCCTTTGTAACGGGGATTGGCTTTGCCAACAGCCGTTACAAAGGACTGACAGGTAGGACCATTTAGCGGCGGATGAAAACCTCGTCCGCCATTTTAGAAAGTTGGTCTCACCGACGGGTGGGACCTACCTTTGTTTTTACCGGCGGTTGGCGTTGCCAACCGCTGTTATACTGCTCCGTCTATGAATGGGCGCGCTGCCTGCGGCGCCAGCCCTAACACTCGGCGCCGCAGACGATGACGCCGACAGGCTGCCCAACTCCCTCCACCAACGCGGCTCCCTCCTTGCCGGCTCCCTCCTCGACTCGGTTCCCGCCTCCTCACCGGCTCCCTCCTCAACGCGCCTCCATCCTCGCCGGCTCCCTCTTCCGACATGACTCCCTCCTCGCCGGCCCTCCTCGCCGGCTCCCTCCTTGACGCGGTTCCCTCCTCGCCGGCTCCCTCCTCGACGTGGGATTCCTGTTACGCCTGTCGTAACTACGAGTGCGTGATTCTTATAGTGTGCATGACGGAACATTCAGAGTTGGCTTGCTGTAAACAAGTGTTGCTTCAAGTCTCTACAACAAAACAAAAGTTATGTAGTGTGGAATATTCTAGTCGCAAAAACATCATGATTTTGGTCCTTTTGATGGATTATGATCATTGTGGTGCACTGCAAAATGACAAGCATGATGGATTATCATCATTATGGTCTGCTGCAAGTGACAAGCTACCTGGCATTAAGCCTTGATCTTAATTGTTCAGTTTCAAATTGAGGCCCATGACTCCTGAATAGAAACATTCCCGCTTTATGGTTGTAGTGAATTTGAGTCATAATGACCATCTGGTCTACGAGTATGTCTCCTGCAACAAATTAGATTGGTTATACCAGGCAGCTGGTCTACAAGTCGCAAAAAGATGATGTCTCAGCAGGATGTACCAGCTAATTAACCAATCTGTCATACTTTAACAAGGTTTATTGTCCTGAATCATCAGTATCTTTAATCTCTGACCTATGTCACAAAAAATATATTTAATGACATTCAGCAAAATGGTGAACATATGCCATTTTTCCAAGGAAGATCATGACAATATTTACTAGGGTTATTATCATTGTCAGTAATTGAATGTTACCAAAACATTCTATAGCCTGGAAGCATGTTACCAAAACAAAAAAAATAATTTTAAAGTGAAACAACTGCTCCCTCCGTTCTGAAATTGATGTTAACTTGTAACTTTACACATTCGGACTAATTTGAGGATGCTTAAATTGTTGTGTATGCCCTGTTGATGGGCAGATAGCACTGAAACCTTCAAAATGGAAATGCTAATTTTTGTGATGATTGTTTTCATCAGTAGCCCTTGCTGATCCTCACTTCTCAGTCAGTCATATGCTCGCTCTAACTGTTATGTGTTCTATGCTTGAAAATTATATTGTTGATTGATGATTGATGTAATCTAGGCAGTGAGAATATATATAATTGACCTCTCTTTTCTCCTCTCTTCCTCTCTTTCCTCCTCTCTTCCTCTTTTTCCCCTTTCTTTCATCTATTTCCTCTGTTCCTCTCTTTCATGGCTAGACCAAATAAAGGAAATAAAAACTATTTTCTCCTCTATTTTCTCCTCTTTCCTCTCTTTTCCTCTCTTTTCCTCTCTTTTCCCTTCTCTTTCCTCCATTTCCTCTCTTTTCTCTTTTTTCTCCTCTCTTTCCTCTCTTCCCTCTTCTCTCTTTTTTCTCCCCTCTTTCCTCTCCTTGGTCTAGCCATGCTCGATGATGAAAGCGGGCAAAGTGAGATGAGTGTGGCAATATGGACCACATCCTCGGATGTTGCAAACATGTTTCCATACGAGTCAATGACCTTATAATAGCGTTGGATGGCCTTTGAATCGGCAACCCGCACCGAGAGCATCTTTCCGGCAGGTGATGACTTTATAAGCATCGATATATGTAGGAGAAGGAGAAGATGGAAATGATGAATATAGAATGTAGGGTGTCTTTCATTAGGAGGGTTGGTACAAAAATATGCAAGACGTACTACAACTCGTATGACCTTTAGGTAGACATGGACGGATGCTCACATATTCTCCGGATGATCTTTGTGATGTGTGTGACATATTACGTTTGATTGTCCGGAGGATACCCAACTATCCCGACCTGTTTACCTCGAGGTCTTATAAATCATGGTATGTATTGCATAATGTGCACCTGCCTTTCTTATGAAAGTGTCCTACATTGTACGTCCATCCTCTTCGTCTTCCTCTTCTACTCGTATGATTGAGATGCTATCCCTGTTCTAATGCCATGCAAAACATATTTGTTCTATATAAATTAATCTATTTTGTAAATCAATTCTCACTATTTCCTCTGTTGTCTCCTTGTAAGTATGAAGATATATCCCTGTTCCGACAAAGTCATTGTCTCTAATAAGGTAGCCTAACCCTATGGCGGACAAGATGCCATTAGAAGGAGAGAATGTATCGGTGGCTCCGAACCCCGATCCTTCCTCGCCTCGCCGTATCAACTACACACCGCCTCAAGGTGACCTCGGCAATCGTCTTCCGACGATTCAACGGCAGAGGACGGATATGTGGAACAGGAGGATCCGCATCCTCAACCACCTCGACAACCTCGGGGCTATACCCCGGATCCCGACTACATGCCCGAAGAAGAGGTATCGCATCAAATATGTCATTCCTCATCTTTCTCGTCAAATAGCTACGTACTAATTGTATTCCTTACATCGTAGGTTCCTAGACGAAGTTCCCGTCATCAAATCGCTTCACAAGATGAGGCGAGAGGGCAATGTAGACGCCAACGAGCCGACCACAAACGTGACTGCCCAAGTGATCCCGAAGAAACGCAAGCGCGGTGAACGCTCCGTGAATAAGGCGGAGGGCATCTATGAAGTCACCGCTATCGACCCCAACGACGAGACGCCAATAGAACCCGACGACGTCCATGCAAAATGGAGTAATCGTTGTGGCAAAGTGGTTAGGGATCTTTGCAGAATCATTTGTCCCGATCGGCGTTCCGTGCCACAGGAGAGGAAAGATGAAATGTGGAATTTGATAAAGTCGAACATCCGATTCCCACCTGCAGACCTCGAGAGGGCGAAGAAGGCAACGATGAGGACTTGTAATGACATATGGGTAGATTACAAGTCCACTTTGAATTGTCGTTATGTAAAGAAGAACCTTACGCCTTTTCATTGGTATGGCAACATAAGTCAGCATGACTGGGACATAAGTCAGCTCAACAAGAAGAACAAGTATAAGCCACGCTTGGGTCCGGGCGGTTGATGTGGACTAGGGTCCTGATCTTCCGAAAGGTTCAGATAACTCTTGATTTGGCGAAGATGTGACACACGTCGATCCGGCTCCTGAACAAGACGTTCGAACCCCGCAATCACAGCACCATGTCCTCTATGGTTATCAACCGGCGTTGCACGGTTGACCTCGCGAAGAATGCTAATCGCTGCCTGCGAATCAATAACACAAGCAAGAACAAGAAAGAACACAACCAAATTTGCAGATGTATGATTAATCTCACGAGTTGGGGTCTCACAAACCGATGAACGGCAAAACAGTCTAAGCAGAATAATCTAAGCAAAACCCAACCCTAACATGGTTGGGGGCTGCTGCTAATAAAGATTTGGGGACGTGCAAGAACCCCTTGGACGCTCCCCTAATGGGCTCAAACTAGATAAACGGCCCAAAGGCCAAAAACGGTGATGCAGCACCAAAACAGATTCTAGACGTCCCATTATTTCGATGATTCCCGGCGACTCCGGATGAATTTTGACATGAGACCAAATCCACTGGAACGGTTATGAAATTATCTTTCCATCCATATGTAGAACGTACAATTCCAACATCGTATGCGATCTGTGCGTCTATTTAAATTTAGACTGTTCCTGGACTCCGAAACAGACTCGAAGTCGACTTGATTTGGGCCTCCACAATGCCTTGCGCCTCTTGCTGGACCTCCACACCTCCAAGCCCTCTTCCATTCATATTATGGTCCTCTCCTTGATTCCTAATCATAATAAAATCATTAGGTAGTAAACTATTCTTAAAATTATGAAAGGAAAGACTTAGGAACGAGCTCACCTCTAAATTCAATTGTCGGGCGCGAGCTCTAGTGATTGGTCCTTGAATGTTCAGCGGAGGAATGTCATTTATATCCAAAGGAGTCATGTCCTCATCAGCGGTTACAAGAAAAAGATTCCCATCTAGAGAGGTATGAAAGAAAAGAAGAAATCGGAAGGGAAGCCTGATGAAATTGAGGGTATCGAGGAGCGTGCGAGGAATTGGGTCTATGCTCGCTCCGATCAAACCGAGGAAGGTATTGTTATGAACTCGCCAGTGGCAGAAGAAGTTTTGCAAAACTTGAAAGGTCGTGTCAAGGTGCAGATACAAAGTGGAGCTCTTAGATCTGAGTATCACATAGATCAGCTCACGCACGTACTTAACAGCAAGGAGCATGGTGGGCGGGTACGAGGAGTGTCCTCGTCGGCCATGTGGAAAGAAGGATTCTCGTCTTCTTCTTCTGCTCCCTTGCAGTACAAGAAGCATACCTTGTACAAGCAAGACATGGAAGAGAAGGCCAAGATAGAGTGGCGATGACAATCGTTCAATCCTTCAGACCCTAGCACTTGGAAGGAAATGGGAGATATGCATGCCAAGATAGGTGTCATGCAAATGTCTATGCCTATGCCTATGCCTTCGCCTTCACCTAGTGCTACGCCGACCTCCAACTCCGTGCCATCATGACTAACTAAAATCTATTTTTTTCCCAACTGTTAGTAGCTAGGAACATAAACATCCGTTTCCTGATGCAAATGTTTACTTACCTTAAAAGATCTTTATTGTTTTGTTTATGCAAGGGGACTTGCAAGTAACTGAAGCGTAAGGAAAAAACCTAGCCTCTATGTTTCTCTGTTTTACTTACACACTTTCTCCGGACAAAGGCAGAATCATGTGTCTCTCGTAAACACTAATGTAGCTCTATGATATTGGAATTGGTATTACGTTTCCCACCATGCTCTTTATGCCATTTAGTTTTTGTCGTCCATACCATCTTTGTTTTGAAAATAATTTTCATTTGTACATGGAAGCCTATGTACACTATAGCAAAAACTCACCGTAGCCACGGTTTGGGGGGGGGCTCTACAGCCACGGTCAGCCCCAATCGTGGCTATGTTTCCGAGACTACGGAAAATCATCCGTAGCCTCGGAAAATAGGTCACCCGTGGCTATAGTATGCCACTATAGCCACAGTTCACTATGCCAACCGTGGCTATAGTGGCATACTATAGCCACGGTTCACTATGTCAACCGTGGCTATAGTGGCATACTATAGCCATGGTTGCCAAAGTGAACCATGACTATTTACTTTTTTAACAATAAAAAATAAATATGCATTAGAAATAATAAATCACAATTACATAGCATTAACAATAATTACATCACATTAACATTAAAGTATTACATCACATTAATATTTACAAATATTTACAAAATCCATCAAAGGTTTAATAACGTGAACATGACAATGTTTTTTGAAACTAAGTCTACACTATACGAATCTTCAACAACATCGGGCTCGTACGATCGTTTCGAGCCGCACCACTCGAAAAGTGTCCGATGCTCCTTCGTCACTTCACTTTGCTCGTCAAAGAACCGACCACGAGGACCGATGACCTTCCTAAGCAAGAAACGACACATCCTAGCGACAATGTAGTACATGTGGTTCGTATTTAGATGCTTTCGCACCGTCGGTAATCCTTTCTTGGAGATTTCATTCAATATCTTTCTGTCCGTTATCAATGCATTTTCTAGACTTTTTGTTCTCTGTCAATAAATTCATAAAAGTTGGTACATGATCGACAAAAAAACAGAAAGAATGCGAATTAAACAGATGCAATCTTAGCGTACCTCCTCGGTGGTCTCATGGGTGATGACATTCAAGTATGATGCAGCGGAGCTCGAATACGCACATACGTAGTATCCACAAGTGCACACTATCTTTTACTTGTTTAATGCACTCGTTAAATAGAGTGAAGTAAGAAAGATCACTCTATTTCAATGACAGCAGGATAAAAAAATTAGATGTGACGCGTGTCTTACCGGAAATTTGTGACGAAAGTATATTTGTTTCCGAATTCTATAACGCGCTACCTTCGGGTTCTTTACGTAGTTCGAATAAGCACTACAGTATTGAATTCAAGCTACATTAAAAGCAAAAGGCATTGTGTAACATGTACTGCAAATAGTAGGAAATAACAAAAAGATGGATGGAGGCACTTACATGCACCACAAGGTTACGAAGGTCGTGTCCATCTCACCGAGGCGAAACATAGTGTGGATATCATTAAAATATAGTCCAAGGGTCGAATCACCGGTATCATTGAACACGTCCTTCGAAGCTTACAGGTGATCATATCCACTCCTTCTTTCGCTGCCGCTACGTACCGCTCATGCAGCTTCTGCATCTCTTACGGTACGTTTGACAACATGTTTTAAGATACGAGGGGTTTGCCAAAGATGAAATTAGGGAAGTCCTCATTCTCGTCACGACCCTCAAATATGTCATCATCGTAATGTACCAATTGACGAGGTTCCGTGATTGGTTGCACGGGTCCCTTCCTCATTCGCTCCAAGTATTTCATGACATGTTCAGAGTTACGGCTTTGACGGATCCACCCCCGCAGCGTAATCATCCTAGGGATTAGAGAGTAAACTCCTTCCGAAGAGGCTCGATAAACCGAGGCTCTTCATCCAAGGCCGTGGTTTCACCTTCCGCCTCGACGGAGGGTATACATTGCCCTTCGGGCTCGACAAGGGGGACTATTTGTTGTTGAGGCTCCTCATAGCCGTGTACTCGTGGCGGTTTCTTGCTGCGGGCTGTCTGCGAGTATAGGACTCATGACCGATTCCTGTCCTTGGTCATCTTATTCCTTAGCAGCTGAAGCAGCACCCGACAAAGGAGACGGTTCTCGTGCTCCAGCCTTCATCCCCCATGAATTGTTGACTCTCATGAACCGATCCGTGTCCGGACAAGGCGGGAGGGGAAACTCGTGGTTCCGAGAGCACAACCTCACGCCGTTTCCACATGATGAACGAACCGATAGCATCATGTAGAGTTATAATCCCCGCGTCGGGTATGGGGCACTCAATCTCGTGCTCCTCACATACTTGGTTGACCTCCTTGACGTTGACATGGACGTACTCCGGTGGAATATCCATATTGTGGATTGTTCGTCCCGGAAGTACTCTACCGGTTGCAACCTTCATGGTCTTACCCTTGTAACCAAACGGCACATGCAGCTCACAAGGACATTTTTGCGTTATCACTTCCCCTTCTAACGGGGAGGTAAAGCTAGGCGAAGTGGTTGGGACCGTATTAGTCGTATCGGGAATACTTCCACTTCGCATGTCGGCTTGGTACATGTCCATCCTGTCTCCTCCACTCTTTCTTGTCCCTCTCCTCCTTATCTTTCTTGTGAAATTTATGTTTTTTGTACAACGAGGCGGAAGAGCTAGAGGATAAACCCTCTTTCCAAGTTGCCTTGGATCACACTCGCTCGCACCCACCCGCCATGCTCTTTGGTCCCAACAGCAAGAGAGAGTTGGTCTCCGTGATATTCGGATTGAATAACACCGGACTACGTCCGTGACTTGATGTCACCCGTCAATTGCTGGATAACTTGCACCGATTCCGCGTCCATCGGAATAATCTCCCTATTTTCAGCCATCTTAGAGTGCGCACGGACCCAACTTTTGCACGCGGCTCGAGGTCCTCTAGTGGATCAGGCTTCCCTTCCGCACGGAGCTTTTCTTCCATCGCCTTCCACTCCGAATCTTTTTCTTGTAGCCGCCGAGGCCCAAGTGTGTCTTGTACTTATTTTTCCTATTTAGCTCTAACATCTTTGCACTAAGGTCCTTGGCAGGTCGAGCTGTCTTCTCGCTGAACAAATAGTTCCCAGCCCCGTGGACTTATTTGACCATAATCGTCAACGGGTGTTAAGCCACGTTTCACATAATGGCAGTTTAGTCGGGACCTTCATTCTCGAAAGATATGTGACATTGCGGTCAGCGTTGCCTTCTTGGCTTTCTCGAGGTCCGCTGGTGGGAAGAAGATCTCGTGATCTAACGGCATTCCACATTTCCTCTTTGCGCTATTGACGAACCACCTTCCATTCGGTCCAGGTTATTTTGCATTTCTCCTCGACAACAACGCCACAACAGTTCCGCCATTTTGCACCCATTGGTTCAACAGGCTCCCGATCGGCGAGGTCCAGGTGTTGTCACCTCATATGTGCCCTCAGCTTTATTCGCGGACCGTTTACCCTCACGCTTGCGCTTTTGGGGGACTCATGGGCCGCTATGTTTTCCGTTTGCTCCTCAAGAGGTGTGTCTTCGCAAGCCATGGAATGTGTCGCTTGTGCGGCCAAAGCACGACGAACACTTCATCGAGGAACCTACCATATAAAGAGTCATTGAAGCTCAAGTAATATGCTAATACAGGAAACTTAAAAATTTTAAAGACAGAATCACATTTGACGTGATACCTCTTCCGAGGGCACGTAATATGGGTCCTCATTAATGAAAAGATGACACATTACAAAGATGATCCGGAAAATACCTAAGTATCCGACCATGTCTACCTAAGGTCGTACGAGTTGCGGTATGTCTTGCATTTTATTGTACCAACCTTCCTAATGAAAGACACCCTACATTCTACATTCTTCCACCCCATCTTCCCCTTCTCCTATATATACAGATGCTTATCAAGAGTCATCGTCATCTGCAAAAAAGTTATAATTTTTTTGAAGACTTAGTTGAAAATATATTTTTTTCCAAAAGAAGGAGTATATTCCATGGCATCGGAACGGGGATAGAAGAGGATGCAGCTGAGGAGGATGGGCATACAATGTAGAACACTTTCATAAGAAAGGCAGGTGTACACTATGCAATGCGTACCACAATTTATACGACCTCAAGGTAAATAGGTAAGGATACTTGGGTATCCTCCGGAAAATCAAATATAATGTGCCATAAACATCACAAAGATGATCCGGAGAATACCCAAGCATCCGACCATGTCTACCTAAGGTCGTACGAGTTGCGATATGTCTTGCATATTGTTTGACCAACCTTCCTAATGAAAGACAACCTACATTCTATATCGATCCCCCAGCCTACCTCCTCTTCTATCAACAATCATCATCTGCCAAAAAGTTAGGATTTTTTGCTCTCGGTGCGGGTTGCCGAATGAACGGCCATCCAACACTATCGTTAAGGTCATCGACTCGTATGTCAACATATTTCCAACATCCGAGGATGCGGTCCATGCTGCCACACTCATCTTATTTTGCCCGCTTTCATCATTGAGCATGGCTAGACCGTGAATTACAGGAGAAAAGAGAGGAAAGAGAGGAGAAAAGAGAGAAAACAAAGGAAATAGAGGAGAAATGAGCGGAAAGAGAGGAAGAGATTAAGGAGAGGAAAGAGAGGAGGAAATAGTTTTTATTTAAAAACTATGGTCTAGCCATTAAAGAGAGGAGAAAAGAGAGGAAGAGAGGTGAAAGAATAGGTGCTTTTATATATTAAACCATAGAGCACAAAGGCTTTTATAGGTGCTTTTATAACAGCATTGGTACTTATTCAACCATAGAGAACTCAAATCAGCAAGCCTAGCATGAATAGGTGCAACATATTTGACATAATTCACAAAATAAATGAACAATTTAGGACACAAAGATTAACAAGGTAATTCAGGGCAAAGCTTTACTACTTGCTACTAGGTAATGGAATGCAAGAGGATCTCAATCATCGATCAACAGAAATAGCTTAAGCATATCAGTACAAACACTCCATAAATCATTTACAAACAATATTCAAAGCGCTCCTACGCTCCAAACCCGAATCGGCAAAAACAGCAAAACGCCTCATTTTAATATACAGCAGCAGTGCTGCTTGTCATTTTCATAACACTAAAACTATAATTGCAATGATAGCAAAAAAATACTCTGCAAGCATCTACATTTAACAAGACACAACTTTGGTATTCATTTCCAAATTTAATATCGTCATTTACTATGTCTAAATGGCTCCACAATCTAACTGACAGAATCTGTCAAACAGCATCACAACACTAACTTTGGAAAATTATATCTCCCAAACTAGTGAGCCAAAACAAGTGTTCAAGTATTCTATGGAAAGAGGGTATATAGGGCTACAATATACTCCAGATAACCCTGAACAGATTCGGCCTCTAAATAATTTTAGAAGGGCACTCAAAACAGTTTGTTGCAACAACGAACTGAAACCTGACAGAAACTGACGAAAGAGAAACAACAACATTCAGACAAGCATAACTCTCATTTTATCCAACAAAAAAAGGCATATAAATATGTGTTGGAAAGGTTGCGAAACCACCTACAACTTTGGTTAAAAGGCCCTAGTCAAATTTGGCACCCAGATTTATGAAAACTGCCTCAAATAGTGACTGGTACGCTGGATTGACAATGGAAACTCCTACAGTAGGTTCAAGTTACTATTATTCCACCAATACTAAATGAAACAAAGGGTTCAGATAAACAAAGAGTTGAGAAATCCTAGTAATCAGAATCACAACATCCTAAATAATGAAATCCAAAGGGGATAGGATGGCCTAATAACAAAGTGCAATGCCTGTGGGTCATGGATATCAAAATTGATGATGTAAACATCCATGTCTTAAAGAGTGAACAAAATTGAGCAGATGTGTTTAGCTAATAACAAACTGAACATCCATGTCTCAACATAGTGTATGTAGCAAGTGCAACATACAGAAACTCGAATATAGCACAACATCATCAATTTTTATTTCCCCTTTCCTTTATTTTCTTAACAAATGCCTACTGTAAGTAGCAATCGGCACATACAGAAACTCAACAATCAACCACCTAGGAGCATGGCTTGCATCTCAAATGTAGCATAACATCCTAAATAACATTCCGAGGCCATCAGCAACTACGCATTGACTGATTATCACAGCACATATAGAAACTCAGCAATTCAGCACATACAGAGAGATTGAGCAACTCAGCAATTCGAAATCTAGCACATAGATAAATTCTTGACACATACAGAAATTCCCTAGCATTGCGGAGTTGCTGTATAGATATCACAACAGTAAGCAAACAACCACGGAGGGGAAGAGGGGGACGGGGGATACCAGATACGCAGAGAGGGGGAGCTTGCGAAGGGGAGGGGACGACGAGGGACTCGTCGTCGGCGAGGAGGAGCGCGCGACCGGAGAGGAGCTAAGGCGGCGTAGAGGAGGTCCAGCGAGCACGCGTGGAGGACCTCGCGGGCGGAGAGGAGCTCGGGCGGGCTCGTCCGAAAGCTCAAGCCGGCGCAGAGGAGGTCCAGCGGGCGCTCGTGGAGGATCTTGCGGGCGGAGAGGAGCTCGGACGGCGCAGAGGAGGTCAAGCGAGCGAGCATGGAGGAACTCGCGGGCGGAGAGGAGCTCGGGCAGGCTCCTCGGAGAGCTCGGGCCGGCGCAGAGGAGGTCCAGCGGGCGCGCGTGGAGGAGCTCGCGGGCGGATAGGAGCTTGGGTAACGCAGAGGAGGAGATCCGACGAAAGCGCGAGGAGGAGCTTGCGGGCGGAGAGGAGGAGCTCGGGCGGTGTAGAGGAGAAGCTCCGACGGGGCGCGGCGAGGAGCTCGAGCCGGCGTAGAGGAGGTCGAGCGGGCACGCGTGGAGGAAGCTCGCGGCCGGAGAGGAAAAGCCGGGCGCAGAGGAGAGCTCCGACGAGCGCAGCGAGGAGCTCGCGGCAAAGACGCGCGCGGCGGCACAAACCGGCAGCTCGTCGGCGTGCTCGTCAACGGCGCACCGGTGAGGGTTAGGGTTGGCTGCCGTAACGGGGTCGGCCCCTTTTATATAGCCACCATTAGCCACGGTTGGCGATAGTGGAGCGGGTCCCACATGTCGGTGGGACAAAGCACAATAGCCAGTGGCTCATTCCAATTCCAACCGTGGGGCCCAAATGTCGGACACATACAATAGCCACGGTTCGTCTAGAAACCAACCGTGGCTATTGTTTCCTCCGACCCCACTTGTCATTGAGTGAGTTTTTTTTCTTGTGTAATTTTTCTTTTACTTCTTCAAATTTTATTCTAAAAACTATAATGCCTTTGCATCTAATTTTTGGCATGTAATTTTTTTAGTTGTTTACAAACACATATGTATTTTTTGTTTTTCTACTCCATTACTTTTTAATATAATATTTCATCTACAAAATTGTTTTTCTTGACTTTTACATGACCCAAATATTTTAAAAATTTCCAACAAGATTATAATAGATTTTAATTTGTATGACGGATGTGCGTGCCAATTTTCAATTCAAAAATAATAAAAATTATCCAGACAAAAAAAAATCAAATGACACCATGTTTTTCTATTATTTTGCACATTTATCATTTGCAAACTATAAGCCCGTTTGACCTACATTTTGGCATGGCACTCGTTTTCCGAGCATTCGAACTCACTTATATTTTTGATAATTTTTTTAAAAAGTAGTTCAAATGGGACTATGTGCCTCGAGTGAGTGGAGTTTTATAGTGAAAGTCATGTTGTTTGGTACCAAACACATTTATATGTTTTAAAAAATTGAACCAAAAATTCCACGTGTGTGAATATTAATGGCATGCATACCGACCAAATGTTGAGGTTAATGTCGATACGGTTTATGAAATAAAAATGATTAAATAAATGTCAAAACGTACCCTAAGTACATTTGAAGAAAATTCAATAAAATAGTTTGGAAATTCATACAAAACAAAGTGGAAATGGATAGATTGGAATTTTACACAAATTTAGAAACAAGAATCAATAAATTTGGACAATATTTGAATTCTATATACAAGTTTCAAAATTTAAATAGGAATTAGAAAAAAACACACAACCTAAATGAATTAGTGGATGAACTACTAATGGGCCTCATATTAAGAGTGAGGCCGAAATCACTATTGTCATTTTAAAAAATATTGTTTAATTGATTTAAATTGTTCAAAAATAATTAAATTACTAATTGACACTTAAAAATGGTTTTATGTCGCTTCTTATTTTTTAAAAATTTTAAATTATACCCTGTTCTTGTTTAGGATTTCAAATAAAATTGAACCTAAACATTATTTATTCAATATTTTAACTAAATATATATATATAATTTAAAATTTAAAAGTAAATATATAAATAAGTTTTAGAATTTAAATCTAAAGAGTTATAATAAAAATACAAAAAGTTAAAATTTTGGCCCATCGGCCCGAGCCCTCGAGAGGATTTTGACCCACCGAAATAGGACAGATCATCATAGCGGCCCACCACAACCAGGCGGCCCACAAGCCGAAGCAGGCCTATAATTTATTAGTAAGTTCAAAGCCTTCTGCAGAGTGGAGCTTATAAGGTGGCCCGAGCGACTTTGGGCGGGCGAGGAGGTACTAAACCTCCGCCCGCCGCGCACCCGCTTCCAATAGACACGGTTGACTTCTTCAACCGTGGCTATTGTTAAGGTTAACAATAGCCACGGTTGAAGAAGTCAACCGTGGCTATAGCTAGAATTATGAAATTATATAATTATTGTTAATTTGATTTATGTGGCTCAAAAATTATTAACAGGTGGAATTATTAAATAATTATTAGCAACTTTTAAATAATTATTAAATGTGGTTAAACTATTTAAAGTTGCTAGAAAATTATTTAAGACGTTAATTGATTTAAGTGGCAGAAAAATAATTAACAAGTTATTAAATCCATTAACGTTGCTGAAAATCAATAAAATATTATTAAATTAATTAAAGTTGATGAAAAATTATTTAAAACTTGTTAAATTGATATAAGTGGCAGAAAAAATGAACAGGTTATTAAATTCATTTATTTTGCTGAAAATTCATTAAAATATTATTAAATTAATTAAGATTGTTGAAACATATGTGAATACATCATAGGTACATCGCAATGGAATAATAAAGGTACATTATCCTTGAATGATTTTTCCTTCGCAATCTGTGCGTAGGTATGGCATTCCTTGATACGATAGTTTTGCTTCAATGACTTTAAATTTTTTCATCATACTCGATTGTATGCATCTTGATCGTCGACCCCATCCACTCCAAGTATTCTTTGTTTACCGGGAATAACAATGTGCTTCTTCTCATCCTTTGGATCGAGTATATAGAACACTTGTTCTCGCTACCTTAGCAAGTATCCACGGGACATCTTTATAACCTATATTCTTCAAATCGACGACGGTTAACCCGTATTCATCGACCTCCACCCCACTTGGGTGTTTGACCCATTTGCATTTGAAGACAAGAACTTGCAAATCTGGTCCATAGTTCAGCTCCCAAATTTCCTCTATATACCCATAATATAAGGTGTAATTGTTATCGTCATCAAGGGCTTCAACTCGAACTCCGCTGTTTTAACACTTACTTTTCGTGTCCTTCTTTGAAGTGTGAAAAGTAAAACTATTAATGTCGTACGCTCGATAAGTCACCACAGTCTTTGAAGGTCGGGCAGCTAAAATTCTCAACATTTTCTCATCCATCGAGTCCCCACGTGGAAGGTCTTGACTCTCGAACCATGATGTGAAAGTTTTCTTGTGCTCATGTACTAAACATGCACCGCTTATGCTCCGAACATTGTTTAGTTCAAGCTCCTCAATATGTTTTGCGAAATACGGGGCAACGATACCCGATTGTTGCAGTACGATAAAATGGGCTTTGTCAACTCGTTTATATTCGCGGTCGGTGAATGATTTTCGTCCTCGTATACCTTCTCCACTTAACATTCCCTCATGACGAGACACGGGTATACTAATAGATCGACCGTCTTTAATATAATCTGCACAACACTCAATAATCTCCTCGGTGGCGTAGCCCTCAATCATTGAACCCTCCGGATGACAACGAGTACGCGTTTTATAGAATACATGAACCTCTCGTAGGGGAACATATGATGCATATAGACGGGACCCAAAGCGACATATCCGGTCAACAATATTGTAACGACCTAATAAAATAAATGTGCATTTCATGGCATAAGACTCATATCATATTGTTTGTAAAAGCAATGCTATGATTTTATGTGCGAAAAAATTAAAAATTTCAATCTCCGAACCTTGTAGAATTTAAATTATATTTTGAAAAGGTTTAAATTTGTGAAAACTTAGAGGTTTTATGAGTTTTCCTGGTCAATCATTTAAATTTGGGAAAAAAGACAAACCAATTTACTTAAATTCCAATAACACTTTTAAGTTTGAATTTTTATTTGAAAAATGGTATAGAATTTGAACATTGGCCTAGAACGAAAACGATCCAAAATAATGTTATCTCGATCGCTGATTCTTCGCGTAATTTTTCGATCCATGAAAAATATGATTTTTTCTTTTGTTAAACCGCGAGGACTGTTCTCGCAAAGTGCCGACCTTATCTCTTCTTTTTTTTTTTAGGGGAAACTACGGTGGGGGAATTCCCCACCTGAATTTACTCAGCTTTTAAAAACAGAGTGTGTTACAAGCGCTGCTATCGTGTTGTGCGCTGGGAACATTGAATTACAAAGCAGTAAGAAAAGAGAGAGCACTCTACTATCTTATTACATCCACCTGCAAGGTGCACCAATCTTCCAATTCTCGAGTCGAGGTCGAGCGGGATGCTCGGACGACCCACGACTCGAGGTGTTCCTAGAGTAGAGTGGCTGTCGCTGGGAGCGATATGGTCACATCATCAAAAATCTTCTTGTTCCGTCTCTTCTAGACAGTCCATAGGAGGGCGAGTAGAAGAGTGTTCGATGTAGCTCGATGCCGCCGGTGAACGTGGAAATGGCATCACATACATCCTGCACCGAGGTCATGTCATGAGATGCAGGTAGGACTGCGTCCCGAAGCTGCTAATAGAGGGGCAAGCAACAAATAGGTGATTGATGGTTTCAGATTCAGAGAAACAGAACGGGCAGTTTGATGTGTCTGCTGCGCCGTGTCCGTGCAAGAAGGCCCGAGTCCTGGTGTTCCCGATGCGCAGGATCCAAAAGAAGATTTGGACCTTTTTCGGGGCAAAGTTTTCCCAATTGTGCTGCTGCCATCTTAGTTCGTCTCCGGGGGACAAAGTTTGTCATAGGCTGCACCTGCTGTAAACCTGGGTGTAGTGGCGCCTCTCATGAACCTCGATGTCAGCCCTATCTTCAAGGATCTGTGGGGGAGAGGTGTTCACGAGAGGAAGTTGAGTTTCAACATTGCTTGTTGCGATAGCCTTGGTCGGAATCGGATGGACAAGGCACCTATGCTGAAAGCATCTTTCACCGTGATTTTTTGCTCGGTACAATGGGAGAATACCACAGGCATCGATTGGTGTAGAGGGCCAAGAGATGTCCAATCATCGAACCAAAAGAAGGTCGATGCACCATTGCCAACATCAACCGATGTGATGGCCTCGATACGATGGCATCAACCGCGCCGAGTGTGTTCCAGGTGTCACCGTATTTTAGGGATGTTCGGAACCGGTCTCAAAGGGCTTGTACTCCTGCAAAATCCATCTCACCCACGGAATGTTAGCCCCAGTGACTAGTTTGTGTAAAGATTTCAGAAGGAAGCACAGATTTTGAGAGTGAAGGTCTTTCACGCCGAGGCCACCGTCCTCTTTGGTATGGCATGCTCGTGCCCAAGCAACTTGGCAGTCGCCGCCTGTAATAGTGGTCTCTCCCTTCCAAAACATGGATTTCCTTGGCTTGTCAATCTTCTCGGACAGTGATTTTCTTGAGTTGTATCGCTCCCATGATATAGGTTGGGAGGGCTGACAAGACGGTTGTAGTGAGTGTTAGACGACTGCCGGAGTCCAGGAGTTGAGTGCGCCATCCCGGAATTCTTCGGTAGACTTTGTCAACAAGCGGCTCTAATGCTGAGGCTGGGAGCTTCTTTTCTGACAATGGTAGCCCAAGGTACGTTTGAGGAAAGGTGGAGATGGGGCATCCAAGAGCAGAGGCAAGTGAGGAAGCATCAGCGGGCTCGACACAAATAGGAACGAAAGTGCTTTTGTGATAGTTGATAGCTAGGCAATCTCTCTCTGTTCCCTCCCGCTCGCACCCATGAGCCTGCTCCGTCCTGCCGTGTCCACGCCCCTGCCACGCGTCTTTGCCCGCGCCTGCCACGCAGGCAGCAGCTCGCCTGCTGCATTCCTCTCCAACCAGGATAAGATCGGAGGTCTGCTCTCTGATATCTCTCCCTCTCTCGTTCATCTCCCAAAAGCAATGCAGCCACTGCGTCTCTCTGCTCCCACGCTGGCAGCTCGCCTCCGGCCGTCCCCATCCAAGACGGCACCAACGAAACGTCCGTAAGACTCCACCACACCTCTCCATTCCCCTCAATCGGTCTTACCCGTCCTAGCTTGAGGGATCGAGGTCGTTCCTCTCAGGCGAGTCACCCCGTCGGCCATCGCCAAATCTTCAATTCCTCCTCCGTCGATGAGGCTCCTCGTGAGATTCTTGCTCCCTAACGCACACAATACCTTGCTCTCTCTTCGTGGTAGCTTACCATTGAAGTTTTTGCCCAGGACCGCTAGTAATTTCTCCGTTTCCCGGAGCTTCGTCCACCGCCGCCACTCACCTCAACTACGAACTCCAACGTCCGGCCATCACCAAGGTCGCGCGACCCCTTGCCGTTGTTGCCCATACTCTGTGGATGCTTGCAGGTCCGTTTTCCCCAATTTTTGGGCACCACGGCGAGCTCCGCATCTCGCCGAAGCTAGTCACAAGCCATTGCTCGCCGCCGGCCCACTTCCGGCCGTTGTCCTGCGCAGCCCGTTGCACCATCGCTTTCCTCGCGTCGCGTAGAGCATGAAAGGTGCATTGGTTGCAAGCTTCGCTCAACTCCGGCCATCTCCGGCGACCGCGCCGCCACTTTCCGACCACCGCCAGCCATGGCCACTGCTCCTGTGCAGTCTGGGCCGCGCGCACGCTAATAGGCCGCATCAGTTTCGGCCCAGTAGCCCCTGCCTACCGTTTCGCGAGTTTGTTGATTTCCAGAACCATTTACAAACTTCCAAAATTCATAGATAATTCCACGAAAATCAGAAAAATGCCAAACCAATTTCGTTCGATTCATAAAATTATTTTCTATTTGATTATGTATTAAAATATCTATTTTAAGAATTGTAATTTCATAGTATTACTTAATTGCTTTCTTTTGATTAAGGTAATTCAATATTTTATGCTTAGTTAATCTTTATATTTGATAAATGATTTTCTTTAAATAAAAGAGATACTGCAGACGAAAGTTTTTGTTAAATAGATTTCCCGAAATGAAGCATAAACATCGTCATCTTATGTACTTGTATTTTATCATTCCATGTATCATCGCATGTCGCTAATCGTAGTTATTAACTATTAATCTTACGATCGTGACGATAATGCATCACATGACATATCAAGCACATTCATGCATGCATTGATGCTGACTCACAACGTATCGATGATCGACATAGGACATGTCGTGACCGAAGGTTCAAACGAGGTTGATCCAGGAGTTGAGAACGTCGACTTCGACCCATCCACCGAAGGAGGTAGCGTCAACGGAAATCAAGGCAAGCCCCGATGCATCCCACCTATGTTTTTAAATGTCTTTCTTTTATCACGATCAGTTGAGTCATGGTTGTGTACTAGGTGTTAGTGATTGCTTGACACCCTAGATGCATGAGTAGGTTTTCTATGTTACATGTTTATCCCATGTTGGTTTTTGTATCTCGATAGTTGCTACGCTTATTTCATAGGGCTACAGTAGAAGTTGGGTGGTGCTAAGCACTACGCGCGAGCTTATATCGGTCCGATCTTAAAGCATGGAGGCTTTAAGTTGGTTGATGTCGTTCAAGTTGAAGTTGGAGATGAAGATGAAGATGAAATTGAGACCGGACGGGCCTTGTAGGAGAAAGGGCAAAGACGAGGTCTTGCAAGGTGGTAGCCTCGTCCGTGTCGAGTTGTTGGCCCTGCTCGAGCAAGTATTGAATGTACCGATTTACATACTAGTGTTTATGGGGCCAGGAAACCGATGTAACTTAATTGCCCCGGTGGTTGAACGTAGCTCATCCCCTAATTGGTCGAAGAATGAGGCCGGGCCTCATGTCTCAAAGGGAGAGGAATGGGTGGTCGCTCACGGATAACGTCCAGGACCGGTATCACGTGGGGTCCCCGGGTTCTCGGGCGGATGGGAAACTAACCCAGCCACCGTCCGGAGTTAGCGTGAAAGGTTGTCGTATACGACCAATGCGGTGCGTATACGTCGTGTAAACGAGTTTTCCAAGTCGGTGAAATCGATTCGAATCACCGTCCCTTGCAGTAATGAGTATTGCTTGTTCACCGTGTCACATCGTAGTTAATCAAGAGGAATGTGAAGAGAAGAAAGAGATAGTTGCTGGTTAAAGATAATCTTTTGCTTGCAAACTTGATTGCGATAGATGCGAAGTTGCAAACAATAGTTCATAATAAAGTTAATCTTCAGCTAAAACTTGAAAGTAAGGCTGAACTTTTAGTGTTGTTTCGCAAGCGTAGTCAATCCACTACCGTAAAGCTCGAGCATACTAGGCGTCAGCCTTAGCGTGGCTTTTGACGGGTCGATCTTGCTGTGTATTAGATACTCGGGCTTCGTCCTTTATATTTTTTCAGGTCACGAGTCACACGTCGATGGCTCGTATGGTAGTTCCCTTGGTGAGCAGCAGATCCCTAAGGAAGTTTCCCTTCGTGGGAACACACCCCATCGTCGTGAAGCACGAAGATCCGTGGTGTACGTCGGGCTTAGTACATCACATTAGTTGTTTTAGCAGGTCTCTTGTTGTAACTTAACTTCCGCTGTAAGATTCGTTTAACACTCTTTTGTTATATTAATTTTCGCTGCAAAATTGTTTGTATTTCGAAAACCTGGTTGTATTATACCATGATGTATATATTATGGCTTGTATAAATGAATCTACTCGTTGTAACTCGTTTCGTCGAGTGTTCCTTTGTACCAATTCCTGGTTGTCCCGGAAGGGATGTCACAGACTGGTATCGGAGCAATATAGGGGCAACGATACGTCATTCGCAAGCTTAGTTTTTTAAAACCTAACACGATTTAGAGTACGATAGAGTACGGAGCCCATTTAAGGACTTAGAAAAGTTAGCTTTCTAACGGTTCAAAGTTCGTGGTTGTTTGGGTAGTCACTAACTATTCGTGTTAGTTCGTGCTAACTTTCGGTCGTTTGGCTAATTCGGAGTAGTGCATGCATCATGACATTTTGAGTGCTATAATATGAGGTTTTGGGATTAGCTCGAGTTAGTATCCTAGTTTGTCGTCGGTTTCCTATGGATGGCACGAGATAAGGATCATGCCAACGAAATCGAAGGAGGGGGGGGGTGTCGTCTACATTTATCGAGGGAAAAGAAACCAAGGAGCACCACATAAGAACTAGCAATTTAGAAGGACAAAGTAAAGATGCTCGTACGAATGTGTACTACAAGTAAATCCGGGGTTGGAATGAGAGATAGTGCACCTCTTCTATATACACCGCTTGTGCTTTGGAATTTTAATGTATTCTACCGTTCATATCCGTATATTCTATTTTTGGATCAGTGACACTAATACCAAGTTTATAACAGAATGGCGCAAACTAGAAGAGGAAGCTACCCGAAAGCTCTCAACGAAGAAGTTCGAGAGCCAGCATCAACTCCACCTACCGTGGCACAAGCTATTGCCACTATATTGGAGTCTCGTGAAGAGCAACGGGAACTTCTTCAACAGCTTGTTCGGAATACGGCCCCACAGTGCTAGTGGTCAAGATCAGCATGCTCCACCAGTTCGAGGTTACATATTCGGATTTCATGGCTACTTGTGAAAGTCGCCTAGAGGGGGGGGGTGAATAGGGATAATCCTAAAAATTACTTAATTTAACAAATTAAATACGCATGAAAGGTTTGTCCGACTCAATGTCCGACTATAGTAGGACAAAGTCCGACCATGGACAAATATCCGACTAGAGTAGGACAAAGTCCGACCGCCTCGTGCGGAAAGTAGATCGGCAGATCGGGTTGGACAAATCCACGGTTAATAAACAACAAGCAACCAGGGCACAAGCAAGCAAGCCATTTAAGCAAGTAAATCTAGTAATTTTAAGCAAGAGCGCTCTAGAGCTATAGCACACTAATTTCAAGAAATAAAAGGGGACACAAAGAGACACACGATTTTTCACCGAAGTTCAGCTCCACCAAGAAGCCTACGTCTCCATTGAGGAGTCCACCAAGGACCGGGTTGCTCTCAACCCTAAACCTCTTCAAGCCACCACAAAGGCCGGCTTAAAATCCACTAAAACAAATCTCCACGAAGGGAGGGACAATACAAACGACCCGAGTCTCAACCACAAGCTTGGGAGCTCGCCGGGTAATGCCTAACCGTCTAGGGGATGAATCCCCAAGAGTAACAAACACAACAAGTACCGGCGATAAGAAAGAATCAAGTGCTCTTGAGATGATGATGAAGCTCAACGAATTTCTCCTCAATCTTCCGACAAATCCACCAAGGATTGGAGTGGGGAATCAAACTTGAAGAAGAGGAGTGCTTGAGTGAGTTTGGGAGTATTTTTGAGAGTGGGGAAAGTGCCAACCGGCCAAAAGTGGACGAGGTCCTCTTTTATAGCCGGGCACCCAAAAGAGCCGTTGGGCTAGATCCGACTCGGACTTTGTCCGAGTGAGTCGGACAAAGTCCGACTTCTAGGGTTTCGAGTTGATGTTTTGGCTCGGAGTCCGACTCCTAAATCCGACAAGAGTCGGATATATCCGAGTGTTATAGGGAGTCGGATATTATCCGACGGAGTCGGACTTTGTCCGACTCCTAGGGTTTCAAAAGAGTGACGAAGGTTCCGGAGTCCGAGTGTTTTGTCCGACCGAGTCGGACAATGTCCGACTCCATAGGTATTTTTCTTTTGCCAACTCTCTCGGAGTCCGAGTCCAATGTCCGAGTGTGTGTTCCTCTTGATAGTACGGTGTTTCCTATACTCAAGACGTGAATAAGAGGCCTCACAACTTGATCTTGAGCATGAGTAGACCAATTTTCAAATCTTGCACGTATGAGCGAATATGGCCACTTCCTTTTTGTGTTTCTTTGCTCTCAATTGAATTTTAGATATGCACTGCGCACAAGCTCATTTAAAATATTAGTCCTTTCTAATTGTATTGACATCAATCACTCAAAACCATAATTGGGGGCCTAGATGCACTTTCAATCTCCCCTTTTTGGTGATTGATGACAATACAACTAAAATTCATAATTAAGTATAAAAGGAGCTGGAACAAGAGAGCAAATAGAAGAGAGCTCCCCCTAAATGTGTGCATGAGTTGAATTCAATTTTGGTCATTTCAAAACCAAAAGCACACATTTGAGAGAAAAGCAAGAGAGCTCCCCCTATTTCCATGCATTTTATCCACAAGGCATATAATTAAAAAGAGCAACAACAACGCATATGACATGTAAATCACACAAATGCAACTAGAAACGACACAAATAACATTACACCATTCATCATCCATAGAACATAGTTCATCACATAAATATTTAAAACGAGTTATTACAAATAAAAAACACAGACCACATAGTTCATCACGAGCCACAAATCCTAGCAACATGTCCATAAATAAAACAAGATACAAGAGCAACTCTCACTTGCTCTACTCACAACTAAACGTTGAATTTTACTTCTCCCCCTTTGGCATCAAAACACCAAAAAGGAAGAGAGAGAGCCTACTCATCATCGCCCCAATCCTCGTCATCGTCGTCGTCGTCCTCATCTTCTTCTTCCTTGGCAGCTGGCCCCTTCCCTTTGGGATCCTCAACATCTTCTTCTTCTTCTTCTTCTTCCTCGGAAGCTGCAGCCACGGGCTCATCCTCCTCATAATGAAACCTAGTGTGAGTGGAGGTACCGGTGCTAGGGTCGGTAGGAGCAGTGGTGAAACCCGAACCCGAAGAGAAAGGTGGAGGTGGAAAGTAGCCAAAGTAGAGAGACTCATCCGGGGTGAATGAGTCCCAAGGATACTCAACTGGAGGAGGAGCAGGTGCTGGCTCGGGAGAGGGAACTCGAGGAGTGGTGATCTCGAAGATGATCAAGAATAATTTTCTCGCCTCTCCTTTATCACATCCCGATGCTCGCTTAAGACTCGTCCATCTTTGCATCCATCCTCCGGCACATGCTGAAAATACCCTTAAACATCTTGAAGAGCCCACTCTTGCTCTTCGTGCTAGGACCACGACCACGGGCCCTATCAGGACGAGGAGCAGTGCTAGTGCTAGGAGGAACCGCACTACTAGAGGCGGGAGCAACTGGAGGTATAACCCGAGAGGGGGTCTTGGGAGCATTAGCTGGCATCCTAGGCTGAAGAGGTTTGTGCTTGCAGTGTTTGTTGAAGGTCTTTTGGAGATCCTCTCAATCATGCACATCACAAATGGTGCATACACACAAGCACGTCTAGCTTCCACGGAACTATGCCACATCTCACCGAAGATAAAGTCCCACACATTGAATTTCCTTTGAGTGGGCAAGATATGAACGAGATCTTTGGCATAAGATGCAACGTGATCTGCATTGCCACCCCTAGGAGAGAGAGTGAGGCGAAGCATCCTGTGCAAGACCACATAAAGAGGCTTAAGATCCTTAGCATAGGGTGGGTTGCACAGGTCCTCATCCGTGTACATGTACCTCATGAGCTCGGGATTGAGCGAATCTAAATCATGAAGACGAAGATCCCTAGTCATAGTGTTCCTCAACCCAAGAATGTTGGTAAACCTTGAGAAGGTGCATGAGAGCTTCTCGCCATCCGTCATCCACCACATTCTCCCTGCAGTCTTGTCAAAGTACACGGTGGAGTAGAACTGACATACAATCTCCTTGTTCCAATCATACTTGAAACCCATGATTGCTTTGACTCCATGAAACTCACACATGGCAATGATCTCATCAAATAATGTTGTGTGCTTGCTTGCCATGTAATCCCAATCAATATACTGCATGGGTACTGTGGGCTTGACCTTGCTCATGTATGCACACATGTACCAATCTGTGTGAAAGTGAGACCAAAACCTGTTGTCAAGAGACTCACGCTCCATGTCATACAAGTTAATCTCTCTGGCCTCTCGTAGCTGCTGACTCAGCTCCCTTTACATAGTCGATCATGACCCCGTCAAGTGCGGGATGGACCACCACATTCCTCATCTCCCTGCGAATCTCGGTGGGTTCCTCCTCCTCCCTTGGCTCAACTATAGAGAGACCGATGGCCCTACTCCTTTTCTTTCCGAAATCTTTGCCCTCTTTTCCGGGTTGGGGTTGGTAGATGATCGACCCATGCCGACAAAAGATAAACAAGGAGTGGAATGAGATGAATAGCATAGATAGTTGAGTTGAGGCGTATCAATGCACAATTTCAGACTTAGTGAAAAAATTCTGTTGGAGTCGGACATAGTCCGACCGGGTCGGATAATATCCGACTAGTCAAAGGGAGTCGGATATTGTCCGACCGCAACAGGATTTTCACTTAATTTGCTATTCCGCATAGATCTACCGCACATTCCTAGCCATATTGCATCTACAGACATCTATAGCATCCTAGGAACAACTTCTATGCAAGATCTAGCTAGGGGAAACAAGGGAACTCCTAATCCATGGTGAAAGACTTTAAACCCTAGGTGAAAAGATGAGATTAGGGGAAAAACCTTGAAACCAATGATGGGATCGGATAGAGTCCGAGTAGGAGAGACCTTTCCCCCAGAAAACTCTCCAAAACGTCGGTGGAGAAGGGAGATCGCCGGAGGGGAGCCTTGAGCCGCCGTTTGGTGAGGAGAGAGAAAGGTTGTGTTTGAATGAGGGAGTTAGGGTGAAGGGGTAAGTTGGATTCGGGCTTATAGGGTAAAAATCCCGTGGAGACTCGGTCGGACAAAGTCCGACTTCGCACGGGCAATCGGATAATATCCGACTGGGTCGGACAAAGTCCGACTTTTCGAGTAAATGCTGACTTGCTCCAAGTGCAGAAAGTTTCTTCAACCCTTTTCTCTCTTGATCTCAATTAAACTCATGGACACGTGCTAAAACTTCATTGGATGTAGTCAGCCACAATCATTCACTCCAACAATGATTACATCCAAATCCGCATGATCCAAAGATCAAGAACCAAATGATTTTGTAAACCAATTCATGCAAAGTTTACAAGAATTTTATTTTTCAAAACAACTATCCTAATTCACAGCAGATATGCAAGCATTCAAGCCACGTTACTAGAGTCAAGGATATTTAGCTCACTCCTTAAATGACAAAATCGGCTTTCATCTAGTGGCTTGGTGAAAATATCGGCCAATTGTTCATCGGTTCTCACATGACTCACTTCAATATCCCCTTTGATAGAATGATCTCTCAAGAAGTGATGTCGAATATCTATATGCTTTGTGCGCGAATGCTCAACGGGGTTATATACTAGCTTTATGGCACTCTCGTTGTCACATAGGAGGGGAATACGGTTCAACTTGTAACCATAATCCCTTAGAGTTTGTCGCATCCATAGTAGTTGTGCACAACATACTACCGGCTGCCACATACTCCGCTTCGGTCGTGGATAAGGCAACGGAGTTTTGTTTCTTGGATGACCATGACACTAGAGACCTACCCAAGAATTGGCAAGTCCCGGAGGTACTCTTTCTATCCACTTTGTCCTCGGCATAATCCGCATCGGAATAGCCTATTAGGTTGAACTTTGAACCCTTGGGGTACCAAAGTCCTAGGTTGGGTGTGTGCACTAAATATCTCAAGATTCTTTTAATCGCCACCATGTGGCACTCCATAGGAGCGGCTTGAAAACGTGCACACATACACACACTAAACATGATATCGGGCCTAGATGCACAAAGGTAAAGCAAAGAGCCGATTATAGAGCGAAAAACCTTTTGATCAACCGGCTTGTCTTTCTTGGTGAGGTCGAGATGGCCGTTTGTTGCCATGGGTGTCTTGGCGGGCTTTGCCTTGTCCATGTCAAACTTCTTCAATATGTCTTGAGTGTACTTGGCTTGACATAGGAGGGTGCCCTCCTTGAGTTGCTTGACTTGAAATCCTAGAAAGAATGTCAACTCTCCCATCATAGACATCTCGAACCTCTTTGTCATTATCTTGCTAAAATCATCACAAAACATTTGATTAGTAGAACCAAATATTATGTCATCGACATAAATTTGGCATACAAATATATCATAATCAAAACGCTTAGTGAAGAGGGTTGCATCGGCCTTACCCATTTCAAAACCTTTTTTCAAAAGGAAATCCCTAAGGCATTCATAACATGCTCTTGGTGCTTGCTTAAGCCCATAGAGCGCCTTATGGAGTTTGTACACGTGGTTAGGATACTTGGGGTCTTCAAAGCCCGGTGGTTGCTCCACGTACACTTCTTCCTTGATTGGCCCATTTAGGAATGCACTCTTCACATCCATTTGGTACAACTTGAAGTTGTGATGAGTGGTAAAGGCAAGTAGTATTCTTATTGATTCAAGCCTTGCCACGGGGCATAGGTTTCATCAAAGTCCAATCCTTCTACTTGTGAATATCCTTTTGCCACCAATCTTGCTTTGTTCCTTGTTACAACACCGTCTTCATTTTGCTTATTGCGGAACACCCACTTGGTGCCCACAACATTCTTGCCTCTTGGTCTTTCTTCTAATGTCCAAACTTCATTTCTTGTGAAGTTGTTCAATTCCTCTTGCATGGCCATCACCCAATCCGAGTCCTCGAGTGCTTCTTCTACTCTAAATGGCTCCAAAGAAGAGACAAAAGAGTAATGTTCACAAAAATTGCAAACACGAAAACGAGTGATTACCCCTTTTCTATGTCTCCAAGGATTTGTTCCACGGGGTGATCACGTTGCACACTTTGGTGCACTCTTGGGTGTGGTGGATGTGAGCTTGTTTGACCGCCATCTTGTTCAACCTCTTGATCATGCGATGTGGGTTCATCATCTTGTGCTTGAGCATGATCTTCATTACCAACTTCTTCATCTTGATCAACTTGATCATGATTTGTGCATTGTTGGTCTTGACTAGAGGGAGGAGGTTGATCTTGATCATTTTGTGGTTCTTGCGGTCTCACATGACCAAGTGCATTCTTTTGATTGCTTACCTAGGAGCCTCAACATCTGCATTGTTAATAACAACTTGCTCCCCTTGAGAGCCGTTAGATTCATTAAACGTCACGTCCCGTGAAACTTCAACACAACCGGTGGTTTTGTTGAAGACACGATAGGCGTGACAATTTGAACCATACCCAAGCAAGAAACCTTCATCAACCTTAGGGGAGAACTTTGAAGTCTTGGGTTTCTTGTTGAGCATGAAGCATTTGCTCCCAAAAACTCAAAAATACGAGATGTTAGGCTTTTTACCGGTTAGTAGCTCGTATGGTGTTTTCCTTAAGAGTCGATGAAGATACAACCGGTTTGAGGCATGGCATGCGGTGTTGATTGCTTCGACCCAAAAACGGTCGGAGGTCTTGTATTCATCAAGCATGGTTCTTGCCATCTCTATGAGAGTGCGGTTCTTTCTTTCGGCCACTCCATTTTGTTGAGGTGTGTAGGGTGCCGAAAACTCATGCTTGATGCCCTCCTCATCAAGGTACTCTTCAACTTGAGTGTTCTTGAACTCGGTACCGTTGTCACTTCTTATGACTTTGATCTTCACTTCAAATTCATTTTGTGCTCTTTTCAAGAAAGTCTTGAGTACATCCTTCACTTCACCTTTATCACACAAAAAGAATACCCACGTGAAGCGAGAATAATCATCAACAATAACAAGTCCATATTTGTTACCGCCAATGCTAATGTAGGTAATGGGACCGAAGAGGTCCATGTGTAGCATCTCCAATGGTCTTGTCGTTGTAACTATGTTCTTGGATGGATGCGGTGCTCCAACTTGTTTTCCGGCTTGACATGCACTCGCAAATTTTATTTTTCTCAAAGCAAACATCCGTTAGTCCAAGGATGTGACCGCCCTTTTGGAGTTTGTGAAGATTTCTCATACCGACATGGGCTAGTCGTCTATGCCACAACCATCCCATGTCGGACTTTGCAACTAAGCATGTGTCAAGTTTTGCTTTATCCGCGGTGAAATTCACAACATAAAGCTTCCCTTTGAGCACACCTTCAAAAGCAATCGAGCCATCACTTCTCCTTGAGACAATCACACCCTTGTCGTTGAACAAGCAATTGTAGCCCATTCCACAAAGTTGTGAGATAGACAACAAATTGAAGTCAACGTTATCCACAAGCATAACCTTCGAAAGTGAATGCGGAAAGGTTAAAGGAAAGTTACCATATCCCAACACATAGCCTTTTCCGTTGTCTCCAAAGGTGATATATTCATTTCTTTCTTTGCTTGGTTCGAATGACTCGAACATTTTCTTGTCTCCGGTCATATGATTGGTGCATCCACTATCCACCACCCATGATGAGCCACCGGAGGAGTATTCCTACAAAACAATTTATGCTTTGTTTTTAGGTACCAAAATTTGCTTGGGTCCTCTCACATTAGTAACAAGTGCCTTAGGCACCCACACACAAGATTTGTGGGTCTTGTTGCGTGGCCCAACATATTTTGCATAGACACGACCATGCTTGTTTCTCATTAGCACATAGGTCGCATCAAAATCATAAAAGAGAGCACAAGAGGGGTTAGGCACGTTAGTACGCAAATCACAAGTAAGAGAAGATTTGTTAGTGTTCTTGATTTGCTTCTCGTTCTTGACTTGCTTCTTTTGATGTGTGCTCTCCTTGGTGAACTTGATGAACTCGGTGTCGTTCTTATTGATTCTTGTATTGTGCTTGTCGCCTTGCTTGTACCCAATGCCATCCTTCACATGTGGCCGTCTCACATTGGTGTATGCGCCCTCGCATACTCGGCCTTGGCATCATCAATGACCTTCATCTTCTTTTGTGCTTGGTCTTGAAGCTCTTGCACTTGCTTCTTCAAATCACCAATGGTCTTGATGTTTCTTGTACAAGCTTCAACATCAATCTTGAGGCACCTAGAGCACTCAATGCTAGATGGGGGGCAAGACGAAGATTGAGAGGAAGTAGTGTTACACTTAATTTCCTCAAATTGCACTTTAAGAGAGTTGTGATCCTTTTGCAAGTTATCACACTTCTCTTGAAGTGACACATTTGTGACTTTAAGTGTCTCACTTTCATTTTCAACCGCTTTGAAAGACTTTACCAAGTCCTCATTTTTCTTCCTCTCAACTTCTAGGAGCTTCTCAAGTTCAAGCACCCTTTGCTTCTCTTGAACAAGCATTTCTTCTTGTTTCTCAAGAAGCTCCTCTTGCCTCTCATTGTTCTCCTTCTCCTTCTCAATAATGTCCAACAAATCAAACATGTTAGGAATTTAAGAACTTCCATTAGCATTTACCTTGGAGCCCTTAGCCATCATGCATTTGTGTCGGCGTCATCTTCATCATTGGTCAAGCTTCCAAACAAGGAGGAGTTGGTCGGTGTTAGCCCGATAGCAAGTGATGCAATGCCTCCCTTTTCTTCATCGGATTCCGACTCGGAGGAGGAAGATGATCCATCGGAGTTCCATTCTTGTCCAATGTGTGCTTCACCCCGACGGTACTTTCTATGCTTCTTGTACTTCTTGTCACCCTTCTTGTTTTGCTTGTTCTTGTAGTTCTCCTGGACACTCCGCCCTGAAATGACCTTTGTCTCCACAAATGTAGCACTTGTTTTTGGCTTTTCTTGATTTGCTCTTGTCTTGATCATTCTTCTTGAAGTTTCTTTTTGACATGAGCTTGTTGAATCTTTTCACGAAGGGAGCCATCTCATCATCGCTATCATCATCACTCTCCTCAACCACCTTCTTTTTCTTTTCTTGTTCGGCGTTGAGAGCCAAATCATTCTTGCTCCCACTAGCTTTTTCTTTGTCCCTGAGCAAAGCATTGATTCTATTTCCTTGGTCAATTTACTGTTTTTGGGAGAGCACCTTTCCAATCACTTCATCGGTGGTGAAGTATCTAAAGCCATCTTTGTCCCTTATGTTGGACACTATGTTGGCATCCCATGCTTGCAAGGCTTGTAGCAACCTTCTATTCACATCCAAGTCCAACACCTTCTCTCCAAGTGCTCTTCTCATGTTTACTATCCTCATCATTCTATCATGGGCTTCCCTAGGCCCTTCATCGGACCTCATGACAAAGTAGTTAAACTCTTCTCTAAGCCCTTCTAGCTTAGACTCCTTCACACTATCAATGCCCTCATGAACCAATTCAAGCTTCAACCAAATTTGATGGGCATCCTCCAATCCGGTTATCTTCTCATACTCGGCGGGACTAAGTGCGGATACAAGAGCACTAGCCGCCGCCACATTGCATCTTACATTGAACAAGTCTTGTGCGGTTGGCTTGCTTCTACATTCCCATAAGAATCCATTTTGAGTCACATTCCTTACATTTTGATGCATGGAGTCCAAGTGTAGTAACATCTTTGTTTTCCAATGATCGAAGTATTGACCATCAAAATACGGTAGTCTTCCGGAACCGGGTCCAATGTGTTCATCCCTTCCATCACCATAGGTGTATGGCGTTTTGTTGTAGCTTATCGGCAAAGCACTAGGTACATGTCCATCCTTGGCAATTCCTTTTCCACTTCCATTTCTAGCATCACCCGGTGAGGTCTCATGACCTCTTTCACCGGCTACCTTAGGTGGTGCTTCACCACTACCACTACCACTATCCATTGCCTCTTTCTCATTTGCCATCTTTGATCTTCAAGCGGTGAGGCTTCAACGAAGATACCTGCTCCGATACCAATTGAAAGTCGCCTAGAAGGGGGGGTGAATAGGCGATAATTCTGAAAATCACTTAATTTAACAAATTAAATACGCAGGAAAGATTTGTCCGACTCAATGTCCGACTATAGTAGGACAAAGTCCGACTATGGACAAATATCCGACTAGAGTAGGACAAAGTCCGACCGCCTCGTGCGGAAAGTAGATCGGCAGCCGGGTTGGACAAATCCACGGTTAATAAACAACAAGCAAGCAGCTAGCAACACTAGAAAGCTAAGGCAACAAGGGCACAAGCAAGCAAGCCACTTAAGCAAGTAAATCTAGGAATTTTAAGCAAGAGCGCCCTAGAGCTATAGCACACCAATTTCAAGAAATAAAAGGGGACACAAAGAGACACACGATTTTTCACCGAAATTCAGCTCCACCAAGAAGCCTACGTCTCCGTTGAGGAGTCCACCAAGGACCGGGTTGCTCTCAACCCTAAACCTCTTCAAGCCACCACAAAGGCCGGCTTAAAATCCACTAAAACAAATCTCTACGAAGGGAGGGGCAATACAAACGACCCGAGTCTCAACCACAAGCTTGGGAGCTCGCCGGGTAACGCCTAACCGTCGATGAATCCCCAAGAGTAACAAACACAACAAGTACCAGCGATGAGAAAGAATCAAGTGCTCTTGAGATGATGATGAAGCTCAACGAATTTCTCCTCAATCTTCTCGACAAATCCACCAAGGATTGGAGTGGGGAATCAAACTTGAAGAAGAGGAGCGCTTGAGTGAGTTTGAGAGTATTTTTGAGAGTGGGGAAAGTGCCAACCGGCCAAAAGTGGACGAGGTCCTCTTTTATAGCCGGGGCACCCAAAAGAGCCGTTGGGCTAGATCCGACTCGGACTTTGTCCGAGTGAGTCGGAAAAAGTCCGACTTCTAGGGTTTCGAGTTGATGTTTTGGCTCGGAGTCCGACTCCTAAATCCGACAAGAGTCGGATATGTCCTAGTGTTATAGGGAGTCGGATATTGTCCGACGGAGTCGGAAGAGTGGCGAAGGTTCCGGAGTCCGAGTTTTTTGTCCGACCGAGTCGGACAATGTTCGACTCCATAGGTATTTTTCTTTTGCCAACTCTCCGGAGTCCGAGTCCAATGTCCGAGTGAGTCGGACATTGTCCGACTCCATAGGTTATTTTGAATTTCGATGAAGATTTGAGCACTTTCATTTTTCACACCTCACACTTGTGTGTCCCTCTTGATAGTACGGTGTTTCCTATACTCAAGACATGAATAAGAGGCTTCACAACTTGATCTTGAGCATGAGTAGACCAATTTTCAAATCTTGCACGTATGAGCGAATATGGCCACTTCCTTTTTGTGTTTCTTTGCTCTCAATTGAATTTTAGATATGCACTCGCGCACAAGCTCATTTAAAATATTAGTCCTTTTTAATTGTATTGACGTCAATCACTCAAAACCATAATTGGGGGCCTAGATGCACTTTCAAGTTGTCCACCCAATTTTTCGGATGAGGGAGATCCTCCGGAAGCGGACCATTGGTTACGTACTATCGAGTCGAAGCTGGAGCTCCTATCATGCACAGATTATCGGAAGACTACTTTTGTCGCTCCGCAACTAGAAGGATTTGTCTGGAGCATGGTGGGCTAATTACAAGGCAATGATTCCTGAAGGTCATCAAGTACAATGGCAAGAATTCACAAAGGCTTTTCGCGAACACCATATTTCCGAAGGTATCATGAACCATAAGCGTAAGGAGTTTCTAGCGCTGAAGCAAGGTGATATGACCGTACACTCGTATTCATAGTTATTCAATCGTCTTGCTCAATATGCTCCTTAGAATGTGGACACCGACGCCAAAGAAAAAGGAATGCTTCAAGCAAGGACTTACTACCAAGTTACAATCCCGGCTTGTTTTGGACCGAGGAGTTAGGTTCAATGAGTTTGTAAGTGATGCTATACTCATGGAGGATGCTATTCATGCTCATTAAGAAGAGAAGACTAAGAAGAGAGCATCCATTGAACAAGGAAGTGGGGTACCCTCCAAGTATCGTCTAGTCTACAATTCTGCATCGGATCGGAGGTTCGAGCCTATGCTATCGGGTCCCATTTCTTACCGGACACCTCAGTATTAGCAACGGGTGTTCCCCGTTCAGCGGTTCAACAATCGGGCCTATCGAGTATACGCCCCTTATCCCAGCACTCCACAATCCGCTGATCATCCATGCTATAATGGTGGTTGTCTTGGACACTTGGCTCAAGATTGTGTCGCACCAACAAAGCATAATTTTTCAACGCGTCCTCAAAGGAAAGCAGTTGGTCGACGTAAGCATGCAAGTAAAAATGATAAGATGAAGACTGGTCGTGTCAACTTTACCACATCCGAGGAGATTCCAAAAGGGTCACAAGTCATGGCTGGTTTGTTCTCTATCAACTATCATGCTGCAATTATTCTATTTGACTCGGAGCAACCCACAACTTCATCAGCAAAGGATATGTCCAAAAATATAACCTTTCGTCATGCAAGATGACTTACCCACATCTCATATCATTACCCGGGGGTAATATACTTGCAAATCAAAGTACTACAGAGATACCACTGAAGTTGGGTCGTAGGGATTATCCCACCTCCTTTGTAGTCTTAGACAGGCAAGGATTGGATGCGATTCTTGCCATGAGATGGATGAAGTATCATAAGGCAGTATTGGATATAGATGCTTTTGCAGTTCACCTGAACTCTCCTCTTTATGGACGAGATTGTCTTCACTTGACTTCTTCCCAAACTATTCTTCCGGTGATTTATAAAACTATTGGTAAAAGTTTGGAAGACATTCCTGTAGTTTGCGAATACCCCGATGTTTTTCCAGAAGACTTACCAAGTTTACCACCAGATCGGGTAAACTTGGTAGGTCCGAGTGAGTCAGACATTGTCCGACTCCATAGATTATTTTGAATTTGGATGAAGATTTGAGCACTTTCATTTTTCACACCTCACACTTGTGTGTCCCTCTTGATAGTACGGTGTTTCCTATACTCAAGACATGAATAAGAGGCTTCACAACTTGATCTTGAGCATGAGTAGACCAATTTTCAAATCTTGCACGTATGAGCGAATATGACCACTTCCTTTTTGTGTTTCTCTGCTCTCAATTAAATTTTAGATATGCACTGCACACAAGCTCATTTAAAATATTAGTCATTTTTAATTGTATTGACGTCAATCACTCAAAACCATAATTGTGGGCCTAGATGCACTTTCAACTTGTCCACCCAATTTTTCGGATGAGGGAGATCCTCCGGAAGCGGACCATTGGTTACGTACTATCGAGTCGAAGCTGGAGCTCCTATCATGCACTGATTATCGAGAAGACTACTTTTGTCGCTCAGCAACTAGAAGGATTTGCTTGGAGCATGGTGGGCTAATTACAAGGCAATGATTCCTGAAGGTCATCAAGTACTATAGCAAGAATTCACAAAGGCTTTTCGTGAACACCATATTTCTGAAGGTATCATGAACCATAAGCGTAAGGAGTTTCTAGCGCTGAAGCAAGGTGATATGACCGTACACTCGTATTCATAGTTATTCAATCGTCTTGCTCAATATGCTCCTTAGAATGTGGACACCGACGCCAAAGAAAAAGGAATGCTTCAAGCAAGGACTTACTACCAAGTTACAATCCCGGCTTGTTTTGGACCGAGGAGTTAGGTTCAATGAGTTTGTAAGTGATGCTATACTCATGGAGGATGCTATTCATGCTCATTAAGAAGAGAAGACTAAGAAGAGAGCATCCATTGAACAAGGAAGTGGGGTACCCTCCAAGTATCGTCTAGTCTACAATTCTGCATCGGATCGGAGGTTCGAGCCTATGCTATCGGGTCCCATTTCTTACCGGACACCTCGAGTATTAGCAACGGGTGTTCCCCCGTTCAGCGGTTCAACAATCGAGGCCTATCGAGTATACGCCCCTTATCCCGGACTCCACAATCCGCTGATCATCCATGCTATAATGGTGGTTGTCTTGGACACTTGGCTCAAGATTGTGTCGCACCAACAAAGCATAATTTTTCAACGCGTCCTCAAAGGAAAGCAGTTGGTCGACTGAAGCATGCAAGTAAAAATGATAAGATGAAGACTGGTCGTGTCAACTTTACCACATCCGAGGAGATTCCAAAAGGGTCACAAGTCATGGCTGGTTTGTTCTCTATCAACTATCATGCTGCAATTATTCTATTTGACTCGGAGCAACCCACAACTTCATCAGCAAAGGATATGTCCAAAAATATAACCTTTCGTCATGCAAGATGACTTACCCACATCTCATATCATTACCCGGGGGTAATATACTTGCAAATCAAAGTACTACTGAGATACCACTGAAGTTGGGTCGTAGGGATTATCCCACCTCCTTTGTAGTCTTAGACAGGCAAGGATTGGATGCGATTCTTGCCATGAGATGGATGAAGTATCATAAGGCGATATTGGATATAGATGGTTTTGCAGTTCACCTGAACTCTCCTTTTCATGGACGAGATTGTCTTCAGTTGACTTCTTCCCAAACTATTCTTCCGGTGATTTAACTATTGGTAAAAGTTTGGAAGACATTCCTGTAGTTTGCGAATACCCCGATGTTTTTCAGAAGACTTACCAAGTTTACCACCAGATCGGGTAAACTTGGTAAGTCCGAGTGAGTCGGACATTGTCCGACTCCATAGGTTATTTTGAATTTGGATGAAGATTTGAGCACTTTCATTTTTCACACCTCACACTTGTGTGTCCCTCTTGATAGTACGGTGTTTCCTATACTCAAGACATGAATAAGAGGCTTCACAACTTGATCTTGAGCATGAGTAGACCAATTTTCAAATCTTGCACGTATGAGCGAATATGGCCACTTCCTTTTTGTGTTTCTTTGCTCTCAATTGAATTTTAGATATGCACTCGCGCACAAGCTCATTTAAAATATTAGTCCTTTTTAATTGTATTGACGTCAATCACTCAAAACCATAATTGGGGGCCTAGATGCACTTTCAAGTTGTCCACCCAATTTTTCGGATGAGGGAGATCCTCCGGAAGCGGACCATTGGTTACGTACTATCGAGTCGAAGCTGGAGCTCCTATCATGCACAGATTATCGAGAAGACTACTTTTGTCGCTCAGCAACTAGAAGGATTTGCTTGGAGCATGGTGGGCTAATTACAAGGCAATGATTCCTGAAGGTCATCAAGTACAATGGCAAGAATTCACAAAGGCTTTTCGCGAACACCATATTTCCGAAGGTATCATGAACCATAAGCGTAAGGAGTTTCTAGCGCTGAAGCAAGGTGATATGACCGTACACTCGTATTCATAGTTATTCAATCGTCTTGCTCAATATGCTCCTTAGAATGTGGACACCGACGCCAAAGAAAAGGAATGCTTCAAGCAAGGACTTACTACCAAGTTACAATCCCGGCTTGTTTTGGACCGAGGAGTTAGGTTCAATGAGTTTGTAAGTGATGCTATACTCATGGAGGATGCTCTTCATGTTCATCAAGAAGAGAAGACTAAGAAGAGAGCATCCATTGAACAAGGAAGTGGGGTACCCTCCAAGTATCGTCTAGTCTACAATTCTGCATCGGATCGGAGGTTCGAGCCTATGCCATCGGGTCCCATTTCTTACCGGACACCCGAGTATCAGCAACAGGTGTTCCCCGTTCAGCGGTTCAACAATCAGGCCTATCGAGTATACGCCCCTTATCCCGGACTCCACAATCCGCTGATCATCCATGCTATAATGGTGGTTGTATTGGACACTTGGTTCAAGATTGTGTCGCACCAACAAAGCATAATTTTTCAACGCGTCCTCAAAGGAAAGCGGTTGGTCGACGTAAGCATGCAAGTAAAAATGATAAGATGAAGACTGGTCGTGTCAACTTTACCACATCCGAGGAGATTCCAAAAGGGTCACAAGTCATGGCTGGTTTGTTCTCTATCAACTATCATGCTGCAATTATTCTATTTGACTCGGAGCAACCCACAACTTCATCAACAAAGGATATGTCCAAAAATATAACCTTTCGTCATGCAAGATGACTTACCCACATCTCATATCATTACCCGGGGTAATATACTTGCAAATCAAAGTACTACGGAGATACCATCGAAGTTGGGTCGTAGGGATTATCCCACCTTCTTTGTAGTCTTAGACAGGCAAGGATTGGATGCGATTCTTGCCATGAGATGGATGAAGTATCATAAGGCAGTATTGGATATAGATGCTTTTGCAGTTCACCTGAACTCTCCTCTTCATGGACGAGATTGTCTTCAGTTGACTTCTTCCCAAACTATTCTTCCGGTGATTTATAAAACTATTGGTAAAAGTTTGGAAGACATTCCTGTAGTTTGCGAATACCCCGATGTTTTCCAGAAGACTTACCAAGTTTACCACCAGATCGGGTAAACTTGGTAAGTCCGAGTGAGTCGGACATTGTCCGACTCCATAGGTTATTTTGAATTTGGATGAAGATTTGAGCACTTTCATTTTTCACACCTCACACTTGTGTGTCCCTCTTGATAGTACGGTGTTTCCTATACTCAAGACATGAATAAGAGGCTTCACAACTTGATCTTGAGCATGAGTAGACCAATTTTCAAATCTTGCACGTATGAGCGAATATGGCCACTTCCTTTTTGTGTTTCTTTGCTCTCAATTGAATTTTAGATATGCACTCGCGCACAAGCTCATTTAAAATATTAGTCCTTTTTAATTGTATTGACGTCAATCACTCAAAACCATAATTGGGGGCCTAGATGCACTTTCAAGTTGTCCACCCAATTTTTCGGATGAGGGAGATCCTCCGGAAGCGGACCATTGGTTACGTACTATCGAGTCGAAGTCGGAGCTCCTATCATGCACAGATTATCAGAAGACTACTTTTGTCGCTCAGCAACTAGAAGGATTTGCTGGAGCATGGTGGGCTAATTACAAGGCAATGATTCCTGAAGGTCATCAAGTACAATGGCAAGAATTCACAAAGGCTTTTCGCGAACACCATATTTCCGAAGGTATCATGAACCATAAGCGTAAGGAGTTTCTAGCGCTGAAGCAAGGTGATATGACCGTACACTCGTATTCATAGTTATTCAATCGTCTTGCTCAATATGCTCCTTAGAATGTGGACACCGACGCCAAAGAAAAGGAATGCTTCAAGCAAGGACTTACTACCAAGTTACAATCCCGGCTTGTTTTGGACCGAGGAGTTAGGTTCAATGAGTTTGTAAGTGATGCTATACTCATGGAGGATGCTATTCATGCTCATTAAGAAGAGAAGACTAAGAAGAGAGCATCCATTGAACAAGGAAGTGGGGTACCCTCCAAGTATCGTCTAGTCTACAATTCTGCATCGGATCGGAGGTTCGAGCCTATGCTATCGGGTCCCATTTCTTACCGGACACCTCGAGTATTAGCAACAGGTGTTCCCCGTTCAGCGGTTCAACAATCAGAGCCTATCGAGTATACGCCCCTTATCCCGGACTCCACAATCCGCTGATCATCCATGCTATAATGGTGGTTGTCTTGGACACTTGGCTCAAGATTGTGTCGCACCAACAAAGCATAATTTTTCAACGCGTCCTCAAAGGAAAGCGGTTGGTCGACTGTAAGCATGCAAGTAAAAATGATAAGATGAAGACTGGTCGTGTCAACTTTACCACATCCGAGGAGATTCCAAAAGGGTCACAAGTCATGGCTGGTTTGTTCTCTATCAACTATCATGCTGCAATTATTCTATTTGACTCGGAGCAACCCACAACTTCATCAAGCAAAGGATATGTCCAAAAATATAACCTTTCGTCATGCAAGATGACTTACCCACATCTCATATCATTACCTGGGGTAATATACTTGCAAATCAAAGTACTACTGAGATACCACTGAAGTTGGGTCGTAGGGATTATCCCACCTCCTTTGTAGTCTTAGACAGGCAAGGATTGGATGCGATTCTTGCCATGAGATGGATGAAGTATCATAAGGCAGTATTGGATATAGATGGTTTTGCGATTCACTCGAACTCTCCTTTTCATGGACGAGATTGTCTTCAGTTGACTTCTTCCCAAACTATTCTTCCGGTGATTTAACTATTGGTAAAAGTTTGGAAGACATTCCTGTAGTTTGCGAATACCCCGATGTTTTCCAGAAGACTTACCAAGTTTACCACCAGATCGGGTAAACTTGGTAAGTCCGAGTGAGTCGGACATTGTCCGACTCCATAGGTTATTTTGAATTTGGATGAAGATTTGAGCACTTTCATTTTTCACACCTCACACTTGTGTGTCCCTCTTGATAGTACGGTGTTTCCTATACTCAAGACATGAATAAGAGGCTTCACAACTTGATCTTGAGCATGAGTAGACCAATTTTCAAATCTTGCACGTATGAGCGAATATGGCCACTTCCTTTTTGTGTTTCTTTGCTCTCAATTGAATTTTAGATATGCACTCGCGCACAAGCTCATTTAAAATATTAGTCCTTTTTAATTGTATTGACGTCAATCACTCAAAACCATAATTGGGGGCCTAGATGCACTTTCAAGTTGTCCACCCAATTTTTCGGATGAGGGAGATCCTCCGGAAGCGGACCATTGGTTACGTACTATCGAGTCGAAGCTGGAGCTCCTATCATGCACAGATTATCAAAAGACTACTTTTGTCGCTCGAGCAACTAGAAGGATTTGCTGGAGCATGGTGGGCTAATTACAAGGCAATGATTCCTGAAGGTCATCAAGTACAATGGCAAGAATTCACAAAGGCTTTTCGCGAACACCATATTTCCGAAGGTATCATGAACCATAAGCGTAAGGAGTTTCTAGCGCTGAAGCAAGGTGATATGACCGTACACTCGTATTCATAGTTATTCAATCGTCTTGCTCAATATGCTCCTTAGAATGTGGACACCGACGCCAAAGAAAAAGGAATGCTTCAAGCAAGGACTTACTACCAAGTTACAATCCCGGCTTGTTTTGGACCGAGGAGTTAGGTTCAATGAGTTTGTAAGTGATGCTATACTCATGGAGGATGCTCTTCATGTTCATCAAGAAGAGAAGACTAAGAAGAGAGCATCCATTGAACAAGGAAGTGGGGTACCCTCCAAGTATCGTCTAGTCTACAATTCTGCATCGGATCGGAGGTTCGAGCCTATGCCATCGGGTCCCATTTCTTACCGGACACCCGAGTATCAGCAACAGGTGTTCCCCGTTCAGCGGTTCAACAATCAGAGCCTATCGAGTATACGCCCCTTATCCCGGACTCCACAATCCGCTGATCATCCATGCTATAATGGTGGTTGTCTTGGACACTTGGCTCAAGATTGTGTCGCACCAACAAAGCATAATTTTTCAACGCGTCCTCAAAGGAAAGCGGTTGGTCGACTGAAGCATGCAAGTAAAAATGATAAGATGAAGACTGGTCGTGTCAACTTTACCACATCCGAGGAGATTCCAAAAGGGTCACAAGTCATGGCTGGTTTGTTCTCTATCAACTATCATGCTACAATTATTCTATTTGACTCGGAGCAACCCACAACTTCATCAGCAAAGGATATGTCCAAAAATATAACCTTTCGTCATGCAAGATGACTTACCCACATCTCATATCATTACCTAGGGGTAATATACTTGAAAATCAAAGTACTACGAGAGATACCATCGAAGTTGGGTCGTAGGGATTATCCCACCTCCTTTGTAGTCTTAGACAGGCAAGGATTGGATGCGATTCTTGCCATGAGATGGATGAAGTATCATAAGGCAGTATTGGATATAGATGCTTTTGCAGTTCACCGAACTCTCCTCTTCATGGACGAGATTGTCTTCGAGTTGACTTCTTCCCAAACTATTCTTCCGGTGATTTATAAAACTATTGGTAAAAGTTTGGAAGACATTCCTGTAGTTTGCGAATACCCCGATGTTTTTCGAGAAGACTTACCAAGTTTACCACCAGATTGGGTAAACTTGGTAAGTCCGAGTGAGTCGGACATTGTCCGACTCCATAGGTTATTTTGAATTTGGATGAAGATTTGAGCACTTTCATTTTTCACACCTCACACTTGTGTGTCCCTCTTGATAGTACGGTGTTTCCTATACTCAAGACATGAATAAGAGGCTTCACAACTTGATATTGAGCATGAGTAGACCAATTTTCAAATCTTGCACGTATGAGCGAATATGGCCACTTCCTTTTTGTGTTTCTTTGCTCTCAATTGAATTTTAGATATGCACTCGCGCACAAGCTCATTTAAAATATTAGTCCTTTTTAATTGTATTGACGTCAATCACTCAAAACCATAATTGGGGGCCTAGATGCACTTTCAAGTTGTCCACCCAATTTTTCGGATGAGGGAGATCCTCCGGAAGCGGACCATTGGTTACGTACTATCGAGTCGAGTCGGAGCTCCTATCATGCACAGATTATCGAGAAGACTACTTTTGTCGCTCAGCAACTAGAAGGATTTGTCTGGAGCATGGTGGGCTAATTACAAGGCAATGATTCCTGAAGGTCATCAAGTACAATGGCAAGAATTCACAAAGGCTTTTCGCGAACACCATATTTCGAAGGTATCATGAACCATAAGCGTAAGGAGTTTCTAGCGCTGAAGCAAGGTGATATGACCGTACACTCGTATTCATAGTTATTCAATCGTCTTGCTCAATATGCTCCTTAGAATGTGGACACCGACGCCAAAGAAAAGGAATGCTTCAAGCTAGGACTTACTACCAAGTTACAATCCCGGCTTGTTTTGGACCGAGGAGTTAGGTTCAATGAGTTTGTAAGTGATGCTATACTCATGGAGGATGCTCTTCATGTTCATCAAGAAGAGAAGACTAAGAAGAGAGCATCCATTGAACAAGGAAGTGGGGTACCCTCCAAGTATCGTCTAGTCTACAATTCTGCATCGGATCGGAGGTTCGAGCCTATGCCATCGGGTCCCATTTCTTACCGGACACCCGAGTATCGAGCAACGGTGTTCCCCGTTCAGCGGTTCAACAATCAGAGCCTATCGAGTATACGCCCCTTATCCCGAGACTCCACAATCCGCTGATCATCCATGCTATAATGGTGGTTGTCTTGGACACTTGGCTCAAGATTGTGTCGCACCAACAAAGCATAATTTTTCAACGCGTCCTCAAAGGAAAGCGGTTGGTCGACTGAAGCATGCAAGTAAAAATGATAAGATGAAAACTGGTCGTGTCAACTTTACCACATCCGAGGAGATTCCAAAAGGGTCACAAGTCATGGCTGGTTTGTTCTCTATCAACTATCATGCTGCAATTATTCTATTTGACTCGGAGCAACCCACAACTTCATCAGCAAAGGATATGTCCAAAAATATAACCTTTCGTCATGCAAGATGACTTACCCACATCTCATATCATTACCTGGGGTAATATACTTGCAAATCAAAGTACTACGGAGATACCACTGAAGTTGGGTCGTAGGGATTATCCCACCTCCTTTGTAGTCTTAGACAGGCAAGGATTGGATGCGATTCTTGCCATGAGATGGATGAAGTATCATAAGGCAGTATTGGATATAGATGCTTTTGCAGTTCACCTGAACTCTCCTCTTCATGGACGAGATTGTCTTCGGTTGACTTCTCCCAAACTATTCTTCCGGTGATTTATAAAACTATTGGTAAAAGTTTGGAAGACATTCCTGTAGTTTGCGAATACCACGATGTTTCTCTAGAAGACTTACCAAGTTTACCACCAGATCGGGTAGTAGAATTCAAGATAGAGCTTCAACCGGGGACTGCACTGATATCAAGAAGACCGTATCGGATGCCACCCAATGAGCTGGCAGAATTGAAGGTACAACTGAAGGAGTTATTGGACAAGGGATATATTCGCCCAAGTTCATCACTCGGGGATGCCCAGACATTGTTCGTCAAGAAGAAGGATCAAACATTGAGGTTATGTGTGGATTATCGACCTTTGAATGCGGTGACCACTAAGAATAAGTATCCACTTCCTCGAATTGACATCTTGTTTCATCAGCTGATGGGAGCAAAAGTCTTTTCCAAGGTAGATCTTCGTTCGGATATCATCGGATCAAGATTAGAGCAGAAGACATACCGAAGACGGCATTTTCTACCGGATATGGACTTTATGAATATTTGGTGATGTCCTTTGGTCTAACCAATGCACCGGGACACTTCATGTATTTGATGAACTCGGTGTTCATGCCAGAATTGGATAAGTTTGTCGTGGTATTTATTGATGACATATTGATTTATTCCAAGTCGGAGGAGGAACATGCCGAGCACTTAAGGATTGTGCTACAACGTCTAAGGGAACATCAATTATATGCCAAATTCGAGTAAGTGCGAGTTTTGGATGAAGGAGGTGCCATTCCTAGGTCATGTAACCTAGGTCATGTAATATTAGTAGAAGGAGTGGCCGTTGATCCTGGTAAAGTTAAAGAAGTATTGGATTGGAAGCCACCTAAGTCGGTCACACAAATCCAAAGCTTCTTAGGGTTGGCTGGTCATTATAGAAGGTTCATTCCCAAGTTTTTAAAGATTGCCAAGCCAATGACAAAATTGCTGGAGAAGGATAAGAAGTAAGAATGGAGCGATGAATGTGAAAAAGCTTTTCAAACATTGAAAAAGTTATTGACAACTGCTCCCGTGTTAGCTCAGCCAGATTTAACCAAGCCATTCGATGTGTAATGTGATGCCTCGGGTACAGGACTTGGATGTGTTCTAATGCAGGAGGGTCGAGTGATTGCCTACGCATCTCGACAGCTTAGGCGACATGAGGAGCATTACCCAACACAGGATCCGGAGTTATCGACTGTCGTTCTAGCATTGAAAAGCTGGAGACACTATCTCTCGGGAAGTTTAGTACATCTATACACGGACCACAAGAGTCTCAAATATATCTTCACTCAAACGGATCTGAACATGCTCCAACGAAGATGGTTAGAGCTGATAAAGGATTATGAGATCGAGATTCACTACCATCCCGGAAAGCAAATGTCATAGTCGACGCCTTGAGTCGAAAAGTTCATTGTAACAATCTCACCGCTCAACTATTGACTGAAGCATCTAGAGAGGAAATGAGTGAGCCTAGTCTTCGAAATCTTCCATATGGAGTATTGAATAATTTGGCTCTTATTCCTACCATTCGCAAAGAAGTGGTGGCAGCTCGGAAGAAGGATGCTTTGGTATGGAACACATTAGAAGACGACTCAAGAAGAGTGAAGTCAAGTGTTTCCAACAAGATGACGAAGGTATTATTTGGTTCAAGAATAGGCTAGTAGTGCCTAAGAACTTGGAACTTCGCAAGAAGATAATGGATGAAGCCCATACGTCCAAGTATTCTATTCATCCTGGAACCAACAAGATGTATCAAGACCTGAAGAAAAAATTTTGGTGGACAAGAATGAAGCGGGAGATAGCAAGGTATGTCAACGAGTGTGATACACTGTCGACGCGTCAAAGCAGAGCATTTGAAGCAAACAGGACCACTTCAACCTCCGAGCATACCTGAATGGAAATGGAAAGATATCAGCATGGACTTTATTGTTGGATTACCAATAACTCCACGGAAGCACGATTCTATTTGGGTCATAGTTGACAGATTGACCAAGTCAGCTCACTTTATACCGGTACATACCAACTACAAGCCAAGTAGTATGCAAATCTATATATTTCCCGCATCCTATGTTTGCATGGAGTACCCAAGACCATCATCTCGGATCGAGGAGCTCAATTTGTATCCAGATTTTGGGAACAGTTGCATGAGTCATTAGGATCAAAGTTAACTCGAAGCTCCGCTTATCACCCCCAAACGGATAGACAAACAGAAAGAATCAATCGAGTATCTGGAAGATATGCTTCGAGCATGTGTCTTAACTTATAGCAAGGATTGGGAGAAATGTTTGCCATTAGCAGAATTCTCTTACAACAACAGGTACCGGAAAAGCGCTGGAATTTCACCATTCCAAGCTCTATGTGGTCGTAGCTATCGCACACCATTGAATTGGTCCGAAAGTTGAGAAAGAGTAATATTTGGACCGGATGTAGTAAAGGATGCCAAAGAGCAAGTACGTCCGATTCAACAAAATTTGAAGAGAGCTAAGTCCCGACAGTCGAGCTAGCTAAGTCCTGAAGGATAAAACTTAAAGGCATAGTCCGGAGATCAGAGCTCGGAATTATCCGCTTGTAGAACGTGCACTCTATCGGCGTGGAGGTGATAATATCTTGATGAAGTGCATACCTGCAATTGATGGTATTCGGTTGTTGGAGGAAATTCATAGCAATATTTGCGAAAATCATGCGTCTTCAAATACATTGGTTGCCAAGGTGTTCAAACAAGGGTTTTATTGGCCAATAGCGTTTGATGATCAAAGAGTGGTGAGGATTTGCGAAGGTTGCTAGTTTTTTGCGCGTCAATCTCATGTACCTGTTCATGAGTTGTGCATGATACCGATAACCTGGCCGTTTGCTACTTGGGGCTGGACATTGTAGGACCATTGAAGAAAGCGCCAGGGGCTTCACTCACTTGTTCGTTATATTTGATAAATTCTCCAAGTGGATTGAAACGGAAGCGATTACGCATACGACCACATCGCGAGCGATCAAGTTCGTTCATAACATCCGTGTTTGATTTGGAGGTCAATGATCGCAGTTTACTTGAGAAGTTTTCAAAGATTACTCGGGAACTTGGGTATTAAGATTCATTACGCATCGGTCTCGCATCCACGGAGTAATAGTCAAGTGGAACGAGCCAATGGGATGCTTCCGACCGGTCTTCGACCAAGGATTTACGGCCGCTTGAAGCCATATGCGGGGATGTGGGTGAAAGAATTGCCATGGGTCTTGTGGGGGCTACGTACGTATGCTAGTCGTGCTACGGGACGGACTCTATTTTCTCTTGTGTATGGATCGGAGGCAATGTTACCTACCGAGGATAACATGATTTCTACTCGAGTTCGGTGCTATGATGAAAGCAAGTATGATGAACAACGTCAAATGGAGTTGATTGCTGTGGAAGAACTATCCGATCGAGCACTGGTCCGAGTTGCTGCGTATGATCAAGGGTTGCGAAGGTATCATGACCGCAATGTGCGCGTCGGGGAGTTTCAAGTGGGGGATTTGGTGCTCCGAAAAATTCAATCTAACAAGAATCGGCATAAGTTATCACCGATCCGGGAAGGACCATTCATAGTTAAACCAGTCTCCGGACCGGCCGCTTATGGGCTCATGACCGAGGATGAGGAAGAGATATCGAATTCGTGGAATATTGACCAGCTACATCGCTTTTATACTTGAGTTTTTGTTGTATTATGTCCTTATGTACCGCTATGTTCATGATAGCTGCTTGATAATATGAAATATATCAAGTTGTGCTTATTTGCATAGTGTTTCGTCTCGGAATTTTAATTTTACATTAATATACCGAGCCCACGGGGATTTTATTTGAGAGTGGTCAGTAATAATTTGTAATCCTTAGTCTTCGGACCAGACCGCCTCTATGAGTTATATCTAGCGCTGATTAGAGGAAATGGTCACGTCATAGTTGGGTTGTGATGAAATTAACCACTGTTGCTTGATTCTAGACTTGATTGGCTAAATCAGGAGTAATTCTGTGATTTTTTGAGAAATAATGACTGGTTATTAAACTTACGTTATTTTTTCTTTATTTGAACTACTCTAGACCGTTGCGATGCTGCGCGAACGGACTTAGTCTTATACGGAGGAAGAATGAAAGCATATAAAGACCGTTCATAGAAAGAAATTTAATTGAAATTGCAATAAGGATAATATTTGAGACATTTATATTAGAACATTAGTTTACATTGCAATTGTTTTTTGGGAGAATTACAAGCCTAAACTCTAAATTACTACGCTAGACCAATAGAAGTCCCGGTATCGGCGGTCTCTGGATTCTTGGTCAACGGGTCATCAACTATGTCTTTTGAAGCTGAAGAGAGCGTCTCAAAGTTCAGGTCTTCATAATCCTCTTCAATAGCTTGCTTTGAGGCTTTGACGGCTTCGGTAGCTTCAATTCCAGCTTGGGTCACAGCCGGATCTCCTGTCGGGTCAACCGGTCTTGGAACGGCTTTTTCTTTATCCGCCTGAGCGGTCTTGGCGGTTTCTAGCGCCTTGTTCGGGTCGGCTCTCGGTTGAGCGTTTTCTTCTTTTGCGGTTTTAGTAGACAGCGGTGTCGTAGACTTACCTTACGGGTATAAATTGATCGGAAGAATGATTCATCAAGGATATGGTAGCATATTGAAGACAAAAGACCGGTGGGGCGGGTCCACGAGTGGTGTCCGATCGGTATAGGATTCCGAGGAGGTTCCATAAGACCGGTATGGAAACAGAGGCGGACAACAAGACTGGATTAATCCTCAAGGAAAGTATAAGACCGACCGAGTAGGACTCGAATTGATAAAGAAGCTTAGAGATAGACTTTCTAAGTATGTATACCTTGTAACCAACTAGGATTCTGCATGTAACCTTGCCTCCCCGAACATATAAGGCGGGGACGGAGACCTCTAGAATGACAAGTTCTCACAAGTTAGGACAAGTTCCTACAATCTAGACAATACGCAATTATCAATCTGCTACGAGCAATACATAAAACACATGCCGTAGGGTATTACTCTCCATCGAGAGGCTTGAACCTGTCTAAAATCGTGTGGTCTTGTGTGTTTTCTGTGTTGCACCATCGAATTCCACGCTCGTGAGGGACCGGGTAGTTCTAGTGTCGAGTTTATGACTCGACATTTGGCGCGCCGAGTAGGAGACCCAGTGAGTTTTTGGAGAATTCGATGGCTTCTACGACCGACTTTGACTTCGTAATAAGCTTCAAGATCTGCGCCGGGTCTCTCAACTTCGTTCTACGATGACGGGTGGTGTCGCAGGACGACAACCGCCGCCACGACGACGACGACGAGCGGTGTCGCAGGACGACGACTGTCGCCGCCGCGGCGACGATGATGAGCGTTGTTGTAGGGCAAGGACCGCCGCCGCGACGCACGACGACGACGAGCGATATCGCGGGACGACTACCGTCGTCGTTGTGTGACGACGACTAGTGTCGCGGAGAGACGCCCATGGCGGGACGACGACCACCGCCGCCGTGTGACGACGATGAGTGGTGTCACGAGGCGATGACCGGTGCAGGACGACGATCGCCGCCACGACGACGACGGTGATCGGTGCGGTGATCGCCATCATGTGACGACAAAGATCGATGTCCCCGAGCCATGACCGATGCCACGATGATAATTTCGACAGCTTTAATCGGTTGTCAACTTCATCTTGGAGCGCCGCCGCTGCTCGGACGCGGTCTTGAGCATTAGCGCGGCTGCTAATCTTCGGTTTTGACCGATCGCGCCGTCTTCAACAACTTTTATCGGCTGTCAACTTCAACTTGGAGCACGGCTGCTGCTCGGACGCGATTTTGAGCATTAGCGCGGCTGCTAATTTTCAGTTTCGATCGAGCGCGCTGTGTTCAACAACTTTCATCGATCGTCAACATCACTCTATAGAGTCCTCCAGACATACCGTCCTACATATGTGCCAAGTACTTGGACTTCACCAAATAAACGATTCCCTAGATCTCTGTCATCTACTACACCCGGTGGTGTAACAACCCTAAGAAATAAATATGCATTTCATGTCATTGAGAATCATATCGTCATGCTTGTATTTTCAAAGTCATTTGGTTATGTGCGAATGTACATGTTAAATTAAGTTTTTAATTTAATTTAATTTACTTCATTTTAAAAGACTGGGAATGTAATAAATTAATGTGTTTAAAAACTTTTCCTGGTCAGGAATTTGATAATATGATTTTTGAACATTTTTCCAAATTTTTAGCACTTTCGGGAATAGACAAACCAATTGTTTTAAATTCCAAAAACAGTTGTAAGTTTGAATTTTTATTTCAAAAACCATTATGATTTTGAACTTTGGCCTTATAAACAAAAAGATTCAAAATACTTTGCAATACCACGTAATTTTTCGCGTAATTTTTTGAGCCACGGAAATACGTTTTCTAATTTTGTGAGAGCTCGGGGATATTTTTTCAAAACTGCCGAGTCATCCCCACCCATCAGCCTCTCTTCCGGTTTGCTCTCGGCGCCGCCGCCATTCTAGCCATTTCTCCGTCGCGTGCCCCCGCCTAAGTGCGCCACGTAGCTGCTTGCGTGTGTCCTTCACCCCAAGCTGGGTAAGAACGATGCCATCCACTGCCTTATTCTCTCCCTCTCTCGATTCCATCCGCTCAAGCAACACCGGCGCCACCCGCCTCTCCTGGCACGCCATCGTTGTCACACATCTATTCCGGAGAATACATTAGTGTGGTACGGATCGTCTCTGGAGATGGTTGACGAAGCAACCATGCTAACATCACACAAATAAACATACATGATTTGCCAAGTTTACATAATTGAGTCTCGAATTACAACTTAAGTTCCAAATAAAAGATACATTAGGTTCGCAAATTTAAGTTACATGATCTTTGTTTGAAATAAAGTGCGGAAGCGATTACATAACACGACGATACATAGATAGCTTATGTAAACCATGCTGGCCTAGGCCATGGCTCACTCATCATGGGTCGGCTTGCGGGAACCACTGAAAAAATACACATGTAGTGGCAAAGCCCGAGTATCTAGCATACTCTGCAAGTCTTACCTGTTGAATTGGCCATCTAAGACCGACACCTAGATGCATGGGGGTTGACCAGGTTCACTTGATATTTGCATAGAAACATCACCTATTTACTTATGTTTGCATTTTTATAATTAGCCACATTAATAGGGTTGTTGCATAAAAGAAACATTAGTGAGCATACTAAGCAATACAAGAGTTGCAATACAATACGAGTATCAATATAAAACAGCAAGTAACTCATATCTTCCAACTTACTAAACATTGCAAACTGTTCGAAACAAGTGGTACTCATTAACCGAGAGGGACGACGATAATTATCGAATTATAATCCTGCAAGAAAGACCCAAATGCACGATATACGCATCATTTAAGAACACTTATGGCCACCGTTCGCGAGTTCATCATAAAATTAAGCGAGGGGCCACCGACCCCGAGTACATGTCCCCCTTGCAACCCCGTTCAACAACATGCCAAGGCTTAACCCGTGTACTCTCCAACGGTCCTCAAACCCGTGCAACCATCGTGCCATACACATCACCTCTGGATCGGTGAGATATCCGGCCTACTTTACAATTCACAAGCTACATAGGTTTATCAATCCCCATAAGAAAGGTATGCACTTGGTACACAACTCAAACTTGTTCACCGAGTCACAATGGAGTGTTCTCAACTTTTACCAATTTAACATAATTAAGTGTATCATAAATAATATGTGGGTGTCCAGCCCTATCATTTACTCCATAAGCATAGGCATAGTATTTCTAACGAGAGTTCGACTCACATTCTACATATGACATATATGGGAAAATGCAAGAGGGGTTTTTATTCAACTCCTATAACGTAATGTACATTCAACATCCTTAAATATAGTGATAAAAGAAAGATTTTTGAAATAAATGGGAATGCACTTGGTGGTTGCCTTGGGAGTGATCGAAGTTAGTATTAGCTTCACAAGCGTTGAGATCGGCAATGGCTTCTTCCGGCGAGATTATTTCGACGTTGTTACCTAGGGAATGAATTGCAATGCATAAGTCACAAGAATACAAGGTCAATGAAGATGATTATCATTGTGTGCTGTTCATGTAGATGCCATATGCACGAATGAGTAATATCAAGTTCATAGGATTAGTGGCTTACATAAACACATGAATTGCTAGTCTTCTTGACTAAATAAATTAATCACTATGAGCACAACATGGGCAATAGCAATAATCATGGCAAGCTAACATGCCTGTTGTGTACTACCCACTAATTGTTCAGATTTAGAGTGATGAGCAAATCATATGTGAGAACGTACAAGCTTAAGACATGAGGGTAAACACCTATTATCACATGTGATGACGTTTAAGCAATGTGATGAAGGAAATTAATTAGGCAAGGATTCTAAGCATATGACCATGGCATCATGTGGCACTTCGAACATGGGGGACTAATTGCGCTATATAAATAGTAATTAAGACAATAAGCATATAGGGAATATAAGTTATGAGTATGACTTCATAATTCCATATGCTGAAATTCACATTTACACTATAACAAAAACTCGCTATAGCCACGCCACCCAAAATGAAGTAGCCACGGCAAAAAAAATAAACCGTGGCTACGGTAGGTGGCGGGGCTGGCGGCCTTTGAACCATGGCTATAGAAGCCACTATAGCCACGGTTGTCTTTGTGAACCGTGGCTATAGTGGCATGCACCAATAGCCACGGTCCACATCACCAACCGTGGCTATAGTTTCTTCTATAGCCACGGTTGAAGAAGTGGACCGTGGCTATTGTTTTCCACGAGTATAAAAGCCGCGTTCGGACGAGAACAGGAGCTCGGTCCAAGTGTGGCGGCTCGAAAATTGAGCAAAAAAATGAAAACCGAGGGGAGAAGGTTTTGATCTCGTTTTTTTTGTAGAAATTTGTTCTCCGTGTTAAGGGAAACTCATCCCATGTATTATTTGTTGCTATAGTGTTGTAATCATGGAGAATTTTGGATTACCATTTGACCTAGGTTTTGATTTCGATTTGTCAAATTCCTTCATGTTTGTAGGTTTGTTGTTGGTTTGAGTTGTGTATAATAAACTCATATATCATGTGCTTGTGTTGCATACAAAAAAATCATGTCTTACAAGCCTTTTTTATGTCAATCAATTCAAGATCTACTTTATGCTCTCTTGAGAGAGACCCCTAGAGCACGGTTTAATTATTAAAAGATTCTAGTCAATTAATAATAATTTGTATAGTGGGTTTTTATATATGATAGCATATTGTATTATGCAATATATTAGTTCCCTTATATTTTCTATAAATATATAATATTCATAATGGTAAATAGATTATTTAGTAATTAATTAATAATTATTAATTCTAGAACATTATGTTATGCAATATATTAGTTTCCTTATATTTTTTATAAATACTTAATATTCATACTTGGTAATTATTTGATTTAGTAATTATTTTATTATAATTAATATTCGCGTAATGCTTGTTTAGATGGACAAAACATGGATGTACGAAGAGTCAAGATTAAGTGCATATTTCCGAGGTCAAGTCGATGTATTTCTCAAGAGGGTCTGTCGAGCATGCTAAGCGTCTAGGAAGACAAGAAATATATTGTCCATGCGTGGACTGCAAGAATCAAAAATTGTGGACGAGATACACTTGTAATCAAATCTCACTTAGTGAGGAGGGGTTTCCTGGAGAATTATACGAGGTGGACAAAGCATGGAGAAGACGAGGCGGTCGAAGTTGAGTTGCAGCCGATTGAAGTTGAAGCGAGAACGGTTTGTCGAAGTTGACGAGACTTTTGATTTTCATGTCGAAGAAGAACAATGTACTGATTTTGATGTTGAGGAATTGTTATGTCATGTTGAGCCGCAAGTTTTACTCAATGCGGGGACAACAAGAGGGCTTGATAACTTTGCAACGATAGAGAAGGCATCAAAGGATTTATTATTTGAGGAGTCCAAGGGATGTTCTAAAGAGAATACTTGTGTTACGTACGGTTCTCGAACTCATGAAGCTGAAGGCCATCCATGGGTGGTCGGATGCCGGTTTCAATGAATTGTTGGATCTTCTTTCGGATACACTTGCCAAAGCCAAACTTGTTACCAAAAAACACGTACTATGCTAAGAGACTGATATCTCCAATGTCGCTTGGGTGTGCAAAAAATCCACGCATGTCCAAATCATTGTATATTATACCGGGGGAGGAGTTCAAGGACCTCGTGAGATGCCCAAGGTGCAAACGAAGTCGTTACAAGACGAATGAGGAGTATGATGTAGACACAACTAATAAGAGGGAAAGAATGACAGGAAGAGGAAGAAAAGCGATATCGTCAATGGTAGCGACGATGATAGTAAGGTTCCGGCCTTGGTCATGTGGTACCTACCGGTGGTCGATCGCATAAGACGGATATTTGCCAACCCAAGAGATGCTGAACCGATGACATGGCATACACGTAAGAGGGACCCTAATAAGCTGAGTCATCCATCGGATGGAACCCAGTGGAAAAACTTCGATCGTAACCACCGTGACGACTTCTCGCACGAGCCAAGAAATATACGGTTTGCATTGAGTACGGATGGAATGAACCCTTTTGGTATGACGAGGAACGTTCGCAGCGTTTGGCTCTGTGCTGCTAACAATGTTCAACCTCCCCCATGGTTGTGCCACAAGAGGAAGTACATATTATTGTCTATTCTTATATCCGGACCGAAAGAACACTGGGAACGACATAGATGTCTTCCTGGAACCACTTGTTTGAAGACATGCGGAAACTATGGTTGGAAGGTGTGCGTATGTGGGATGAGCACCGAAGAGACTACTTCACGTTGAAAGCGATCATTTTCGTGACCGTAGCCGATTCCCCGGCGTTAAGGGCGCTTTCGGGCCAGGTGAAAGGAAAGGAGGCATGCTTTGTTTGTGTTGACGATACATCACACGTGTATCTTCCATCATCCAAGAAGACGAGTGTACACTCGAAATCGTCGATTCTTACATCGGAGCCACCCGTATCGACGGATGGCCAAACAATTTGATGGTACGATTGAGACCGGCGAAGAACCTCGACGTTGGACCTCTAGGGATGTCTTTGATAAGACAAAAAACATTAAAGCTACATTTGGAAAGGCCGTGAAGGGAGTTGCAAAGTCAAAAGCTGCAACGCCGTATAAGAAGCTTTCTATATTCTACGAGATATCTCGAGTGCTTGGGAAGAATTGGAAGTGACTCATGCATTTGATTGGATGCACATTGGGAAAGGTGTATTTGACGGCACTACCGGCCTTATACTTGACCTACCAGTAAGACAAAGGATGGACTGAACGCACGTAGAGACCTTGTAGAGATGAATATTAGGCCAGAGCTCCATCCGCAAGAAAGAGCGAACGGAAAGTACTACCTGCCGCCGACTGCTACACCCTAACGCGTGAGGAGAAAATAGCGTTCTTGAAGTGTCTACACGGGATTAAAGCACCGACCGGTTTCTCATCGAATGTCCAAAATCTCGTAGACATGAAAGACTTAAAGATAAGTGGTTACAACACTCATGATTGTCACACACTACTTTCGGTGTTTACGGCTATCGCTATCGAGCTGTGAAATCGGAATGGTTGAAGTTGACTATCACTCGTACGTGCTATTTACGGAACGCGGTCTCAAAGAAGGTGATCAATAAACATGAGTTGGATAACCTACGAACCCACATAAAGGAAACAATGTGCATGCTCGAAATGTGCTTTCCGCCATCCTATTTTGATACTATGGAACACTTCATGCTTCATATTGTTGACCGAGATATCTGCTTTGGGTCCCGTCTACATGCATCATATGTTCCCCTACGAGAGGTTCATGTATGTTATGAAACGCTATGTACGTACTCGTTGTCATCCGAGAGGGTTCAATGATTGAGGGCTACACCACCGAGGAGATTATTGAGTGTTGTGCAGATTATATTAAAGACGGTCGATCTATTGGTGTACCCGTGTCTCGTCATGAGGGAAGGTTAAGTGGAAAAGGTATACGAGGACGAAAATCATTCACCGACCGCGAATATAAACGAGTTGACAAAGCCCATTTTCTTGTACTTGCAACAATCACGTATTGTTGCCCCGTATTCGTAAAACACATTGAGGAGCTTGAACTAAACAATGTTCGGGGCAAAAGCGGTGCATGGTTAGTACGGGAGCACAAGAAAACTTTCACATCATGGTTCGAGAGTCAAGACCTTCCACGTGGAGACTCGATGGATGAGAAAATGTTGAGAATCTTAGCTGCCCGACCTTCAAAGACTGTGGTGACTTATCGGGCGTACGACATTAATGGTTTTACTTTTCACACTTCAAAGAAGGACACGAAAAGTAAGTGTCAAAACAGCGGAGTTCGAGTTGAAGCCCTTGATGACGATAACAATTACACCTCATATTATGGGTACATAGAGGAAATTTGGGAGCTGAACTATGGACCAGATTTACAAGTTCCTGTCTTCAAATGCAAATGGGTCAAACACCCAGGTGGGGTGGAGGTCGATGAATACGGGTTAACCGTCGTCGATCCGAAGAATGTAGGTTATAAAGATGACCCGTGGATACTTGCTAAGGTAGCAGAACAAGTGTTCTATATACTCGATCCAAAGGATGAGAAGAAGCACATTGTTATACCCGGTAAACAAAGAATACTTGGAGTGGATGGGGTCGACGATCAAGATGCATACAATCGGTATGATGAAGTTCCATTATTCGTGGATCCGAAAAAATTTAAAGTCATTGAAGCAAAACTATCGTATCAAGGAATGCCATACCTACGCACAGATTGCGAAGGAAAAATCGTTCAAGGATAATGTACCTTTATTATTTCATTGCGATGTACCTATGATGTACTCGAGATATATATGTTTCAGCAATCTGTAATTAATTTAATAATATTTTAGTGAATTTTGAGCAAAATAAATGAATTTAATAACCTTTCCATTTTTTCTGTCACTTTTCACAATTTAACAAGTTTCAATTATCTAAGTCTACCTGTTAATAATTATCTAAGTCTACCTGTTAATATTCTTTTAAATAACCCCATTTAACAATTATCTAAAACTTGCTAATAAATATTTAATAAGTCTACCTGTTAATAATTTTCAGCCACATAAATTAAATTATCAACAATTAACTAATTTCACAATTTAACAAGTTTTAAATAATTTTTCAACTACTTTAATTAATTTAATAATATTCTATTTATTTTCAGCAACATTAATGGATTTAATAAATTGTTAATTATTTTTCTGCCACTGAAATCAATTATCTAAGTCTACCTGTTGATAATTATCTAAGTCTACCTGTTAATATTCTTTTAAATAACCCCATTTAACAATTATCTAAAACTTGCTAATAAATATTTAATAAGTCTACCTGTTAATAATTTTCAGCCACATAAAATAAATTATCAACAATTAAATAATTTCACAATTTAACAAGTATTAAATTTGACAACCTCAGTTATAGCCACGGTTGACTTCTTCAACCGTGGCTATTGTAAACCGTGGGCCTTGGGGCCTTGATTATGTTCTAATGCGTTGGTCAATGTGGTCGGGTCCGTGGGCCAAAATTTTTTAAATTTATTTATACATTTATTTTTAAAATTTAAAGTTTGTATATATACTGATTTAAAGTTTGGGCCTCACTCTTTATATGAGGCCCATTAGTAGTTCATCCATTAGTTCATTTAGGTTGTTTTTTTTTTAATTTCTATTTAAATTTTGAAACATGTATATAGAATTCAAATATTGTCCAAATTTACTGATTCTTGTTTCTAAATTTGTATAAAATTCCAATCTATCCATTTCCACTTTGTTTTGTTAGAATCTCCAAACTATTGTATTGAATTTTCTTCAAATTTACTTAGGGTACGTTTTGACATTTATTTAATCATTTTTATTTCATAAACCGTATCGATTTTGACCTCAACATTCGGTCGGTATGCATGCCATTAATAAACACAAACGTGGAATTTTTGGTTTAATTTTTCAAAATATATAAATTTGTTTGGTAACAAACAACATGAGTTCCAGTACAAAACTCCACTCACTCGAGACGCATAGTCCCATTTGAACTACTTTTTTTGTAAAAATCTTTAAAAAAAATTATAAAAAATATAACTGAGTTCGAATGCTCGGGAAACAGTGGCATGCCAAAATGTAGGTCAAACGGGCTTATAGTTTGCAAATGATAAATGTGCAAAATAATAGAAAAAACATGGTGTCATTTGATTTTTTTATCTGCACCATTTTTATTATTTTTGAATTGAAAATTGGCACACACATGTGTGATACAAATTAAAATCTACTGTAATTTTGTTGGAAATTTTTGAAATATTTGGGTCATGTAAAAGTGAAGAAAAACAATTCTAAAGACGAAATATTATATTAAAAAGTAATGGAGTAGAAAAAACAAAAAATATATATGTGTTTGTAGACAACTAAACAAGTGACATGCCAAAAGTTAGGTGCAAAGTCATTATAGTTTTTAGAATAAAAATTGAAGAAGTAAAAGAAAAATTACACAAAAAAAAAAGTAAACACTCAATGACAAGTGGGGCCGGATGAAACAATAGCCACGGTTGGTTCCGGAACCAACCGTGGCTATTGAATGTTTCACCGACATGCGGGCCCCACATGTCGGTGGGAGCTCAATAGCCACGGTTGGAATTGACATCAACCGTGGCTATTGTTATTTGTCCCACCGACATGTGGGACCCTCCCAAGTATTTCCAACCGTGGCTAATGCGGCCTTATAAAGGGGCAGGCCATGGGCGGGCATAACCCTAACCCTTGGCGCGCTGCAAATCGACGCCGCCGAGCCGCCCGACTGCGCCGCCCTCGTGCTCCTCCTTCTCTTCTCCTCCATCGTGCCGCCCTCGCGCTGCTCCTCCTCTTCTCCTCCACTGCGCCGGCCCGAGCTCCTCCCGTCGGAGCTCCTTCCCCAGCCCGAGCTCCGCCCCGCCTCGGCTCCTCCCCGCCGGCCCGAGCTCCTCCCCGCGCGCCGGAGCTCCTCCCCGCGCTCCTCCTTGCCGGTCCTCCCCGACGGCTGCCCTCCTCGACTCCTGCGCCCGGAGCTGCGCCGCGAGCTCCTCCTCTCGTGCTCCCCTCCGCCGCAGAGCTCCACCACCTCCTCATCGTCTCCCTCGTCGCTAGCCCTCCCCTGGTATGCCTTCCCCCTGTCCCCTCCCCCACGGTTAGGGTTGCCTGCTCATGTTCGGTGTTCTGCTCATGTTATTGTAATATTGCCTGCTTTAATTGGAAGCGATGCTGCGATGTTCGGTGTTCTGCTCATGCTGAAATGCTGCGATGCTCATGCTCGATTGTGGATCTGTTAGCTCTGAATTATTGTGCTCATTGTGGATCTGTTTGAGCATTATTGTGCTCATTGTGGATCTGTTTGAGCATTATTGTGCTCATTGTGGATCTGTTAGCTCTGAATTCGGAGCTAAATTTGTCTGTTTGAGCATTATTGTGCTCATTATTGTGTGAATTCAGAGCTAAATCTGTTACCATTATCTATTCTTGCTCTGAATTCGTGGTCTATTATGGCCCTGCATACTGTACTATACTTGCATCATTTTGATACCCTATTATTGATACCCTATTTTTAATTCTATAATCATTTTGCATCAAACAAATAAACTAAAATTTCTATAGGCTGACATCATTGTTGGCTCTGAATTTCTATAGGCTGACATCATTGTTAGCTCTGAATTTCTATAGGCATACTGTACTATACTTGCATCATTTCTATACCCTATTATTGTTAGCTCTGAATTGCTATGATACAATGCTCGATCTGCTATGATACAATGCCTGCTATGTTCCATGGGATCTGCTATGATACAATGGGTTTGAGGCATGTTGGCTTTACTGAAATTCTACACATAGATAAATATTGATGGCCTTGGCTGCTGGCTGTTGGCTTTACTGAAATCCTAGATCGATATTTATCGATGGCTTTGGCTTGGCTGCTGGCGTTACTGAAATGCTGCACTGCTATATTTATCGATGGCTTTGGCTTTGTCTGCTGGCTTGAATTAAATGTTGCACATAGATATTTATCGATTGCTGAAATCCTGGATCGATATTTATCTATGTGCTGAAATGCTCGCTTATTGTGTTGCTTAGGATCGATATTTATCTATGTGCAGCATTGTTGAGATGGACACTTAGGCTTTACTGAAATCCTAGATCGATATTTATCTATGTGCTGAAATGCTCGCTTATTGGGTTGCTTAGGATCGATATTTATCTATGTGCAGCATTGTTGAGATGGACACTTAGGCTTTACTGAAATCCTGGATCGATATTTATCTATGTGCTGAAATTGCTCGTTTATTGGGTTGCTTAGGATCAGCATTGCTGAAATGGACACTTAGGCTTTACTGAAATCCTGGATCGATATTTATCTATGTGCTGAAATTGCTCGTTTATTAGGTTGCTTAGGATCAGCATTGCTGAAATGGACACTTAGGCTTTACTGAAATCCTGGATCGATATTTCAGTAAAGCATACGTGTCTTCCTCTTTTCCCTCTCCACCTATGTCACCTATTTCAGTAAAGCCTAAGTGAAGCCAAAGCCACCTCTTTTCTCTTGGCTGCTGGCTGTTTTTGAGATGATTTCAGTGCTTATTTAGTGCTGATTTCAGTGCTTATGTAGTGCTGATTTCAGTGCTTATTTTGTGTATGCATTTGCCACCTATCCATCGTGGCTAAACCGATGGTATAAAATTGGTCACCTATCTATCGTGGCTATCTGAATAATACATTAGCCACCTGTTTTCTCATCTCTTTTCCCTCTTACTCTCTTTTCTCCTCTCTTTCATGGCTAGACCATTGTTCTCAAATAAAAACTATTTCCTCCTCTCTTTTCTCTTTTTTCTCCTCTATTTCCTCTCTTTTCCTCTCTCACTCTCTAGCTAAATCAGCACATGGATTATAAGGCAAAGTATTTATTTTAAGTGCTGATTTCTCATCTCTTTCCTCTCTTACTCTCTTTTCCTCTCTCTCTCACTCTCTTTCACCTATGGATGGCCGTTGATTCGGCAACCCGCACTGAGAGCAAAAAATCCAATCTTTTTGGCAGATGATGATTGTTGATAGAAGAGGAGGTAGCTGGGGGGGGGATCAATATAGAATGTAGGGTGTCTTTCATTAGGAAGGTTGGTACAATAAAATGCAAGACATACCGCAACTCGTACGACCTGGGGTAGACATGGTCGGATGCTTGGGTATTCTCCGGATCATCTTTGTGATGTGTATGGCACATTATATTTGATTTTCCGGAGGATACCCAAGTATCCTGACCTATCTACCCCGAGGTCGTATAAATTGTGGTATGCATTACATAGTGTGCACCTGCCTTTCTTATGAAAGTGTTCTACATTGTATGTTCATCCTCCTCAGCTGCATCCTCTTCTTCCCCGTTCGATGCCATGGAATGTACTCATTTTCTTGGAAAAATATATTTTCAACTAAGTCTTCAAAAAAAATTCTAACTTTTTGGCAGATGACGATGACTCTTGATAAGCATTTGCATATTTAGGAGAACGGGAAGATGGGGTAGAAGAATATAGAATGTAGGGTGTCTTTCATTAGGAAGGTTGGTACAATAAAATGCAAGACATACCGCAACTCGTACGACACTGGGGTAGACATGGTCGGATGCTTGGGTATTCTCCGGATCATCTTTGTGATGTGTATGGCACATTATATTTGATTTTCCGGAGGATACCCAAGTATCCCGACCTATCTATCTCGAGGTCGTATAAACTATGGTATGTATTGCATAGTGTGCACCTGCCTTTCTTATGAAAGTGTTCTACATTGTATGTCCTTCTATCTCGTCTTCCTCTTCTTCTATTTGATCCCGATGTTATCCATGAAATGTAAAATAACCTGGACCGAATGGAAGCTGGTTCCTCAAGAGCGTAAAGAGGAAATGTGGAATGCCGTTAGATCACACATTCTCTTCCCACCGGCGGACCTCGAGAAAGCCAAGAAGGCAACGCTGACCGCAATGTCACATATCTTTCGAGAATGGAGGTCCCGACTAAACTGCCGTTACGTGAAACGTGGCATAACACCCTTTGACGATTATGGTCAAATAAGTCCACAGGATCGGGAAGAATTTGTTCAGCAGAAGACAGCTAGGCCTGCCAAGGACCTTAGTGCAAAGATGTTAGAGCTGAACAGAAAAAATAAGTACAAGCCACACTTGGGCCCGGCGGCTACAAGAAAAAGATTCCGGAGTGGAAGGCGATGGAAGAAAAGCTCCGTGCTGAAGGGAAGCCTGATCCACTAGAGGGCCTCGAGCCGCGTGCCAAAAATTGGGTCCGTGCGCCCTCTAAAATGGATGAACATGGGGAGATTATTCCGATGGACGCGGAATCGGCGCAAGTTATCCAGCAATTGACGGGTGACATCAAGTCACGAGACGCGATCTGGTGTTATTCAATCCGAATATCACAGAGACCAACTCTCTCTTGCTGTGGGGACCAAAGAGCATGGCGGGCGGGTGCGAGCGGTGTCCTCCAAGGCAACTTGGAAAGAGGGTTTCTCCTCTAGCTCTTCCGCCTCGTTGTACAAAAAACATAAATTTCACAAGAAAGATAAAGAGGAGAGGGACAAGGAAGAGTGGAGGAGACAGATGGAGATGTACCAAGCTGACTGCGAAGTGGAAGTATCCCTAGTACGACTCCTACTCGTCCCAACCACTTCGCCTAGCTTTACCTCCCCGTTAGAAGGGGAAGTGATAACGCAAGAATGTTCTTGTGAGCTGCATGTTCCATTTGGTTACAAGGGAAAGACCATGAAGGTTGCAACTGGTAGAGCACTTCCGGGACGAACGCTCCACAACATGGATATTCCACCCGAGTACGTCCGTGTTACCGTCGAGCAGGTCAACCAAGGATGTGAGGAGCACGAGATTGAGTGCCCCATACCCGAAGCGGGGATTATAACTCTACATGATGCTATCGGTTCGTTCATCATGTGGAAACGTCGTGAGGTTGTGCTCTCCGAACCACGAGTTTCCGCTCCCCCTTGTCCGGACACGGATCGGTTCATGAGAGTCAACAATTCACGGGGGATGAAGGCTGGAGCAGGACAACCGTCTCCTTTGTCGGGTGCTGCTTCAGCCGCTAAGGAACAAGCTGAACAAGAACATGAAGCGGTTATGAGTCCTATACTCGCGGACAGCCCGCTGCAAGAAACCGCCACGGTACACAGCTATGAGGACCCTCGGCAACAAATAGTGCCTCTTGTCGAGCCGGAAGGGCAATGTATCTCCTCCGTCGAGGCGAAGCTGAAACCCTAGCCTTGGATGAAGAGGCTCGGTTTATCGAGCCTCTTCGGAAGGAGTTTACTCTCGTAATTCCTAGGATGATTACGCCTGCGAGGGTGGATCCGTCAAAGCCGCAACCGGAACATGTCACGAAATATTTGGAGCGAATGAGGAAGGGACCCGTGCAGCCAATCACGGAACCGCGTCAATTGGTACATTACGATGATGACATATTTGAGGGTCGTGACAAGAATGAGGACTTCCCAAATTTCATCTTTGGCAAACCCCTCGTATCTAAAAACATGTTGTCAAACCTACCGTGGGAGATGCGGAAGCTGCATGACTGGTACGTAGCGGCAGCGAAAGAAGGAGTGGATATGATCACCTGTAAGCTTCCGAAGGACGTGTTCAACGATACCGGTGATTCGGTCCTTGGACTATATTTCAATGATATCCACACTATGTTTCGCCTCGGCGAGATGGACACGACCTTCGTAACCTTGTGGTGCATGTAAGTGCCTCCATCCATCTTTTTCTTGTCTCGTACTTTTTGCAGTACATGTTACACACTCCCTTTTGCTTTTAATGTAGCTTGAATTCAACATTTCAAAAGAAGAGATACGACAGACCCGATTGGAAGGTTGGGTATCTCAATCCGAGCTTGATCAATCAAAGTGCGATCAACCCCGGATAAATGAGCAAGATAAGATATATAAGGATAAGACACCACAAGAGTTACAAGAACTGAAGGACACCATGAGGACAAAAGCTAGGGGTCGAGTTGCAGGTTATATTTACAGGTGCTTCGGGGAATGGCAGGATTGTCACGCCATTTACGCGCCTTACCACTTCGAGTAAGTTCGACCACTACCTTCCTCTTGTCGATCGTAAAGATAGATGACATACTAATGAATACGATCTTTTGTTGCAGCGGTCATTGGATTTGTTTGCTGATCATGCCAAAAATTGGAGATCTATTAGTCTTGGATAGCCTTGACTACGACTCCAATCGCTACGAAGATATCGTGAGCGTTATAAATTGGTAAGTACAGACGTACAATTAAATAGCGATAATTTCATGCAATAATACCCTTTTCTCAATACTGTAGTGCTTATTTGAACTACGTAAAGAACCCGAAGGTGACACGTTATAGAATTCGGAAACAAATATACTTTCGTCATAAATTTCCGGTAAGACACACGTCACACACATCTAATTTTCTTTACGCTGCTATCATTGAAATAGAGTGATGTTTTTTACTTCACTCTATTTAACGAGTGCATTAAGCAAGTAAAAGGTAGTGTGCATTGTGGATACTACGCATGTGCGTATTCGAGCTCCGCTGCATCCTACTTGAATGTCATCACCCATGAGACCACCGAGGAGGTACGCTAAGATTGCATCTGTTTAATTTACATTCTTTCTGTTTTTGTCAATCATGTACCAACTTTCATGTATTTATTGACAGCGAACAAAAAGTCTAGAAAAGGCAATGATAACGGACAAAAAGATATTGAATGAAATATCCAAGAATGGATTCCGACGGCGCGAAAGCATCTAAGTACAAATGACATGTACTACATTGTCGCTAGGATGTGCCGTTTCTTGCTTAGGGAGGTCATCGAGTCCTCGTAGTCGGTTCTTTGACGAACAAAGCGAAGTGACGAAGGAGCATCGGGCACTTTTTGAGTGGTGCGGCTCGAAACGACCGTACGAGCCCGATGTTGTTGAAGATTCGTATAGTATAGACTTAGTTTGAAAAAATATTGTGATGTTCACATTATTAAACTTTTGATAGATTTTGTTAATATCTGTAAATATTTTGTTAATGTGATGTAATACTTTAATATTAATGTGATGTAATTATTTATGGTTAATGTTATGTAATTGTAATTTATTATTTCTAATACGTATTTATTTTTTTTATTGTTAAACAAGTAAATAGCCACGGTTCACTATGCCAACCGTGGCTATAGTGGACACCACTAAAGCCACGGTTGGCATAGTGAACCGTGGCTATAGTATTCCACTATAGCCACGGTCTAAGTGTCGAGCCGTGGCTATAATACGCAACTATAGCCACGGTTGGCTATGTTAACCGTGGCTATAGTACGCCACTATAGCCACGGTGGACATAGTGAACCGTGGCTATAGTTACGTACTATAGCCACGGTTGTTCTGTTTTCCGAGGCTACGAGATGGTTTTCTCGTAGTCTCGGAAACATAGCCACGGTTGGGGCTGACCGTGGCTGTAGAGCCCCCCAACCGTGGCTATAGTGAGTTTTTGCTATAGTGTTACTTGATTTAAACAAAACAACAGCAAAACAATTATCTATGGTGCTCAAAATTAAACATGTTATTTAATGCAAGTGTATAGGACTATGGAGAGTAATTCTACCAAGTTTCATGCAAAATAATTTACACATTAATAATATAAATGTATTTACGAGAAAATGCCAATAATGCAATAACTTGAAAAATATGCAACAAAAATGCAAATGCTTGTGCAGCTGCTCATGTATGCCAAGATATGCCAAGATGCATGGTCTGCAGAAGGTTCCTATTTATTTGATTTTATTTAAATAGTTATGAATTTATTTAGCTCTCAAGGGTTGCAAATTAATCATTTTTGAAAATTACCTAAACAAAGAATTTACAAGGGTTCATGTTACTTTTTGAAATGTACACATTTCAAGGGTTCAAACAAATTTTAGTTTGGAATTTTTAGACTTCAGAATTATGAGATATGAATTTTCTAAAAAGCAATAAACTTCAGACTATTTTTCAAAATTGCCATTGGGCGCTTTTTAATGGATTTGGGGCGCGCACGGCCGGGCTTTGCTCGAGGCGGCCTGAGCTCGCCGACGTTCACGCCGCGAGGCGCTGTGGTGGGGGAGAGAGGTCGGGAGTGGGCCCTAGGCGCGTCTCTCGACGCGGGGAACACGCCCACGGGGAAGTTGGGCCTAGGCGGCGGCCGGGGCACCGGCGGCCACGGGCGCGGCGACAGGGGCACCCTTCGGCATCGATGTGCGCGGCGTATGGGCGACGAGAGGGTCCAAGACCGGTGGCAACAGGTCCGCCTCACCTTGGGGAAGGACGGCATCCGGAGGAGGCGATTTGGCAAGGGTGGGAGGTGGGAGGCCGGGGCGACGACAGATCGCTTTCTTCCAAATTACGATGGCGGTGCTGCACGAGCGATGAAACGGTGTTAAGGGAGGTTAAGGGAGATGCTTGCGCGCCCGATTGAAGAGGGAACAGGGGGAGAGAGGCTGCCTAGACGGGGAGGGCCGAGGTGGCGGCCATGGCGGCTCGAAATAGAGGGGTGGCGGCTTCTACTCCCATTCGCGCGCCGAGGAGTGGAAGGGGGCAATGCTGGGGCTTGGGGAGCTAGGAAAGAGGGTGTGCTGGGCCTTGCAACGTTGGGCGATGAGGCCTTGGTCCTGGCGCCGTTTTGTAATGGGAACACGGAGAAGCGGTCGGCACGGCGGGGCTTCCCATTCAATTCCGGTGAGCCCTGTTGGCCGACAGGTACAAATGTACTTGGGAGGGTGGCCAGGGTGGCGTGGGGTGATGGGACGGGGCAGGGCGCACGCGGGGAAGCCATGGTGGCACCGGACCGGCGGGCAGTCCGCCATTGCCCGCTGGGCAATGCTCGCTTTTGAAATTTAATTTGGGAAATTCGGCCGTTTTCGAATAAAATTCAAGACTCGACTTCCAGGACTCGTAAAATCGAACAAAAAATCAGGGGTGTTCAGCATGAGTTGATCTACAATTGTCCTTTTGGTGGAATGTTCAAATTGGGCTCGTGGAGTTTTATAAAAATTCCAGAAACAGTGTTATTTTGAATTCAAATGTGAATTTTTAGGCTTATCAAACTTGGTTCAAAAATTTGGAAAAAATGCTCTAAAATCATGGTTTTGCATGGAAAACACCGTGGTGCAAAAATGTGGGGGTCTTGTCATTATGGAAAAGGATTTCTTAAGAGTTATGGTTTTTCCCCCTTTGTTTAATAATTTTTCTTATTTTCTGAATTTTTGTGTTGGTGATTTGTTTAGCTCTTCCCTAATTGTGGCTTTCAATGCGCTTAACAATGTCATTAGCCCTAATGGTAACATGGAATGTCACAGTCGTCTGACCGCATCCAGCCATCCCTGTCCAGGTCGCAGCCACCAGAAGTTCCGCAAGGGGCCCTTGCATCTCTCTGTGCTGCCCTTTCCCACCGAGCCCCTTCCGTTCAAGAGATCGACGCTCACCTTCCCCAGAAGACCAACACCGGGTGACCGCTACTGTGACTCAAATTCTCCCACGTCGGTGCGCCGTTTCTCCAATCTCTTGGTTCCAACCGTGCGCGATCTCTTCCTCTATCGTCCTGGCAACTCGCCACCGAGCTGTAACACCTTTTTTTAGAATTATTAAAATTTGTCAACAATAGTAAAATAGGGTGCATTTATCACATTGAGTAAGAATAAAATATTTTTTCTTAAATTTATTTAATTTAGGTTGCATTGCATCATGTGCGTTTTATTTTATTTCCCAAACCATAGTTTAAACCATTGTTTTTATTTGGTGATTTAAATCTTGGAAAACAAAGTAAGAAATACTTAAAACCTTTTTTTTTACTAGAATCTATTTTTTTTAGCCGAGTCCACCTAGTGTGCCATAAGCCCAACGCTCATCATCTCCCTCCTCTTTTCTTTTTTTTTCCCTCAAACCACGTGGGCCACCTATTTTTCTTTCTCAGACAACTCGTGCTCAGCAAGGGCGCGGCCCAAGAAGCCCAGTAGGCAAGACGGCTTCGTCTTCCTCACAGCAGAACGCCGCCAGGAGAATCGACGTCGGCGCCATCTCGCCTTCCGTCGCCACACGCCGTTTTGACAAACCGAAGCCACCAACGAGTCCCCTCGTTTCCCCTACCATGTTTTGACTTTTCGAAGCTATAACGGAGTTGTATCGCGCTCTAGTGCATGTTAATTTCCGTCGAGCCGGTTGGCTCTCTGACGAAGCTCGAGCGCCCCGCCTCCCTCCCTCGTTCTCCTAGAAAATGAGCCGCAAGGTTTGCCGTCCCTTTTCCCTCAGCTCTGCACGAAGGCTCACCCTCTCCTGAATCGAGGAATCCGCGACGGCAGTCGTTCCTCAGACTCCGGTGAGAGCTCACCGTCATTGATCCCAAGTCCAGAATCAGTGATGCTCCCCTTATATTTCCCTTCTTTTCGAATTCACAGGAGGTTGGGAAAGTAGGGCATCCGCGTTGTTTTCTCCACTCAGACAACAAAGTCCCCGACGAGTATCATATGTTGGAAATATAAGCATTTTCAGTTTTAATTTAATCCAGAAATAAATCATGAATATGATATATAGACTGCTAAATAAATTAGATAAGTCTACGCAATATCTAGACTTATCTAATAAGCATGAGAAGATGAACACATCTACCATACTATCCATTACTATCAAGCAGAGATAAAACACGAAGGCTAGTATGGAAGATATAGAGAGAACGAGGAGGTGCGTACGTTTCCGGCTTGACGGAATAGAGGAGACCACGACGATGTTCGGGAGCGTCACTATGAAGATAGCGACGTGTTTGGCTCACGCGGCGGGGAAGACGTGCCGTGATGGAAGCAATCGAGCAGTCGTGCGAGCGCTTCCGAAAAACCTTATTCGCCCACTCCGGTGCGGGTTCATAGAAGGCGTCGGTTCCGGAGACATGCTCTCCCGTTCGCTGGTGCACGCCGACGATCGGGATGGAGTAGTCTTGGCGGCGCAGCAGCAAGAGAGGCTAAAATCCTAGGTAAGTTCGAGATATAGTTTCTGCGGCGGCGCCCGTACCTTTATATAGGAGAGACCGCTAGGGTTAGGCGAATCTAAACCTAGTCGGTTTCCAAAACAGAAAACATATTGGACTCGTAGCAAAAATAAAGGCAAAAGGAAGCCGCGCTCCTGCAAGGTAAGGGGCCGGATTTTGGCGGACCATTCACGCAGGTGATGCGCGGCCGCGCCCATAACCCACGCCCGCCTCGCCCGGCCCGGCGAGGCGAGACGAGACGAGCGAGCGGACGCGTGTGGTCTTCCTTCTCTCTTTCTCACACTTGCAAGGAAGGCAAGAGCATACAAGTTTATAAGTTGGTCTCCCTCCACCTCCACTTAGCAATGTGGCACTAAAGATTGCACTCCCACCATCCCTATAGGGGCCTTTGAGATTTTCTAGGAATTATAAAAATTATAAATGGGCTTTGGCCCAATAATTCCATTAATCCCCCACCGGATCTCAAAGTTCCATCAAAACTTTGCCTCATCCTACTACTGTTCAATATACTAGTGTTTCGGTGGAGACTGTAAGTTAAACTTCCACCTAGAACAATAAGCTACACTCGTTTATGAACGAGTGGACTATGCCTTGAATTACAAGTCTTGTGCAAACAAGCTTTACTTAGAGTCACAGCTGGTACCGGACCTCTAGTAGGCTACTCCGCGGTTGGAGCATATAGGTCCTACTCCGTGGTATTTCATTAGCTTAATAGAGATCACCCAAGTCTTACAGATCGCGACCTTACAACGATCGGGCTCATATAGGTGTATTCTTTCAAGAGTGCTCTGTAGGATAGCATCTTTGCTAATTAAAGCCAATAGAATACATTAAGGCAGTCGCCAATCTGTCAAGCGATGTTGAGAGTATTGCATCATTACTCGAGAAGGTTAAAATAATACTCTCTAGCTGACCAATAGCTTGTTCTTCCCGAGTCCTCGCTTCACGGGATCTCCGATCACACGAGTTGGGTTACCACTATGGAATAGCTCAAATGGGTCTCATACCCATCTCCTTTGATGCCTTGTCTATCACGTTACGTGACAGCCCCTTAGTAAACCGATCTGCCGAGTTTCTATCGGTTGATATGTAATCCACCGATATTACTCCGGAGTTTCTCATTTTCCCGACATACTTTAAACATCTCTTAATATGTCTTGATGACTTTATATTGTCCTTTGAACTGTTCATTTGACTATCACAGTTTGATTGTTACGAGTTCATCGATATTGCCGATACTGGTTTCTCGACAATAGGTAAGTCCATCAAGAGCTCACGTAGCCAATCGGCCTCAACCGTGGCTGTATCTAACGCGGTAAGCTCTGCTTCCATGGTAGACCTCATTAAAATGGTCTGTTTACATGATCTCCATGAAACAGCAGCACCACCAAGAGTGAAAACATATCCACTCGTGGCATACAACTCATCAGCATCGGATATCCAATTGGAGTCACTATATCCGTCTAGTACTGCAGGAAACCCGGAATAATGAATTCCATAACCTGCAGTACCTACTAGGTAGTGCGTTACTCGCTCAAGCGCACACCAATGATCATCTCCTGGATTAGAAGTAAACCGACTCAATTTGCTCACAACAAAAGAGATGTCATGCCTAGTAGCACTAGCCAAGTACATAAGTGATCCAATGATCCGAGAATATCTCAATTGGTCTCTACCAATTCTCTTATTCTTCCGAAGGATCAAGCTAGGATCATAAGGAGTTGGAGAAGGTTTGTTGTCCTTGTAGTCGAAGCGACTCAACATCTTTCCACATAATGAGATTGTGTTAAAGTAATCCCATTCTCTCCTTTGATTAGCTTAATGTTTAAAATAACATTAGCCTCGCCCAAATCTTTCATATCAAAATTTTGGAACAGAAAAGACTTGACCTCATTAATCACGTTAAGGTTTGTTCCAAAGATTAGTATGTCATCCACATACAAGCACAATATAACTCCCTCACCCCCACCATGGTGGTAGTACACACATCTATCGGCCTCATTGATCGAAAAGCCTCGCTGATATGAGTGTAGAGTCGAATTTCTCATGCCATCGCTTAGATGCTTGTTTTAGGCCGTATAAAGGTTTCACTAGCTTACACACCTTGTCTTCTTGACCCTTTACTACAAAACCATCTGGTTAATCCATATAGATCTCCTCATCCAACTCTCCATTAAGAAAAGCTGTCTTAACGTCCATCCGATGAACGAGAAGACCATGAGAGGCAGCCGGAGCAAGTAGTACGCGTATGGTGGTCAATCTCGCAACAAGTGAGTAAGTGTCAAAGAAATCTTCACCTTCTTTCTGGGTATAACCCATAGCCACAAGCCGAGCCTTGTACTTGTCAATAGTACCATTAGGCCTAAGCCTCTTCTTGAACACCCACTTGCAACCCACGGGTTTGCACCCATATGGTCGATCAACTACCTCCCATGTTCCATTAGAAAGAATAGAGTCCATCTCACTCTGTACAGCTTCTTTCCAATCATCCGCATCAGGTGATGCATATACCTCAAGCAATTGTTCTGGGAGTATCATCCACAAGATAGACAGTGAAATCATCACCAGAATTTTTTTCAATCCTTTGTCTGTTGCTCCGTCTAGGAGCTTCACTATATATCTCCTCGTTAATTGGTTTAAGTGTTTGTTCAGCATGATCGGAAAACACAGCAGGTTCAGGAGTAGTTTCAGCAATCACATCAGTAGATAATGTAGACATGCTATGTGAATCTTCCATAGGAAATATGTTCTCAAAGAAAGTAACATCACGAGATTCCATTCAGGTATTAATATGAATATCGAGCACCTCTGATTTCACTACTAAAAATCTATAGGCAATGCTATTATGAGCATATCCAAGAAAAACACAATCCACAATTTTAGGTCCCAACTTATGTTTCTTGTTTATTGGCACATTAACCTTGGCCAAACAACCCAAGTACGTAAGTAAGACAACGATGGTTTTCTCCCAATCCATTCCTCATATGGAATTTTCTCCTTATTCTTCATGGGAACTCTATTTAGGACATGACATGATGTCAATAGAGCCTCCCCCACCATGCCTTAGATAATCCCGCGAGTGTCTAACATGGAGTTAACCAAGTCGATCAAAGTGCGATTCTTTCTTTCGGCAACCCCGTTTGATTGGGGCGAATAGGGAGGCGTCCTCTCATGAATCATACCGTGTTTCGCACAAAATAAGTCGAAATCATTAGAGAAATATTCACCACCGCGATCGGACCTAATTCTTTTGATCTTTTTCTCTAGTTGAGTTTTTGAAAGTTGCCTAGAGGGGGGTGAATAGGCAACCTAAAAGTAAAACCTGAAATTCACAAAGAACTTCGCGCCAAGTTAAATTCCAGGACGGAACTTCTGTCAACCACGGAACTTCCTTCGCCGACGGAACTTCCTTCGTTGACGGAACTTCCGTCGGACAAATAATCAATCTCGATGGGATGCGGAAAATAAGAGGGAACTCACAAATCTACTTGAATAGAAATATAGATCCAAGGTCTAGGAACTTCCTCCCTGCAAGCCTTAGCTAGCAAAGCAACACACAAGTAGATCGGGCACAATATGTGATAAGCAAAAACAAGAACAAGAGCAAGAACAAAAACAAGCACACAAGGATTTATTTCCTGGAGTTCAACAACCAAGTTGTCTACGTCTCCGTTGAGGAATCCACGAAGGACCGAGTCTCTTTGAACTCATAACCTCACCAAGCAATCACCAAGATCAAGCTTGGGCCACCAAGCAATCACCAAGATCGAGCCGGGGCTTCACTAAGTTTGCTTCTTCCCTTTCGGAGGCGAAGCCGACCTGCACAAACTTTCCCAATGGCTCACCACAAGATTGAGAGCTCTAGGGTGACGCCTAGCCACCTAGGGGACAAATCCCCAAGAGTAATAAGTGAATCGAAGCTTGTGAGTGAGGGAATCAAGATGCTCAAGTTTGGGAATGGAGTTTGAATGCTTGGATGATTTGGTTTTCCTCTCTTTTGGATTTGGATCTCAAGAATGAGTGGAGAGGGAGAGCAAGGAGTTGGAGCACGAAACCTAGGGTTTCAAATGAAGTCTCTCTCCTCTCTCACGGAGTGGAAGGGAGGTATTTATAGATGGGGTCCAAATAGAGCCGTTGCTAGGTAAAGATGGGGATTGACGGACCTTCCGTTGGTGACGGAACTTCCGTCACAAACTCTCGGAATCGACGGAACTTCCGTCGAATTCCACGGAACTTCCGTCATTCAAAAAGGACTAGGCTCAAACGTCACGACGAAAGTTCTGTCGGGGACGGAAGTTCCGTCGAAACTCTCCGGAATTGACGGAACTTCCTTCGGTGACGGAACTTCCGTCCAAAAGTCTCTGGTTTCGACGGAACTTCCTTCGTTGACGGAACTTCCTTCATGACGGAACTTCCTTCGTGATCTGGTTCACTAGTTGAATTTGACCCCCTTTTTGGTTTGTTTTGTGGTTGGAAAGTCATCCAAGACTTTTTGGTACTTGAGCATAAGGATTCCCAACAAAAACAAGATTAATTCACCCCTCTTAATAGTGCGGCTTGCCTAGAGTCAAAGAAAGGATGGGAATAGAGAACAACCACTTTGAGCTTGCATAGGGTAGATTTGTTGCCGCTTTTCTTCACCTAATATGATATTGGGGCTGCCGCTTGTTTTCTTATTTCTTGAGCGTCATCACCTAGAGTTTGACTTGGAATTTCTCATCTTTGAGGATCATCTTCTTTATTGTATTCACAAGTCACTTGAGATCTTCAACATACTTGATACTTAGAAATATATAACTCTTGTTGCTTGGTACATCGACGTTGAGCTTCACCTTCCCTTCTCCTATGATCCAGTTCCTCGGCGCTAAGACACACTTGCCCTTCACTTTCACATGGTCCATTGGAATAGGTCATGCACAATTCTTCACCATCGAGCTAACTCAAGTCATACATAACTTGTATTCAATGTTACGCTTCTTATCGAAGATCTCCAATATTTATTTGATCAAGTTGCTTGAATCTTGAAATAGGTCTTGTCATAAAACTTCACTTGATCATTCCACTCTTGTTCATGCATAAGCTTGTGTTTATGGAACCAATATATTTTAACCATTGTCTTTGTCCCATATCTTGAATTAGTGCACATATATGGACTTTTCAATATGTTCTTCATTCATGTACCCTCACGAATATCTCACTGATCTTCATAATGTACATCCACAAATATAGTCCATACGAAATGCACTTACAATCTTCATTCCTGTTTAAGCATTCTCACAAGAGCATTAGACCTTTAATCATGTTGTCATTCAATACACCAAAACCCACAAGGAATCTTGATGCACTTTCGGTTTCAAATTCAGCCTTGTAGATTTTAAAGTAGTTTAAAGCCTCATCTTTCATTTTTAACAAATACGCATAGCAATATCTAGACGCATCATCAATCAAAGTCATGAAATATCTTTTTTCCACCTTCTGTCAATATACCATTCATTTCGTAAAGATCTGAATGTATAAGTTCTAGTGGTGCTAAGTGTCTCTCCTCGGCAGCCTTGTGAGGTATTCGAGATTGCACACAAGTATGGCACTTAGAACCTTTGACAATGGAAAAATTCGGAATTAAATTCAAGCTGGAAAGTCGATACATAGAACCAAAATTCAGATGACATAAACGTGAATGCCAAACATTGGCATCACTCTCATTAACACGATCACAAATATAGTTCACCGACTTATTGCAAAAATCTGAAAGGGAAAAGCGAAACAAGCCTCCGCACACATAGCCTTTACCAATAAAATGTCTACTCTTAGACACGACAACTTTATTCGACTCGAGCACTACCTTAAAACCATCTCTACATAAAAGGGAGCCACTAACGAGATTCTTCTTGATAGAAGGGACATGCTGCACGTTCTTCAATTTGGGGTCCGAAGAACCGGTCCTTATATGGCAGGGCAAACACTTGTCCATCGCAAATTGACAACACCTAACATCAAGTAGTCTACACCAGTACTAGGAGTTTCACCCATAGCTGGTAACATTTCCCACCGAACTTCACATTAACACGGTTGGTCTAATCACCCACCCGTCAACACACACCACTAAACTCATTTTCACACACTTTCATAAACAAGGTGTATGATGATAGAGAGTAATGAGTTCCTAAGCATAATACGACTATATCATTAATAGAGTTAACAATACATCCGGGTTGATTCTAGTGTCGTAATGGCAATCAAGGGTATAATGTTCATATCTATAGTGATTTGAACATTATCATACAACAATTTGGCTCTACCAAAATGGTTGCAAGGAATAATTCATAATAAGAGTAGCTTCCTAGATAGGTGCGAGATTAAGCGAGTAGTAGGATCCTAACGTGTCCTCAAAGTCTTCCTCGTAGGCATGGTCCTCGGGTTCTGCTCTTGGTTTTCCTCGTCTGACGATGGCGTTAGAGTACGTAAGCTACGTCACAAAATAACGAAGACAAAAAATAATAACAAGGAAAACCAAATAAAATGGTGTAAAGAGTAAGGCTCCAGGGGTTAGGGTTCGTTAAGACGATTCGCACCGCGTTAGAATTGCTCGAAACGGAGCTACGGTTGAAAAGTTATGGTCTGTCGGAAGTTCTAGCGGTGTTTTTGTAAAATGGCCATGGCTTCTATTATAAGGAAGGGTATTTTTGGTAATTTCACAAAAGTGGAGGGGCTAAAATGCAAAAGTGCATTTTTGGCTGGGTCGGGGACGTAAATGTAATTTTGGTAAAGCTCGGGGGGTTTTATGTAAAAAGCTAAAGGATCTTAACTAATATTGGAAAAGTCCAGGAGGGTATTTGTAAAAGCTAGGTTTAATAGGATTTAGGAATTATTTCCTAATGGAAAAAGTGGTGGAAAAGGTACATGGACCCCGTGGACCGCGCCGGCGAGCCGATCCACGGGTCCACGGTGGACTAACGGGCGGCACGAGGCTCGGCTCGCCGGAATCGAGGATTTCGAAGGCTTGGGTTGGCTAGAGGTGGAGGTGGCTGGGGGGGGGTCTATGGAGGGAGACGTGGCTCGGCGCGGATGAGCCGGCCGACCGGAGGTGGGCAAAGTGGCGGCGCTTGGTGGGGAACGTCTCGCGGAGCCGGTCCGGAGGGGAGAGGGGCTAGGATGCTGCGCGTGACCAAGGTGGGGCCGGGCAGCGGCTCGAGTGGGGAGGGCGGGTGGCGGGCTGGACGGTGACGGGAAAGAGGGGGATGGGCGGCGGTTGGTGGCGGAGCAGAGGAGAGTGGGAGAAGGGGAGCCGGGAGGGTGAGGCTTGCTTGGGAGTCCGGCCGGCTGTGGTGGCGAGCAAGCGGCGAGGGGGAGGGTTTATATAGGGGCGGAGGATGTGGAAAGCGATGATGGCGGACATGGTGGCACGGCGGGCGAGGTGGTGCGGAGCGGGTTGCGGAGAGAGGAGGAGGGTCGGTGCGGTCTTGGGTAGGCTGGCGGAGGCGAAGCGGCGGCGGTCGGGTCGGCACAAGCGACGGTCGGCCTGTACGCTTGGCCGGGCGCGATGGGGAGAGGGGGTGGGGGGTTGTACTGCGTTGTTCGGGAGCGCGACGCGGTGGCCAAGGGGATAAGGGAGGAGGGTGAGGCCAAGGAGGGGCGGCGGCGGGGTTCACGCGGAGCGAGGAGGTGCTTGGGTCGGAGTGGAGATGGGGGCGGGCGGCATGTCCGTGGCTCATCGTGGAGGAAGACGAGGGGGGGGCAAGGGGAGCTGGGCTGGGCCGAACGGAGGGGTAGGCTGGGCCGGGGAGAGAAAGGGAGTAGGGGCGGCCCGATAGAGTTTATTTCCTTTTCTAATTTCCTCTTCCTCTTTCTCCATTTTAGACCCACAAGCTTTTCTATGCAAATTAGATACCGATAATCGGCCCCCATGTCACCTTTTATTTTATAAGTTCATGTAAAAACATCGTAACCTTGGGCTCAACAAAAACATTTCCCATTTGATTTTTACATTTGCATATTTGATTTTTTAAAACTCATTGCATGTTGGAATCTTGAGAACTCTGTTTTTTAATCTTTCAAAAAATGAACTTGAGACACACATTTTGGATGATTTATTTCGAGCAATTTGATGATTGGACCCTCGTGTTCTTCACTTCCAATCTACAACAGAAGTGTCCACAAATTTCTTTTTGTGCTACTTGCTTCTCCATTTTATTTAACCTCAAGTTCATAAAAAAGTGTCCACAATAGTGCTAGGCCACACTTTGGCCAATGTCTAAATGAGGCCTCTATGTGGCCGTTTCGACCATTATCAGTTTAATGATAATATTAGCAACATCATTCATACATACGAGCAAATGCCAGTCCTTATTTTTCCGAGAAAATCATCCCGGGCAAACTCAATACATGCAAAATTGGCTACAACACATCAAAAGACCGCATCACCCGACACATCTTATTCAACTATCTAGATTGCATAGGCTAGGGATGACCCATGTGTCTGTAAACTTGTCTCCAAGGGGCATAGTCATATCGACCTGGTCATCCTTCATGCTGTAGCGACAGAAAATGCGGTCCTTCCGAATTGGCCACAACCATATATTTTTATCAAGCACGAAGTATATAGAACCCCTCTTAATCCCTGCTGCATCATTGGGATCCAATGAGGAGCCATGCCCATGGTCATCAATGAATATCACAATGTCCCCAGTGCTATCCACTTTGGTCCATGTGGTTATCCCATCGGCTCCGGGAATGTCTAGTTGATACACATTGAAGTAAAAGTTTGTTGGTAACGTATCTTGAGATTTACTACGTTGGTGCTTGATGACCCCGAGAAGCTTCCCACGTGACCCCACGAGATAATCACCACAAGCATTAGATAATTTTTCCCCAGGGGTTGTGCCACCACATCCTCAATAGAGCAAGTGGTGGCGTCGATGGCCAATGTCTCCCTCGAGGCAATGTTTACGTAGAACATTCCATTGTTGTATGTGTTGCTACCCATGTTCTTCCACCTATCGAGTACTTTCCAATTGATATCCACCCCGAGACGATAGAATGCAAAGTATCCCTTCTTTCTGCATGTATTCACCACCACACAACCAGCCTTGTTGTATAGCACACTAAAGACACCGTCGTTAAATGGCAGGAACGGTGCTTGAGGGAGTTCTTCACCGTCACCGGTGATGGGGTTGTACAACATGGTCCACAAGAGGTCAACTATACCCACGACATAGCCTTGGCTTGTGCCACTCCCAAGTATCCAGGATTGTCGGTCTAACATGCAGAGGTTGTATGTCCTATCAACACCAGGGGAGTAGAAGCATAGTTGCTTCCTAGCAAAGTATTCAGACAAGCTGGTGTGATGGCGCTCAAGGATCCATGGGAGTTGTGGTGGTGGGTTCGACACGGGTTCTACACTACGCCATGTCTTGCAGACCGCACGAACTCTGACATAGTCACCTATATCTGGTAGATTTTGGGATATACGATGGAGGAGCTCCGGTAGGAGTTGCGTCCATCGATCTTCCCTATCCTCTTCTGCTACTTCGGCCATATCACTCTCACCTATCGGCATGATGGGCTCCACCACCATAAAAGGCTTTCCTTTTATAGAGTGGGTTTGTTAGGAATTTGTTAGCCATAAGTGGTAGAGAGTAGATGGTGATAAGCATCAACACATAGAATGACTCATCTCCACGTCGTCCAACTGCTTTTGTCACTACTATTTTTTGTCGTCATCGTTGCTTATCACTTGAGTCGAATCTTCGCCCCGAATATGCTCAAGGCCCTGCAGCATCTTCCAGGTCATATTTTGTAACTTCGTGGTGTTCCGTCATCATTGATTAAATTGTTGTCATTGTCTCGTGACCTAGAATTTTGCACTTTATTTCCTGGAGTGCTAGGCTGGACGACTTGCATTTTCACTAAAAGCAGTCATTAAATTGCTGTCATTGTCTTGTGCTCACAACTTAGAATTTTGCACTTTATTCTCTAGAGTGCCAGGCTGGACGTCTTGCATTTTCACTAAAAGCAGCCAAAATAGTGGGGTCATTGGCAAGTTTCCAGGCAGCGGATCTACTGTGATTGGAATCATGATTGGAAGTCCATTGTCTACCACTACAGGGTACTATTTATTGTCGTCATCATTGCTTATTACTTGAGTCGAATCTTCGCCCCGAATATTCTCAAGGCCCTGCAGCATCTTCCAGATCACATTTTGTAACTTCGTGGTGTTTCGTCATCATTGATTAAATTGCTGTCATTGCCTCATGCTCACAACCTAGAATTTTGCACTTTTATTTCCTGGAGTACCAGGCTGGACGACTTGCATTTTCACTAAAAGCAGCCATTAAATTGCTGTCATTGTCTGGTGGTCACAACATAGAATTTTGCACTTTATTATCTGGAGTGTCTGGCTAGACGACTTGCATTTTCATTAAAAGCAGCCAAAATGGTGGGCTCGTTGGCAAGTTTCCAGGCAGCGGATCTATTGTGATTGGAATCATGATTGGAAGTCCATTGTCTTCCACTTCAGAGTTCCCTTCGTTGTCTGTCTCGATGATTCGAGCCATTGTTTGTTATGTCCCACCGGGCGTGACAAAAGTGTGTTGATGGAAAACCATCCTTGGGAATGTACACACGTGGCCTAGGAGATCTGCTTAGCTTGAGTGGAGGACCAAACTCTTGAAATGCGGTGAATCGCGGGTACTGATTCGTGCCAATTGGTTTTCCCTGGAAACCAGCAATTACAAGTAGAGCGTGTAAAATTTCTTGGTTACCGACCTAGATAGGCTGATATGTTATATTAGTCGAGAGAATAAAGTAAAAAGAATAGTAAAACAACTATCAGCTATACGACAAATCAGCCTAATGACACAGGTCGCGCGCAGGGATGGTAAACAGTGCTAAATCAACCAAATATAAGGTAAAGTAGAAACAATGTAGATTGGTCGATTTCATTTCAGGAACAACTAGTCGTCATCAAACAGTAACTTTCTTTTAGTGTTTTTAATCATGTGCTGAACCAGTGTTGGCAGCTTCTAGATACCCATTTTATCTATCAAAAAGGGATGTTTTAGGTCTTGAGTTGATGATTTATGTTTATAATTAACCCCATAATAGCTTATATTCGTAGTTGTTCTGTTCTGGCATGTATTGTAGGAAATAGGTGGAAAATAGGACAATTGCAGATAAGGAAGAACGGGCAAGGGAGAAAAGGCCAAGAAGTTGGGTCGTGCCGATCGGCACCGAGACGTGCCGATCGACGCACTAGAAGGAGGCCGAGTAAGGAGCCCTTGTCCGAGGAGGAGAACAACCTAGTCCAATACAAGACGGAGTCGGTGCATGCACATGCCATGGTCATCAAAGATAAAAGAGGAGAATAACAAGAAGATAGGAGACGACGATTAAAATCTAATAACCACTACAAATCTCGGTGATGCCGGGCACCTTCGCATAAAACCGGTATTGGTGCCGGTTCGGCTCCACTTGTTCATTCTTCGGTGCATGATGCCCTTGTTCTCGTTTCGATGGGGCGTGAAGGTAAGCGACCCGTACCGGTAGTAGTGCTCCACGTCGCCGATGATGATATGACGCTGCTGATTGTGCAACATGAGGTGCCGGCCAACACCTCGACGTCGAGGTCTCCCCGTAGCTCGCCATCGCCCAAATAAATTTGCTCAAATTAGCGAAGGCGCTGGGGACAGCTCGTGCAATTGGATCCGGTAGCACTCTAGGAAAGTCTGCACGAACCGATGGCAAGGGATCACCAACCCCGCGACGAAGTAGTCCTGAAACACGACCACCTCGTCCGCCTCGGGCTGTAGCTCAACTTCGCTCGTAGGGAGGCGGTATCCCTGAAGATAGCCCAAGTTAACTAGCTCGTTCGCCAACGCATCGGTCATCGTAGATGGCTCAATGCAAAGGGTTTTAGGGTTGACAACCTTCGGGGCTTTTGGGCGACGGCGGCGCGAGCAGCCGCGCCCAAGCTCGCACCGGCAGCATTGCCGACATTAAGCGAAGCATCGCCTCCTTATCCTTCCTCCTGCTCGTCCTCGCCTTCGCCGCCAACTTCACTCTCCTTGTCGTATACTTACCTTACAGGTATCCGGATGATAAAGGAATGGATAATTAGAGATACGATGGTAAATCAATGAAGATTGGACTAGCGAGAGAGGGCCCACGGAGTCGTTCTTGACCGGTATGGAATAACAGAAGATTCCATATACCGGGATGGAAATAAGGCGGGCGTCAAGACCGACGTATGATGACTTGAGCGACACACAAAAGAGTAGTTTGTAGTCTGTTACGACTCTGAATTAACAAGGAAAGCTTAGAGATAGAGCTTCCCAATATGTAATCCATGTAACCGACTAGGACTCGCATGTAACCCTAGCTCCCCGGATATATAAGGCGGAGCAGGAACCCTCCGAAAACCCTCTCGATAACCGGCAATTAGCAATCTGCTAAAGGTAATACATAACATACAGGACGTAGGGTATTACTCTCAATCGAGAGGCCCGAACCTGTCTAAAATCGCGCATTCTTGTGTGTCTTGTGTGTTGTACCATCGAATATTCCAGGCTCGTGAGGGACCGGATAGTAGTAGTGCCGAGTTTAAGACTCGACATTTGGCGCGCCGGTAGGGGTCCCGGCGAGTTCCCAGCAAGTTCGATGGCTTCTTCGTTCGACGTCAACTTTGCGCCGGCTTCAAAATCCGCTTCGGGTCCCTCGACTTTGAAGCCGATTCCGCCGGAAAGCTACGCTTTTGATTAATCCGATTCGTGATCCGGCCGCAGCTTCCGAAGCGCGATCCCCGACACGGTCGAAACCTTATACATGAAACCCAGCGGGATCGACGCAGCTTTAGCGCGAATCATCGAATCGCTTATGCTTCGGACCGGTACCCGGTCTCACGACGATGAGCAGCTCTTTCGAGCTTGATAACGACTTCGAGGAAGGATCTCCAACCTTCTTCCAAATGTTTATGACTGGCCCAATTCTTCAAGAACTCACCCTCGAGGAAGCTGCTGCTGAAGAGGCTAGGATGGCGAGAGACGAAGCAAACCGTCGCCGGCGTGAAGCGGACGGAATAGACGTGGAAGATCCACCTCCACGAGCTTCGATTGCAAAACCTCGTGCAAACATCGTTGGCACCAGTCAAGACGGAGAAGGTATTCCTGCCACGGCTGCGCCCGCTATCGGACCACTACCGCAGCGAGCTCGGAGACCCGGCGAAACGTCGCCGAGGCTATAATAGGCGACGTGGATGCCGCAGTGGTAGACGCCATCGTTCTTTTAGCAGGGCATTGAATTTGGGCTCCATGGAAGTCGAATTAAATGGCGCCCGAGTCTTCACGTCACCGGTTCACAACATTGTTGGGGTAAAGCATATTCTTGAGACAATCCCGGAGGAGGTATTCAACTCAACGCCGGGGCTACAGCGCGCTCCGAGCTGAGTGGATGCGGCTAATTTACAAACTAACTAGCTTGTCCACAACATAGCTGAATCTTCCAGTCGGTCGCATTCTCACTCGGAGCAGCCCGCAAGAGCCCGGTCCGAAGGAGCCTCTTCCCGAGGAAGAATTGGACCTCGACATACCCCAATCGCGGACGAACTCGAACGTGCTCCGGATCAAGACTTACGCGTACCGCTTAATGGTAATCGAGACGCTCGTAATGTGCTTATCGACCGTCATGCAGAGAGAGCGGAGGAATGCAGGAGACGAGAAGAAGATGAGCGACGACGGACCGATCATGTAGATGATCGTCCGCGGGATCTTGCTCTTCCCCGCCCACGCATAACTAGTTCGACTAGGCATGGGCCGGCTGCTTCAGCGCCGCCTCCGAGCGGAAATCCTCCAAACGATGATCGTCGAGGGCACGATAATCGCTATGCTCATCGTGATGACCAATCAAGAAGAGACGATCAACGAGATAACCAAGATCGACGGGGACGAGATAACGAGAGATAGACACGGGGAGCCACGACAAAACAATAATGACGGTCGCGCGGCGCCGCCGCCTCCTCCTCCACCTCCTCCTCCACAGCCCACGGAGCAAGGCAACAATGATTGTCATGACGGTTGGGGAACCGGAAACCAGGACGATCGCTACTATGACTACTCTCATGATGATAGGAGGAGATACTTTTGTGTTAGCAAATTATCTCCCCATGTGTATGGAGCAAGTCGGACGCTTGTGGTTACAATCTCTACACGAGAGATCTATTTCTTCTTGGGGCGGCCTCACCAAAAAGTTCGTTGAGAATTTTCGGGCGACTTGTGAGAAGCCAGGAAACTACTTCGACCTCAACAGGCTGAAGCGAAGCCCGATGAGACGCTTACGGGGTTCATCAGCCGTTTCTGCAATAAGAAGGCCTTAATCCCCAATGTTCCTTCTTAGCAGATAATTGCGGCGTTTCAAGCCGGCGTCCGAAGTGAAGCATTGGTCCACAAGATTGGAAGGCGTAATCGAAACCTTACCATGACGGCGTCGGAGTGGTTCAAGATAGCAGATGACTATGCTCGCTGGAGAATCAAACGTGGTCAATTTGCACGGAACAAAGGGAAGGAGCCGAAGCACGACCAAGGCAACCGGTCCGGATCTAAGAACAATAAGCGCAAGGCCGATAACCTTGTTGCGACTGTCGACCAATCTCATGGAGGGGATCAGCCTGCACCTGCTAAGAGGGGCCCGAAAGAACGACTTTCGTTTGAAGCACCGCTCGAAGGTCCCTGCATGATTCACAATGGGAATCATAAGGCCAAGGAATGCTTCCTGTTAAGACCGTTCGCTCGGTTCGCTTTAAAGATAGCACCCCGGTCCGGACATCAAAACCAACGGGATGATAAGGGCAAAGACAAGGAGCATGATGATAACGAAGATGATGGAGGCTTTCAGGAGCCAGCAAGAGAGGTGAACTTCATCCACGGAGGACCGGATGCGTATGAGTCAAAGGGAAAGCAGAAGTTGGCGCTCGGAGAGGTTAACACCATTGCTCCTACTACCTCTCGAATATCTACGATGGTCGGAGGTACCGATCACATTCGGCAGGGCCGATCATCCATAGGTCCTCCCCAAAGCTGGTAAATATCCGCTCATTCTAGCTCTCATTGTCCGGAAGGTACGATTGAAGAGAACATTCATTGATGGGGGAAGTTTCTTGGACATCCTTTTTGCTAAAAACCCTGCCGAGCTTGGCCTTTCTATGGCAGAATTGGATCGCAGCGTTTTACTATTTCATGGTATAATACCCGGTCGAAACAGCTATCCTTTGGGGCAGATTTCTCTGCCGGTGACTTTTGGGACGAAGGAGAATTACGAAGGGAGAGCATTATCTTCCGGGTAGATGACATGGATTCAGCATATCATGCTATACTAGGAAGACCGGCTCGGCGAAGTTTATGGCCATCCCCAATTACCGGTATTTGATGTTGAAGATGCCAGGACCAAATGGGGTCTTATCATTCCGGTCTGACATCAAGACCGCTTACGCTTGTGAAGTACATAGCACCGAGTTGGCTACTTGGGTCAATTCGGAGGAAGAACGTTGGGAAATCGGAGAAGTGGTCGAAACTCTAGAAGCACAGGCGCGGCTGGAAGAAGAAACTCGACCAACAAGATCGCTAAGGAGAAAGTGAAGACGGATGTGGTAGCTTCCAAGATTATTCAGCTTGATGAGTCGGACCCCTCCAAGGTCACCCATATAGGGGCTGACTTGGGGGACAAATAGGAAAGCGCGCTCATTCTTTTCCTCTAAGAAAATAGGGATATCTTTGCATGGCAGCCTTCGACATGTCCGGTGTCCCTAGGGAGAAGATTGAGCACGCACCGTTGGTGCGTTCGATGCGAAGCCGGTTAAGCGAAGCTCCGGAGGTTTGCTCAAGACCGCAAGGAGGCGATTAAGAAGGAGTTAACTAGATTATTAGCAGCTAAGTTCATTAGGGAGGTGTACCATCCAGATTGGCTTGCCAATCCGGTCCTTGTACCAAAAAAGAATATTAAGAATTAAGAATGTGTGTTGATTATACTGATCTCAACAAGGCATGCCCCAAAGACCCTTTCGCGCTGCCTCGAATTGACCAAGTTGTTGATTTGACTCGCTGGCTGCGAGCGTCTTTGCTTCCTTGACGCTTATTCCGCCTCGAAAAGACCGGTCGGAAGAAGTTAATAAAAGAATTTGATGTTAATATTAAAAACTTACTTTGGATTTCTTTCCGAGTTTAATGATCTCTTGTCGGCGTTCCTCCATCATTTGATGAGTATTCAGCAGATTTGCTTCCCTCTTTAGCAGATCATCTTCTTTGGACTTCGGATCGACGGTCCGAGACTCAAATTCGACCAACCGCTCTTGATTCTAATGAAGTTCTTCCTCTAGACGGGCGATGATTGCACTCTTGGCCTCGTAGTTTTTAGAAGAACCTGGAAGATAGAAGAAGCAAAGAGTCAAATTATAATGTGAATAAATTAAGAAAGGACTAGAAGAGGCAAGCGGACATACCTGGCCGGATTCGGAGAAACTCTTTAGAGCCTCCTCCTCTTGAAGAGAATCCCATTGAGCCGTAGCCGTGAATTTCCTGGCTCCGCTCGTGCTATCGACTTCCACATCTCCTACGACCATCCTGGCAAGTCCGGGTCCCCCTGGAGCTTTACGCGTAGTCCTAGCCCTGCGGGGAATCTCCTCGACCCGGACCGGTCTCGGTGGGAGTTCGGGAGCTGCCTGCAACATGTAGCTTGTGGTGAAAAGTCACTTACGGATGTGTCATCAACATCAATGGCGACCTGCTCTTCGACCGCTTGGGAGGATGGTTCTTTAGAAGAGGCAGCAGGGATTTCCTTTGTGGATGCTACACTCTTGACTTTAGGAGCTTTTTCAATGGTGGAGGCCGAAGGAGCAGAAATTGAGGATGCGCTACCGGTCGTAGCAGGGATAGAAGGTTTGTTTCTCAACAAGCTAGCTATACTAGCTTGGAGATTGGATGGAATTCTGCGGAAGAATTTAATACATTACAAGACTTGGATGAAAGTGACTAAGAATGTATGAGTGTTGCGAGAAGACTTACGAAGTGGCCTTCTTAAAGCCGAAGGTGGTTTTGCTCTTCTTTGAGGGTCCTTGAGTATTCCCGCTTGAACCCTCTCGCACTTCTTTTTGCCGCTGGTTGGACTTGCGGCGCGGGAATAGATCCTCCTGTAGCACTCCCTGAAGAACCGGTCCGAGTGCCATACCGGAGTTCTTGGGAATGTTTGCGAGAGAATCTGTTAATTGGGAGGCTCCCCGAGACCCCCCCCCGAGTAACGGCAGCTTTGAATGCGGCAAGAGCGGCCCGACAATCTCTCTCGATGAACTCTTGCTCTTTGTGCCGGTCTTCAAGTTTTTGTGCTTCCGTACGAGTGTCGCCTCGGTACGAAGCGGAGATTGTCGTCGACTTGCCTATGGTCGGTGAAGTAGTACGTTTTCTTGTACTAGGGGCTTGGACAACCTTTTCGGACCAAGTGATTTTGGAGTTACCCCGATCGGCGAGAGGGAATGACCGGTCTAAAGTCCCGTGAGTCGAGTGGGGGGAGGCGGACGGGCTTGAACAGCAAGAGGAGCGGTATTGGCTTCATAATCTTCTCCCCAAGTATCATTGGGAGGAAGTGGGGGATGACTTCTATAGTTGTCCATCTTTTGCATTGAATAGCAATATATGAATAATGGTGTGATGACCAAAATACTGGAACTCAAGAAGGAGGATGATACCTACGGGGTCTCGAGGATTTGACATACCGAATGTCGGACCCACCCTCCGGCATCCTGTTAAATCCTGTCCAGGCTGGAGCATCTTCTTTATACGCTTCTCTAATCGCTTTACATCAGGAAGAGGTGTTCCGTCCAATGGATTAGCGATATCCTCACCGAAAGACCATGCTGGATGCTCGTGCCTTTTCAATGGTTGATCTCCTCGAACAATGAAACTCCACGGAACCATCTGCAGCTTGGCGGTCCGATGAGTGAAGTGGACGGATTCGAAAAAGGTACTCGGAAAAGCTTAAAATGGGGACAGACAAAGGAAAGCCTCACACGGATGAATGAAAAACGCGATCCGAAGGATGGAGTTCGGATTTAGATTCACCAACTCCCATCCATAGAAAAAGAGCAGCCCTCGGAAGAAGGAGCAGCAAGGAAGATCGAGGCCATGGAGGAAGAATGATTTGAAAACTAACTGCTGGGAATCCTCTATTCCCCATGGGATTTGGCTAGGAGTGGGGGCACTCCGGTTCGGAATGGGTTGTGGGGGAAGATACCCATCAAGAACCGCCTCATTAAGAGATGCTTCGGTAATTTTGCTATTTCCCAAATCTTATATGCCAAAAGGAAGCTGATTGCGAGGAACAACGGATGAAGAAGAAGGATTGGAAGAAGATTTCTTCTTACCCATCTTGAAGGATGGAAAAAGGAAATCGGATATTGGTTTATGTGGAAAGGAAGAAATATGATCGTAATGTCGGAAGAACAAGGATGTGTGGTGGGCGCGTATGGAGTTTCGGGAATGGGTTTGACCTAGGCGACCCTTCGTTTTCTTTTATAGGTACCCGAGCTGGGCTCGGGGGCTGGAAACTTATTGGGCCATGTTTTACAGGCCAATAAAGTTAGTGCCACACCCGATTTCAATAACTGAAATCAGATTCATCCGTATGCGTGCCCAGGATCAAGTTTTCACGCAAACAGAAGAAATTATGTGATAAAAGAACAATATCTTTATTATTTCATTAAATAATTACATCAAGGACCCGTAGGTCTAAAGTAAAAGATTACATTGCAGCGGAAATTAAACTAAGCGTTGGCGTCCTTCAGCTTCGACAGAAGTCGACCGCAAGACCGCACGCCTAGATCACCACTTCATTGTCTCCTTGAATGATGTAATCGCCCTTCACTTCTGAATTGTGGCATGATGCAAAAAGAGAGGCAAGAAACGAATGAGTACATTACGTACTCAGCATGTGGGGGATGTTGGCCAGTCAAGAAAGGCCGACACGGGGTTTAAGGCATAGAAGCACCTATGTCTAGTTCATTAATTAAGCGGGCTATTTACTATGTGAGGTAACTCCGGGGATCCATCAATTATCCAAACCACGCATGTCTCCTTCCCGAGAACCATGCATCCAAACAATTACCATCCCTCTAATCCACGTGAGGGTCCATGCCGCTCTTAACCGTGAGCACAGCTATCATGACAGTTTTCACTCTGCAGAGGTTGTACACATTTGTCCATGAGAAAGTGATTCCATCCCCTGTTGCCGGGTGGACTAAAACCTCCATTATGCCTCGTGCCGATCAAACACATTACACACTTCCTTTGGTGCGTGGCTAGGTGATCACTTCGAAGGCGGTTCACGGTTTCCTCCAGTTTTGTACGCGTCAACTAAGAGATCCACTAACCTGGAGGAGTAAGCCCTCCACTCAGGCAGCTTCACTCCCTTGTGCCGGATGGTTTCGAGACCTCGTCTCTTCACCACTCCTCCCCTAGGACTGCCGGTATTCCCCAGCCACAGCCCCCTCTCCTTCGTGCGTACTCGACCGGCACCTACCGCATAATAAGCCAAGACGCGCCCATACTTGGCTTGTGGCTGTATGTTTTAACATGGATGGTCGCTCCACGAACCGGTCCTTATGATTCGGGTGATAGCATTCCATGGAACTACCGGTACACCCCAGCCATAGTTCCTCCACCCGTCACCAAAATCAATGTTCAAACATTAACAAGCAATAATGAATATTTATGTTCAAGTGGATCATTATAAAGATTAACATTCATCGTGTCTTACAACCCAGTTAAGCGAGACTAAGCATGACCTACCTTAACATAATTCAAATTCCACCCAAGCGACAAGGACAGTACGGAAAAAGAGATAGGACACATAGGATTCATGTTTAACAGACAATGCAAACATGTGCGGATAGAAAAGAAATAGGTGCAAGATGCGTCAAGGACACTTGCCTCTTTCTCTTTTTGCTCTTGATTATATCTCCGACTATTGCTCTTCGAATTCCTTGCTTCGATCGTCTTCTAATTACGTCGTAGCGAACAAACATGCAAATAAACATACAAAAAAACTAAGAAACAAATCAATACATCATACCGAAAGACTATAAAAGCATTACCAAATGAAAGTACGCGTCGCTACGATTCCGTGAAGTTACGAGCGTAAAGTTACGAAATCGTCTAAATTGGAGCTACGAGCGTAAAGTTACGAAGGTTTCAAGTTTTAGGGGCTAAAACACAATTTATAAAAAGACTAGGGGTGTTTATGTAAAAAGTCTTTAAGGATAAAACATTAGGATTAAAAGGTTCAGGGGCATAAATGAAAATTTTACCATTAAATAAAAAGGCTTATTGTAAAATAGTGGGATTAAAACACAATTAAAACTAAACTAGGGTTACTTTTCGAGAAGAGCAGAACCTAAGCGTTATTCGCCTAAATGGAAGGGGGCTAACATCAACTCTACTAATTATCCGGTTAAACTAATTAAATTAAACCATAAACATCATAGATCGGGTTCACGGACCCGTGGGTCGCAGCATACTTGCTGGTCTATTAGTCCCATGGTGGACAGGAAGCTTGGCTGGGACGTGGCCACGTGCGGACAACATGAAGAAGATGGTCGCGTTCCTGTGGATTGGCTGCACAAATAAATATTACGTTTGAACAATATTATCAAGGATAGTGTGGAACATGTGAAATGCAAGGTTGAATTGTTAGTAATGCACCTCAACCGGAGATCGATGCATGAGGATGAGAAGTGGTCGCGCAGAGGTAGATTGCATGCCGTCTGCGTTCCGGGCTGTGTCGGGTTAGATCACGGTGGGGTATTTTGCATACGTGATGTCGGCTTCCTGTAACACAATATGGTATTGGTAGTTCATCAAGACAATATGGGAATCAATCACAACAGAGATCAAAATTACCATCTAGCGTCGTCGGACGGATCAAAACAGCTAGTAGTGCTCATTGCGAAGCAGATCCCCGTCGATTCATGTCACCTCTTGGCCTAATCTCTGGATATGTTGAAGAAAACTTCATTGAGAACCCGTGGGTCAATTTTAGTGCTATTTGGTTGGGTAGAACGCTGGGAACGTTGGCGTCAATCGGCGGCAGTGTGGCTGTTTGCGAGAGCAGGGCGGAGCGGCGGCAGCCTAGCGGCAAGGTGAGGGTTTGAGGGGGTGGGAGGACGTGGGAGGCGCCTTGTTTTCATAGGGGGGGGACTCCAAAGGTATTTTTTGATTGGCAACCTTCCGGAGTCCGACTCTAATGTCCGAGGGACTCGGATATTGTCCGACCCCTATAAGATGGGAAGATGATTTTTGATTTCGAAGGAGTTTTTGAGCACTTTCATTTTTCACACCTCATACTTATGTGTCCCTCTTGATAGTACGGTGTTTCCTATACTCAAGACATAAACAAAAAACTTCACATCTTCATCTTGAGCATGAATGGACCAATTTCCAAATGGTGCTAATATGACGTACTTGGCCACTTCCTTTTTGTGTTTCTTTGCTCTCAATTGAGTTTTAATTATGCACTGCGCACAAGCTCATTTGAAATATTAGTCCTTTTTAATTGTATTGACATCAATCACTCAAAACTATAATTAGGGGCCTAGATGCACTTTCGAGGCGGCCGTCGTCCTGCATCGGTCGTCGCTCCGTGACACCGGTCGTCGTCACGTAGCGGCGGAGGTTGTCGCCCGTGACACCGCTTGTCATCGTAGAACGGAGTCGAGAGACCCGAAGTAGATGCCATCGAGATCACCTAAAAACTCGCCGGGACCCCTTCTCGGCGCGCCAAATGTCGAGTCTTAATCTCGGCACTATTACTACCTAGTCCCTCATGAGTGTGGAATTCGATGGTGCAACATAAGAACACACGAGGATTTTAGACAAGTCCAGGACCCTCAATTGAGAGTAATACCCTACGTCATGTATGTGTTGTATTGCCTTTAGTAGATTGCAAATTGCATATGTCTAGATTGTAGAACTTTAAGAAATTTGTCCTTCTAGGGGTACCTACCACGCCTCATATATCCGGGGAGGCAAGGTTGCATGCGGAATCCTAGTCGGTTACAAGATTTATATACTTAGAAACTATATCTCTAAGCTTCCTTATCAATTCAGAATCCTACTTGGCCGGTCTTATACTTTCCTTAGGTATCAAGTTGGTCTTGTGGTCCACCTCTGTTTTCATACCGGTATATGGAACCTTCTAGTATCTTGTATCGGTCCGACACCACCTCGTGGGCCCTCCTTGCCGGTCATATGTCTTCAAGATCCCACCATATCCTTGACTAATAATTCTTGTGATCAATGTATACCCGTAAGGTAAGTATACGACAGTCCTGCCCATAACAGGTTATGTGGTTGTACACTAAATCACCAATTTGGGGTCCGAAGAGCCGGTCCTTATATGGCTGGGAAACACTCATCCATCGCAAATGGACATCACCTATACACGAAGTATAATTCACCAAGTATTAAGAGTTTCGCCTACGGCTAGTAATTTCCCACCCAAATTCACCTTAATAGAATTGTGTTGGTGTGCTAAGCGGCGAGGGTAATGCTCACTTAACACACCGAACACGAGAGTGCAATGTGCGAAGTATGAAAGAACGAAGTGGCAAGATAAAAACTCTTAGTATAAGCGAAGTTACCTTGCTCATTACATGTATCTTTTCAAGTGACCCTTGGGCTCCCTTTATAGTCCAGGGAGCCATATTTTACAAGACCATTATACCCTTGGCCGAAGGCCCTAGTCCTGCTAGAGGCGGTAACTCCTGAGGGTATTCCGGAAAGCCGGCTGAAACAGCGTCGCCGCGGCTTAGCCGGCTGCTTAGCCGGGGCGCACTCCGGCTCTTCGTTTTGCTTCGCCCGGTGCTTCACGCCCGCGCTGCTTCGCCTCGCCGGACGGTAGCCCCATGGGTTGCGGGCCTTCGCACCGGGGCTTGGCCTCTTCCTCGGGCCTCCCTTGGCTTCGCCTCGGGGTACCTCCTCCCCGTCCGGTAGCTCGCGCCGTCCGACGACCCGTGCGTGCTGCTTGAAGACAGAATTCACCGTTAGTGTGAGAAATGTGTGCCGGGGTCCTTGACGTTGTCTCCGCGAGAAGCCTGGCTCGCGTCGGGCCGCCAACGATAGCCTTGTCGATGGGCGAGCTCAAAATACGCGTTGATTGACCACAGCTGATCGGAACTTTGCCTCGCTCGCGTAGGCGAGCGCAGGGAAATGCCACTCCCCGTGGCTTTCGCTTCGCTATTTTTGCTTCGAACGTAGAATTTCTCTATTGTACTCTTGGTTGTTGGTTGTGTCGCCTGTGGTGTTGCCGTTGGTTTTGACACTCCTCGATTCCTACGCCTGGTGGCTTATTGATTCTATTGAGCGGGCGGGCTTTTTCGGTGCTTTTGCCTCAATGGGCTCCGCGAGCTGGTTTCTTTTCTATTCATTGGATGGCCCGCTTTGCTCGACGTGGCCTGCGGTTGGCCTTTTCACCTCTTGCGTCGGCGCTTTGTACCGTTGGTGACCTAGATTTCGTCCCCTGCCTATAAAAAGCTCGGGTAGGGTGAAAGGTTAGTCACCGCTTTCGAGAGAAACGCTCTTGCTTCCGTATTTTCTTGCCTTCCGAAAGTTGCCTAGAGGGGGGGGGGTGAATAGGCAATCTAGATAAAAACCTGAAATTACAACACTTAAAAGCAAATGGATCAAATTCGCCACCGACGGAACTTCCGTCGCCGACGGAACTTCCGCCAGGGTGATGAGATGAAAACTCTAGGGAATGGAAAAGGAGAGCAAATCTCACGATTCCGCTTGAATGGAAACCTTCCTTTTTGCCTTGGAAGTGTTATACCTGCAGGAATTTAATAGACACGCAATACACAAGTAGATCGGGCTAAAACACACCCGAGAGATGAACAAGCAAACACACAACAAAAACAAACAAGAGAGGCGCGGAGATTTTTCACCGAAGTTTGGACCCCTCACAAAGAGGTTCCTACGTCTCCGTTGAGGAGCTCACAAAGAGCCGGGTTTCTTCCAACCCTAATCCTCCCAAGCAACCACAAAGGTCAAACTTGGTTTTCTTCTTCTTCCTTGGATTCCTTTCCTTGCGGAGGCGAATCTCAACCTTCACAAACTTCCCAAGGCTCACCACAAGCTTGGGAGCTCTAGGGCAACACCTAGCCAATCTAGGAGAACGAATCTCCAAGAGTAACAAGTGAAGAACGAGATTAATTGCTAAGGGAAGATGTGCTCTAGGTTGGGTTGGTGCTATCAAGCTTGGAATCAAGATGGGAGCTCACTCCAATGGCTTTGGATCTCAAGAGGAGTGGAGAGGAGTGAGAGAGAAAGCTTGAGCAAGATCCGAGAGTTCACAAGGCACCAGCAGCATTTCTCACGGGTTAGGTCAAAGCTTTATATAGTGTGGGCTCTAAAAGAGCCGTTGCTCAAGTTCGGTGATTGGACTTGACGGAACTTCCGTGGGTGACGGAACTTCCGTCACCCTATTAGGTCAACTCGCGAAAAGCCCAGGACGGTACTTCCGTTCGAGTTAGAACTTCCGGCCAAAACTCTCTGGAACCGACGGAACTTCCGTAGCCCGGACGGAACTTCCGTCGGGCAAGATTTGAACTGGAAAACCCTAGGAACGGTACTTCCGTCACGTTTGGGACTTCCGTCCCAAACTCTCTGGAACCGACGGAACTTCCGTCAGCCTGCACGGAACTTCCGTCGGTGTGGAGAAGATAGGAAAAGATAGGCTTTTTGATCGAGGTTGAGTTGGTATTTTGGTTCCAAGTTGTTTGAGAATACCTAGAGCACATTCTTCCCTCGCACGTAAGATCGCTTCACCCCTCTTAATAGTTTGGCACACCTATACTCAAGAAGCTATAAATCTAAACTTGTCATCTTTGCTCTTTGAGTACTTCATCACTTTTTAATTGAGGGGTTTACTTTCTCACATTGTGGATACTATCATTTTGTTGTCCTGCACAATGACTCAATAACCACATTAGAGCTTTTAATCATTTGTCATTTATCACCAAAACCCACTAGGGGGCCTAGTGCATCTTCAATCTCCCCCTTTTTGGTGATTGATGACAAACAATTAAAAGGGATAAACGATATCGAATACGAAAGGAACAAAAAAAAAGCAAAATATAGCGGAGCTCCCCCTAAAGCGATGCATGGGTCACACAAACATGTGAGAGAGCTCCCCCTATATTTTGTGCTTGTGGGGTGCCTAAAGACAAGGTGCACAAGTGACAAGTTTAAGTGTGAAGATGAAAAAGAGAAACAGCACAAGCGCGAATAGCTTCACACCACATAACGCAAGCCACATATATCAATGAACTAAAAGCCACCACATTAAAGCATTAAGCAACCATCATCCATCATTCAAGCACATAGTTTGCGAGGAATTAAAAAACTAGCCCTATTACAATAGAGCACCAATCACATAGTTCAAAGTTCAATACATAAGTTCCCATAAGTTCCAATGACTAAGATAGATAAAGAACACAAAGATAAGTAGTGATCCCTTTTCTCACTCTCTCCCCTTTGGCATCAAGGCACCAAAAAGAAAGAGATTGAAGGAGAGTAAGATAGGAAATCACTCATCGCCCTCCTGCCCGCCAAAGTCCTCCTCTTCTTCTTCTTCATCTCCCGCATGGGCTGCACGGGAGCTTTGACCACCATCACCACCAAAGTAGGGAGCATAGTCCTCGAGGCTGCCACCGATAGACAGGAGGGGGTGCATCCTCCTCTTCCTCGGATCCCGGAGGGGAGACCTCGGCACCCTGTGACCTCATGAAGTTCTTCATCCTTCTAGCATTCTTTTTGACACCCTGCCTGGTCCGGTGGATATCAACAGCATTTGCGGTGGACACATTGAAGATAGACTTGAGGGCGCTCAAGATGCGAGAAGTGAGAGAGCCTTCCCGGCGTGGAGCTGCACCGCTAGAGGTACCAATCGGGGCTGGGGTGCTGCGCTTCTTCTTTGCTCCTCCTTTTAGCTTTAGCTGCAGTGGACGATGCTTGCATTCCTTCTCAAATGTCAGCTGGGTAACTCCCTCAATCATAGCCATAATCCAAGGAGCATAGGGAAATGTCATCCTAGTATTCACGCCGTGCCTCGCTAATCTCCTCAAAGATAAATCCCATGACACAAAAAGGAGCAGCGTCGGGTGCAAACCTCACTAACACATTCCTTGACCAAGCAGCAATCTGGTCATTGTATCCATCTTTGGGCACAATGGTCCGGCGAAGGATCCTGTTAAGGTAGAAGTAGTAGGGCTGAAGTCCCTTTGTTTGTCCATAGACACATGGGCCATCCTCATACATAAAGGCCGGCGCAGACTCAGGGGATGGTTTGCTCATTGATGATGGTCTCATGATCATCATCTCTGTCGGACTCCGGCAGGTTGAAATAAGAAGCAAACACTCGCCAGCTGCACTCATAGCGCTGTCCTTGAGTCATCCAAACTATCTTGTGGCGGCCGGTGTCAATGTAGAGTGTGGCATAGAACCGACGGACAATTTCTTCATTCCAATCATAGCGGAAAGCCATGAGATCATACACTCCACGGGCCTTGCACATATCTATCACTTGATCAAAGATAGCATCATTCTTGTTCTCCATGTACTGCCAATCAATCCACCGATGTGGATGCAGCCTTTGAGACTTCTTCCGCATGTCAATGAAGAACGTGTAGTAATAGTCTTGTTGACCCCACAAGTGAAACCTCGGATCCGATGCCTCTTTCTCCCGTACACTGCGGGGATCCGTCCTTCTCGGCCGCATCCAAGCACATCGGGGTGCCTCCTCATATCACATCGGCTGTGGGAGCCAATGTAGACCGGTGGCCTCACACGAACATCACCGGTTGCAACACCTGCTGCGGCTGCCCCCGACCGGTCACGTGCAACTCCCTTGCCCTTGCCTCGACCGTCGGGATGCGGTGTGCGCTTGATCACCCTCTTGCGCTTGAGCTGTGATCGAGGCGGCAGCTCCTCCTCACTCTCCGACGAGGGAACTTCCTCCTCAATGTCCTCATCACGGTTTGGTTCCCTAATGGTTGGCCCGCCGCTCTTCCTGCCCGCGTGCTTGGTACGAGTCATACTCCGGCAAGAAAGAAGGAATTGATAAGACCTTGGTCGAATAGAATAGGTAACGTGTCAATGTGGGCAGCTTCATGTGTGAAGTTCTGCCGGGACGGAGACTGCGCCCATGGAGTTGACCAAACCAACACAAGATCTATTCTACCCACTAGTGCTAGACAAATACTTGAGTATACTAAGATGCTAGACGCTATTCTACTCAAGATAGACCAACAAGCTACTAGCATTGACCAAGATTTTAAAAAAGATTTCAAGATCCATACCAAATCCACGCGAAGGAGAGCGCGAATCCACGGAAGAAGTTGAGGAACGGAAGTGCCGTGGGATGGGGAAGCTTTCCCATGGATTACTTGAGCTTTTCCTTGGTTGAAATCGCAGATCGCCTCGGGTGCTCACGAGCTAGGGTTTGGGAGGAGAGAGAAACTATGGAGAGTTATGAGGAAGAAGAAGGAAAAAGAAGGGGTCGGGTTCCCCTTAAACCCGCACATGACGGAAGTTCCGTAAAAACCAGAGAGTTTTGCATGGAAGTTCCGCCGGGGAACGGAAGTTCCGTCCTGTCCTGGTTCAGCCCGTTTTGGAAAAATTTTGAGATTTAGAGACCTAAGTTGGAACTTGGGGTTGCCTTCACTTGTGGATAGCCAGCAATCAACCACAGAGAATAATATCCACAAGATGGGCAATATGATCACACGATCAACTTCAAATATTTTCAATACAAAAGATAAGCTTTATTTTTGCAAATAGTTTTTGAGAGAATAAAGACAACAATCAATATCACCAAAATGCACAAGATTTCATTCCACATTAGAAGAATCAAGTATGTTAAGTTCACTCCTAAGCTCACGGAATCTTTTCTCATCTAATGGCTTGGTGAAGATATCGGCTAGTTGTTTATCGGTTCTCACATAGCTAATCTCAATGTCCCCTTTGATTGAATGATCTCTCAAGAAGTGGTGCCGGATATCTATATGCTTAGTCCTATTGTGATCAACGGGGTTGTATGCAATCATGATGGCACTCTCATTATCACATAGGAGAGGAACTTTGGTCAAAGAGTATCCAAAGTCCTTAAGAGTTTGTCGCATCCATAAGAGTTGTGCACAACAACTACCGGCTGCAACATACTCCGCTTCGGCTGTGGAAAGGGCAACTGAGTTTTGTTTCTTGGATGACCATGACACAAGGGACCTACCCAAGAATTGGCAAGTCCCGGAGGTGCTTTTTCTATCTACCTTACATCCGGCGTAGTCGGCATCGGAGTAGCCAACTAACTTGAATTTGGCGCCCTTAGGATACCACAACCCTATGTTTGGAGTGTGAACCAAATATCTCAAGATTCTTTTAACGGCCACCAAGTGGCTCTCTTTTGGAGCGGCTTGAAATCTTGCACACATGCACACACTAAGCATGATATCGGGCCTAGATGCACAAAGGTAAAGCAAAGAGCCAATCATGGAGCGATATACCTTTTGATCAACCGCCTTCCCATTCACGTCCAATCCTAGATGACCATTTGTCTTCATTGGAGTCTTGCTTGGCTTTGCCTTGTTCATATCAAATTTCTTGAGGATGTCTTGGGTGTACTTGGTTTGACTTATGAAAGTTCCATCTTCTAGTTGCTTGACTTGAAAGCCTAGAAAGAACTTCAACTCCCCCATCATCGACATCTCAAATTTCCTAGTCATAATCTTGGCAAACTCATCACAAAAAGATTGGTTAGTAGAACCAAATATTATGTCATCGACATATATTTGGCATACAAATAAATCACTCCCAACTTTTCTAGTGAAGAGGGTAGGATCGGCCTTGCCCATTATGAAGCCCTTGTCGATGAGGTATCCCTTGAGGTGTTCATACCAAGCTCTTGGTGCTTGCTTGAGCCCGTAGAGAGCTTTGTGAAGCTTGTACACGTGGTGAGGTTTCTTCGGATCTTCAAAACCCGGTGGTTGTTGCACGTACACTTCTTCTTGAATTGGACCGTTGAGGAATGCACTCTTCACATCCATTTGATATAACTTGAAGCCATGGTGTGTAGCATAGGCGAGCAATATGCGAATTGACTCAAGCCTTGCTACCGGTGCATATGTTTCCCCAAAGTCCAAACCTTCAACTTGTGAGTACCCCTTTGCAACAAGTCTTGCTTTGTTCCTCACCACTACACCATGTTCATCTTGTTTGTTGCGGAACACCCACTTGGTTCCCACAACATTTTGCTTGGGTCTCTCCACCAATGACCACACTTTGTTTCTCTCAAAGTTGTTCAACTCTTCTTGCATGGCCACCACCCAATCCGAGTCTTGCAACGCTTGTTCTACCTTAAGAGGCTCCAAAGAAGAAACAAACGAGTAGTGATGGCAAAAGGTAGCGACTCGGGATCTAGTGGTTACCCCCTTTTGAATGTCACCAAGAATGTTATCAACGGGATGATCTTTTTGTATGCTTTGGCGCACTCGGGGTTGTTGGGGCCTAGGTGCATCTTCTTCTTGTTCTTCTTGTTGTTCGTCTTGATGATCATCACCTCCACCATCTTGTTCTTGATCTTGGTTATTGCCTTGATCATGATCGTCACCATGATCTTGGTCACCACCTTGATCTTGTTCATTTTGTGGATCTTGTGGAGGATCTTCATCTTGATTTGGAGAAGATGGATCACCTTGCACTTGAGTTGGGTCTTGTGGCCTTATTTCACCAATTGCCATGTTCCTTATTGCTTCACAAGGAGCTTCATCACCTACATCACTTGGATTAACTTGCTCTACTTGAGAGCCGTTAGATTCATCAAATGTTACATCACGCGTGATCTCAACAATGCCGGAGACTTTGTTGAAAACTCGGTATGCATACACATTTGATCCGTATCCAAGTAAGAAACCTTCATTGGTCTTTGGAGCAAACTTAGAAGACCTTGGCTTCTTGTTAAGAATAAAGCACTTGCTCCCAAAGACACGGAAATACGACACGTTAGGAATTTTACCGGTGAGAAGCTCATAGGGTGTCTTTTTCAATATCTTGTGAAGGTACAACCGGTTGGTTGCATGGCAAGCGGTGTTGATGGCTTCGGCCCAAAAGGTGTCGGGAGTCTTGTATTCATCAAGCATGGTTCTTGCCATCTCAATGAGTGTGCGGTTCTTCCTCTCGGCTACACCATTTTGTTGAGGAGTGTATGGTGCGGAGAACTCATGCTTGATGCCTTCTTCATCTAGGTACTCCTCGACTTGTGTATTCTTGAACTCGGTGCCGTTGTCACTTCTAATCTTCTTAATCTTCACTTCATATTCATTTTGTGCTCTTCTCAAGAAGCTCTTTAGAACACCTTGTGTCTCACTTTTATCCTTCAAAAAGAATACCCAAGTGAAACGGGAATAATCATCAACAATGACTAGGCCATACTTGTTACCGCCAATGCTTAGGTATGTGACCGGACCGAAGAGGTCCATGTGAAGCATCTCCAATGGTCTTGTGGTCGTCATCATCGTCTTGGATGGATGGTTGGCTCCAACTTGCTTTCCGGCTTGACATGCGCTGCACACTTTGTCCTTCTCAAAGGCAACATCCTTTAGTCCAACGACGTGGCCACCCTTTAGAAGTTTATGTAGATTCCTCATCCCAACGTGAGCTAGTCGGCGATGCCATAACCAACCCAAGGTGGTTTTTGCTATCAAACAAGCACTTAGATTGGGACCCTCTTTGTTGGTGAAATCAACAAGATAGATCTTATCCTCCAAGTACCCTTTGAATGCAATTGAGGAATCCGCTTTTCTAAAGACGGCCACGCCTTCATCGGTAAAGAGACAATTAAAACCCATTCCACAAAGTTGTGATATGGACATTAAGTTGTACCCTAAACCTTTCACAAGAAACACATTACTAATTGAAAGGTCATGGGTGATTTGAATTCCACCACGACCAATTACCTTTCCTTGTTGATCATTTCCAAAAGATATACTCCCACTTGGTAGATTGTCTTTGTCAAGTGTGGAGAACATCTTCTTCTCCCCGGTCATATGATTTGAGCACCCGGTGTCGAGTACCCATATTGAACCGCCCGAGGAGTATCCCTACACACAATTAAGCACAAGATTTAGGCACCCAAACTTGCTTGGGTCCCTTAACTTTAGAAACAACACTTTTGGGCACCCACACACAAGGATTCCACCTTGCATAGTGTGGCCCAACAAATCTTGCAACTACTTTCCCATGAGCACCATGGGTTAGTTCATATGTTGCACGATCATACACATAGAAGGATACGGGTGAGCTCTTCTTTTTGAGCTCTTGTGTTGTTTTGGCCTTCTTCACGTGCTTGGTTTGAGCAACTTGCTTTGGTTGATTCATGTTGGTCTTGTTGTTGAATCTCTTCTTGGGTTGCTCCTTGAATCCAATGCCTTTGTTGCCATTGAACTTTCTTTCCTCACTAACAATTTTCTTAGCTAGCTCAACTTGAGCCGCTCTCTCAAGATTCTTGACCTTGTTAGTGAGATCCTTGATTGTCACCTTATCGGTGGCAATGTTGTCAATGTCAACACCTTCACATCTTGTACACTCTTTTCTTGATGAGGATTGCATTGACTCAACCTTGCTTTTGTGCGTCAATGTGCTACTCTTGAGGACTTCAATCTCTCCTTCCAACAACTTGTGATTCTCTTTAAGAGATTCACACTTTGTTTGGAGTGAGAGGTTGATGTCTTCAAGCTTAGCATTTGACTTGTTTACCTTAGTAAGGCAAAGAGTCAACTCCTCGTTCTTCTTTCTTTCTTCCTCAAGCAAGACCTTCAACTCTTTAATCTCATCAAGCTTCTTGATAAGCATGTTTTCTTGTTTGTCCACCATCTCTTCGCTCTCTTCAACCTTCTCTTGCATTATCCCTAACATTTTCACCATATCTTGCAAGGAGGGGACTAGCTCCTCCTCATTATCATTGTTAGAGGAATTGACAAGAGGTTTAGTTTGTACCTTGTTTTCTTTGGCCATGAAGCATTTGGGAGTGTCATCCTCATCGTCGGTGAGGTTGTTGAAGAGTGATGATTTGGCCGGTGTTAGGCCATATGCAAGATTGGCAATTCCTCCTTCTTCATCTTCATCATCATCTTCATCATCATCGGAGACATATTGTTGGCCAATATGAGCTTGACCCTTGAATGGTTTCTTGAAGTTCTTTTTCTTAATGAACTTCTCCTTCTTCTCTTCTTTTCCATTGAGTTGAGGACACTCCGCAATGAGATGCCCCGGGTCATGACAATGATAGCACTTTCTTGTTGATCTTCTTGCCCTTGCTTTGTCAAAGCTCTTCTTGGTAAACCCGTTGTTGATCATGAACTTGCCAAACTTCTTCACAAATAAGGCAAGCTCTTCATTGTCTTCTTCAATCTCAATTTGGTCTACCTCCACAACTTCTTTCTTTTTGGCCTTGAGTGCCACATCTTGCTTGCTTGTGCTCTCATCTCCAATTAGCACACTCACTCTCTTTCCCTCGTCGTCACGGCTTTTGTGAGCAAGGATTCTCCCAATTACTTCATCCGTGGAGAATCCATCAAAACCTTCCTTTTCTTCAATGATGGTGCAAAGTGTGGAGTTCCACACTCTTAGTGACATTAGAAGCTTGAGATTCACTTCTTGTTCGCTCACGTCATCTCCAAGTGACCTTCGCTCATTCACAATGTCCAAGAGCCTATCATGTGTTTGTTGAGGGTCTTCGCCCTTCTTCATCACAAAGAAGTTGAATTGATTTTTCAGCACTTGCATCCTTGACTTCTTCACCACATCGACTCCCTCATGAACTGCAATGAGCTTGTCCCATATAGCTTTGGCATTCTCTAGTCGGGATACCTTGGAGTACTCTTTAGCACTCAAAGACGAGAGCATTGCCGACACGGCTTGCGCATTGCGATGTATGTTGATGTTGTCCATGACGGTGTGTCTCTCCTCATCCTCAATCACATATCCTTTCTCAACCACTTCCCACACGGGCGGACCAATTGATAGCAAGTACATCTTCATCCTATGCTTGTACCAACTAAAATCTTTTCCATCAAACCACGGTAGTCGTCCACTACCACCACTATTCACATTTGCCACATCATTATAGTTGAAGTTGTACCTTGTGTCCAACTTCCCACCACTTGTTCCATCCTTGGCAAATGGATTTCTTTCCTCATCGGTGTCCCCTCTCTTGTTGGGACTTTTGTCCCCTCCAACTAATTCCCCGACATCTTTTCTTCTCAAGCGGTTAAGCTCTTCTCGAGAAGACCTGCTCCGATACCAATTGAAAGTTGCCTAGGGGGGGGGGGGTTGTTGGCATCTCTTAAGGTCACGCGGAAAGAAACACGTGACCGCGGGAGAGCCAAGGGTTTAAGTCACTTGCACTATTTAACCAAATAATCCACATCCGAGTACAAGTACTAGATATGTATTATAAGGTGGGTCATGAATATCCGCAGCGGACGGATAACCCGTTGTAGCATTTCACCCGAGAGTATTCAAGGGTATCGTATTTATATTTTCCCAAAGGAAGACATGGTTGATAAGAGTACTTATGCTCATGGTGTTACAAAAGAGTGATGAAGTAATCACATTCCAATGCAGGGGTTAGGAGCAATAAATTGAGGATAGTGTGACACACACCAAGGCAATGCATTCTCTAATAAAAGGGATAGAGGCAATCCTAGATAAAGCTAAACTAGACTAGCAGACCACTACTCCTAATGATACAACATTCATATGAGTGCGCAGCTTCTACCTAACATCCAAGATCATGCAAGCGCAAGCAAGCGTCTAATGCCTAGGCATCATCGGGAGATCCGTCTTACGCGAGGTCCGCCTCGCGACTCCGGCCTTTTAGACTCCTATGCCATTCCCGAACGTGGAGGATTACTTTGGATGACAAGGCTGTCACTTCTTGTCACCTACCTCTACAAACCGTGGGACACGAAGCACATTCAAAGGTGGGTAGATAACCCCGAGCACTATGCCGGCGTCACTAACCACAACTCTAGATCCCTCGAGGCACCCCAACCCTACGGATCGACATGGTGGTAAATCTAGAGCACCCTTGCGGGACGATGAACCCGAAGCCTATTCATAAGAACACTAGTCTAACTAGCATAAGCCGGACGAAAGGATCAAAGCTAGCACTAAGTCATGCAAAGGCGTTCGTCGCTCAAGAATGAGCGACGAACGGCAATCAACCAAGTAAGATCAAGAGTAATCGATGATCAAGTATGAACGAACGAAGAACATTCGATATGTGTTCATCTTCTATTAATGAAGAACGAAGAACGAACGATGAACTCATATGAACGAACGATGAACGATCAAGCAAGATCATGACTACTCTGTCAAGCTCATGACAAGGATATAAACGGAAGTATTCCATATATAAAAGATCAAGTCTTACAAAGAGAGGATACAAGAGCTATACCCAATTCTCCACAAGACCTTGGGAGCGATGAGGCAGCCCACTACTAAGCCTAGCACTACCTAGAAAGCCTCTAAACTTCTAGTGTGAGGAGAGAATGATCCTTGTGTTGTTGTGTGTGTTAAGGAGGGGGGTACCCCTCCTTATATAGGCTTGAAAGGTCGGCTCCTGGAGGCGGTTTCGTAGGTCGGTGGCATTTAATGCGCGTGGAACCGACCTCCGGAGGCGGTGGGCAAACCGCCGGAGAAAAGTGGGCCGGGGGGGCCACCGGACCGGTTCGGCCGAACCACCCTGGTGGGTTCGGCCGAGCCGGTCCTGGCCCCTCCTGGGCTGGGCTTTGGCGATTGGCTCCCCCACTGGATGTTGGTCTTTGTTCCGGTTGCTTGTGGCCTTCTTTGTGTTGGATTTCGTGGTCATTGGCCTTTTATCTTGGAGTTGATTCCCGCGGCGAAATGGAAGTTTTGTAAAAGTGTTGATTTGTCGCCTCGGGGCCCGGAATTCATCATTATCCACCTGCACACTAAAAATCTAGAGGTACAAGTGGAACTAGGTTATTTCTAAGTAAAATGCGTGTAAGACATGCCTAGTCCTTCTCATTTATTTGACTAATTGACGGTCGAAATTGGTCCGTAACGACCGTCAACAAGTCCCCCCAAGCTTACCCCTTGCTCGTCCCGAGCAAGTAGTGGAACTTTAGGTTGTTGATCAGGAGTTGCTATAATGCCTACTTCTCAAAGGTACCAAGTGTATAACAAAGATACTCATCCTTGAGTTGAATAAGTTGGCAATGGTAACTCACCCTTCCCCTTAGTCCTCATGGGGCTTTGTGCTTTTCACTTTACCTTGGGCGGTTGAGAGAGAGAACGGTGTATAGAGCATTTATTTTCTCTTCCCTTGTCTTGCTTTTTATTCTCCGGAAGTTTTCAAAGGATTTTTTTTCAAGTAAAACCACGTTCCACAAGTGATACTCTCGAATCGCTCTAGTGGTGTTTGTATTCCTCACCAAGGCATGTGTATTGCCTCATCCTACATCTAATAGGCTTTTGTGGAGCTCAAGGTAGGATATGAAATGAGGCATACTTGCATTCATATTTTGCAAAACCAAAAGAGTGGATCCATGGAGATAGCAAGTCATACAATCGTAGATCAAGATGTGCAAGTGTGAAAATGATGGTGGTGGTGTATGTGACTACTCCTCTTTTTGTTTCACCTCTTTTTATTTTGGATTTTGGGCATGGCTATCTTTTCTTCTTTCTTTTTCCATGCTCGAAATGAGAGCAGCTTTTTTTTTTTTTTTTTCTTTTTCTCATGCTCATCTTTTGTGAGCCTTATTTTCTTTTTCTTTTGCATAGCCATGCCTTCTTTTGATATTTTAAGAGAGGTGATAAAATGTGAGGAGTGTCTTTATTTTGGTGGATGGCATGACATGTTGCTAACTTCCGGTGTAGAAGTGTAGCATATGAGGTGGAATGTGTACGTGATCTTGATCATGAGAGTATGAAAAGCATCTCACTAGGGTCACACAATTTTGATAAAGCTCAATGAAGTAACAAGTAGCAAATGAGTAAGGTTTTCAAAGGAAATTTGCATATGGCTTTGGTAGGAATTTATCATCACTTGGGAACTTATAGATTTTGCAATTTTTGGGAACAAAATTCCGGAGATTTCAAGTTCAACTTAGGACAAGATCATAGCAGCTCTTTTTACCATATCATCATCTCACAACAACTTAGGTGCAGCTCAAGCATGTGCAGCCCACAAGTTTCAGGTTCTAAGCAAGTTTTGCTAGCCAACAAACTCAAAACTAGGAGAGTTCTAAATTATAAACTAGGCACATGAGAGAAATAAAACAGAGCAACTATTCATCATCTCAACATAGAAAGACTAGCAACATACTTGCAGCGCATAAAAGGAAACTAAGCTACTTCTTTTTGTTCTTTTTAGTTTTATCATTTTTATTTTGTTTTTCATATGAGAGGCAAGAACAAGCAAAAACAGGAGACAATAAAGGATACAAGTTGCGATACATGATACCTTAGCGAGGGTGCTGCCCCCCCAAGCTTGTTCTTGCTCATGGGTTTGGTGGAATGAACCCCATGTGACGGAAGTAAGCCAAAAGATCGGCTCGTTGTTGCTCCGTCATGTTGGTGAGGGCGGTGAGCTGGGTGTCGGTGCGCTCTTGCCATTGACGAGTTTGCAAGATGTGTTGGTTGAGCGCATACTCGGTGTCTTCCGCCGTGGTTTGGAGTCTTCCCATTTGTGAGGAGAGGTTGTTCATCTCCTGCTCAAAGTTGTAGCCTTGGGCTGATCCGGAGTCGGTGGAGTGTTCCTCCCATTGTTGTTGTGGAGAAAACAGCCCCGGGCCATATCCCGGAGTTTGCCACGCCGATCCCCGGCCATGTGAGGTGGCGGGGCTGGGTACCCACCGGGAGAAAGCCCGGGGTGGCTGTACCCGGCCCGCCATGAGCCGTGGGCTGCGGTGTGGGCATCTCGGAGGTAGATGGCTGTTCCGATCTGTGCGCCCCCTGCGAGAAGATACACTCCTGCGAGACCGCTCCGCTTCTTGGAGCTCAATGGTTAGATTTTTGAGAGTATACAAACGAAGGTCCGGGTTAGGTAACCGAAACTCGTTTGTATATCCCACAAAATAATATATGAGGGAATCGTTCGGACCATTCTTAAGAGAGTGACCATGAATAAGATAATCTTTATTTATAAGAGAGCGAGGTGTAGCAAGATATTCAACATTAGCATCATGTAAAGCTCCCACCCGCATGGCAATTCGTGTCACTAAAGAGGTACATTCAATTGGTCCTATCGTCCCAAGATTTTCTATCCATTGGCGAATCATGGCTTTCACGGGAGCAATCTTAATTTTATCAACCGCAGCAAAAAGAATTTTTAGCTCATCCTCGCGCACAATTCGAATATCACTCCTTGGAAAAAGAGTGATAGCAATCCACATGTGCATAAAACGCAAGGTAGGATGATGGATGTGATTAGCTCTAGGTCGCACGCAACTAGGAAGACCCGTAATCCTCTCCCAAAAAGCATGCTTTGAAAACTGAGGAAGGGCACCATCCAAGTCGGTATTGCAGCGAGTATTAAAGCCAAGAAGAGTGCTAAGTTCTTTCCAAGTCAAACGGTAGGATTCACGGAAAAACCGAAAAGAAATTCCTTCATCTACCGTTCGTAGGGTGCATAAAAACTGAAGTGTAAGCAAGCGGGAACCCGGCTCATCTACACTAGCAAAATCTGTCCACCCTAAGGCTTTAAATACTTGAGCAAATTCAGCATCCATACCTATTTTGTGCAGCAGCTCCGTGTCAAATGCTCGCGTAGGAGCAAAGAGGCGGTGTTGGAGAAGCGTGTAGGTGTGCGTCTCGTACTCGCCCACTAAGTCGAGGTCGGTGTCGGTGAGGAGACGATGCTCGATGTTGCCCTCTTGCCCTTCTTCCTCGACTTGTGGTGGTGAACTTGGCGGTGACTCGACTACGGGGCGTGCGCGGGTGCTTCGACGTGAAGAGCTTGAACTTGAGCGTGAGCTCAAGGACCTCTTGATCGACCCGAACAGCTTCTTGGCACCGGTCATGGCTGCACACAAAGAGAGCAAGAACACAAGAACAACAACTCCGAACGGGTTATGTGAGGGAAAATCAAATTGGCGACACCGTCGGTTGTTCATGTGAGCAAGAAATCGCAACTCGAGAAAACCAAACAAAAACAAATCAAACCAAAAACTAGAAAGCACACCAAGAACAAAAGATTTCTGCAGAACTTTTAGGCAATGAGCAAGTGAGGGCAATGGAAAACTTGAGAGCAATGAGAATGAAGTGAGTGAGGAGTGGAAATGATAGTGTGAGAGGGGGAGAGAGTTCTGGCCCGGCCACCTCTACTTATAGCTCACGAAGTAGCCGTTTTTGAACGTTAGAAGGGGCATATGACCGTTGGGAAAAAAAAGACAGACCGAGCAACGGTCATAGCGGTTCGGCCGAACCAAGGAGGTGGGTTCGGCCGGCCTGCTGTGGGTCCCTCTTGCTCCCCCTTTTGGCCCATAGCCCCCAACGGCCAAATGATCATTGACCATGGTTGCTACGTCCGGATATTCCTCGAAATATTTGCTCAATAAGAAATCCAAAGAAAGTTGCCTCAAATTCAACTTTATTCGAAAAATCAAATCTCGAGAAAAAGTGTTGGAGAAAATTCCAACATGCAAAATTGTTTTTGGGTTTTGTATAAGGATACAAGGGTTGTCCAAAAGTTTCAAACAAAAGTAGGAAAATTTGGACGTAAAAGGATTTTGGTTTTCAAATTTTATATGCATGGCGAGTGAAAAAAAATCGAATATGCTGGCGGAAAATCCAAATAAATGAAATGAAAATTTTCTTGTGATAAAATAGAGTATGCAGGGAGGTTTTTATTATTATTATTATTTTATTTTTTTTTTTAAATGCATGTGGTGGAAAACAAAATCAAAAAGAAATCGAAAGATAATGCCGATTTATCCTGTCGGCCGGGGCTTCGCCATTTTAAGTGCAGCGGCGAGGACTTCTCCATTTCTTTTCATCCTTGTGGTGCAGGCCCTTTCCCTGGAGAGGAGGATGAAGATGGCTGCACCTTCTTCACTTGCCACACTTGGTTGGTCTTTGTTGATGTAGGTGGCTTTGTGTCTTGAAGGAGTCGGCTTCTTGGCCCATAATCCCGGCCTTGCTTGTTGCGAGGCTTCTTGGGTTGGTACCATGACGGATTCTCAATTTTGTCAAGTTGCTTCCAAAAGGCGATGAGACTATCCGTCTTTCTTGGCGTCACTTCAACTTCACGGATGTTTGAGGGATTTGGCCCATACTTGATCTTGATCATTGAGCATTGTTCTTTTCTTGGTTGAAACTCAAACTTTTCCTCCTTCCCATTGATGTGGAATCGGATTTCTCCATTCCCAACATCAATTTGGGCGTTCGCGATGCTGAGGAAGGGACGTCCCAAAATGAGGGCGTGTTCTTGTCAATATCCATCTCAAGCACCACAAAGTCCACCGGTATGAAGTTGCCTCGAATTTTTGCGGCACGTCTTCGGCTATTCCCGCGGGGTAGCGGACCGAAGAGTCTGCCAATTGCAACCTCATTGGTGTAGGAGTCAAGGTTGTGTAGCTCAAACGATCAAAGACTTCTTTGGGCATCACGCGACGCTTGCCCCAAGATCACATAAGGCTTGGTCGAAGTGGTGTGCCCCAATGGAACATGATATTGTGGGGCAGCCGGGGTCCTTCTTCTTTTACGGAAGCCGATTGAGTATAGCTGCGCTACACTCCTCTGTGAGCTTGACCATTTCCTCGTTGGGTAATGGTCTCTTGTTGTTGAGGATGTCTTTAAGGTAACGTGCATATGTGGGCACCTGCACCATGTCCAACAATGGCACGTTGACATGAATCCTTCGGATGGTCTCGACGAATCGAGCAAATTGTTCATCCTCCTTTGGCTTCCTGTTTACGTGAGGGAATGGCAAGAAGCTTGTGTCTTGAAATTCAATTCCATTCTTCCCGTCACTTGGCTTCGGTTCTTCTTCTTTTTCTTTGGTAGTAGAAGGGCTTTCCTCCTCCGGTTCGTTCCTGTTCTTCTTTGCTGCATGGTTAGGATATGGCGGATCCCGAGTGGATTTTCCTCCCTCGTGGTAACCGCATTAACATTTTCCAAAGAAGACTCGGGTTGCCCGGGATCTTCCCGGAATTAGAACCGGGAATAAGAGCAGCTAGGCTGAGCAACTTGGGTTTCAATCATTTTATTAAAGCTCGGCTGATTTTTGAAAGCGAGAGGAGAAACCTTCTATTTGTGCGGTTATGTTTTCTAAGACTTTGTCGTTGGCAGCAAGCTTTTTGTTGATAGATTCGTTGATTTTAGCTTGGCCATAAACCAAATCTTTCAAGGAAGGCTGATTATTGTTAAAGCCGAGAAAAATTGTTACCTCCTTGATATGATGGTCGGTTTTGGTTGTACCCTTGTCCTCCGTTTGGACGATACCCGTTGTTGTTGTTCATGTAGAATGCTTCTTCATGGGTATGGGGGCAATCCTTCCCCATGTGGCCGGTGTTCCCGCATTCCTCACACGTCATGTGTGAGTCCAATGCATGAACACCACCATTTGCGTTGTGTTCATCCAAGCGTTTTATGAGGAGGTCAACCTTGGCGGACAGCATGTCCACCTCCTTGACGGGGTGTACGCCTCTTGAGCGTGTTTGGAGTCGATCATCGCTCCACCCTTGATTGGAGACCATCTTCTCTATGAGTTCTTTTGCTTGGGCAACGGTTTTGGAGAAGAAGGCTCCTCCGGCAGCGGCATCCATATGTCCACGGGTTGTTGGTGTCAACCCGTTGTAGAAGTGTTGAAGAATGAGCCATTCCTCCATCCCATGGTGAGGGCAGGCCGAGAATGTATTCTTGAAGCCTTTCCCATGCCTCGGGCATGGATTCATTTGTCGCTTGCTGGAAACTTGCAATTCTTCCACGAAGGGCATTGGTTTTACCCATCGGGAAAAACTTGGCGAGGAACGCCGTGGAACATTTGTCCCAAGTGTCAATGCTTGCACGATTGGCATAAAACCAGCTGTTTCGCCTTCCCAAGGAGGGATAGGGGAAACGAGCGAAGTCCGATAGCATCTTGGTTGACTCCGGCCGTGGGCGATGTGTTGCATATCTCCGGGAAGCTGTTGGAGATGAGAGTTGGCGTCCTCGGAGGCCTTTCCACAAAAGGGAATGGCTTGCACCATAGTGATGAGGCTGGACTTGATGTCAAGTCCTGCGGCACCGGCGTCGACGTTGGGCCCAATGGGCACATTGGCGACGGAGGGCGCGAGAGTAGTCACGAAGGGTCCTTTCAGCCATGAGTGTTGAGGTTGATGGTGCGGAAGATGCGGGCTCGCTTGTCGTGGGTTCTTGAGGAGAGACAACGACGCGAGGTCGAGTCTTTCTCGCAAGAGACTCGGGATTATCAACGAAGTTTTTCGGCAAGTTGAATCCACGCATGCACTATCCTGTTTTCACATTGAAGAGAAAACAGATCAAGGTTAGCTCTGCAAAGGTAATGATTAAATCATCATCAAGTGTAATCATGAACATTCATTGTATTCTTATTAACCAATGTCTTCCCCGACAACGGCGCCGGAAATGCTTGTTGGCATCTCTTAAGGTCACGCGGAAAGAAACACGTGACCGCGGGAGAGCCAAGGGTTTAAGTCACTTGCACTATTTAACCAAATAATCCACATCCAGTACAAGTACTAGATATGTATTATAAGGAGGGTCATGAATATCCGCAAGCGGACGGATAACCCGTTGTAGCATTTCACCCGAGAGTATTCAAGGGTATCGTATTTATATTTTCCCAAAGGAAGACATGGTTGATAAGAGTACTTATGCTCATGGTGTTACAAAAGAGTGATGAAGTAATCACATTCCAATGCAGGGGTTAGGAGCAATAAATTGAGGATAGGGTGACACACACCAAGGCAATGCATTCTCTAATAAAAGGGATAGAGGCAATCCTAGATAAAGCTAAACTAGACTAGCGAGACCACTACTCCTAATGATACAACATTCATATGAGTGCGCAGCTTCTACCTAACATCCAAGATCATGCAAGCGCAAGCAAGCGTCTAATGCCTAGGCATCATCGGGAGATCCGTCTTACGCGAGGTGCTGCCTCGCGACTCCGGCCTTTTAGACTCCTATGCCATGCCCGAACGTGGAGGATTACTTTGGATGACAAGGCTGTCACTTCTTGTCACCTACCTCTACAAACCGTGGGACACGAAGCACATTCAAAGGTGGGTAGATAACCCCGGCACCATGCCGGCGTCACTAACCACAACTCTAGATCCCTCGAGGCACCCCAACCCTACGGATCGACATGGTGGTAAATCTAGAGCACCCTTGCGGGACGATGAACCCGAAGCCTATTCATAAGAACACTAGTCTAACTAGCATAAGCCGGACGAAAGGATCAAAGCTAGCACTAAGTCATGCAAAGGCGTTCGTCGCTCAAGAATGAGCGACGAACGGCAATCAACCAAGTAAGATCAAGAGTAATCGATGATCAAGTATGAACGAACGAAGAACATTCGATATGTGTTCATCTTCTATTAATGAAGAACGAAGAACGAACGATGAACTCATATGAACGAACGATGAACGATCAAGCAAGATCATGACTACTCTGTCAAGCTCATGACAAGGATATAAACGGAAGTATTCCATATATAAAAGATCAAGTCTTACAAAGAGAGGATACAAGAGCTATACCCAATTCTCCACAAGACCTTGGGAGCGATGAGGCAGCCCACTACTAAGCCTAGCACTACCTAGAAAGCCTCTAAACTTCTAGTGTGAGGAGAGAATGATCCTTGTGTTGTTGTGTGTGTTAAGGAGGGGGGTACCCCTCCTTATATAGGCTTGAAAGGTCGGCTCCTGGAGGCGGTTTCGTAGGTCGGTGGCATTTAATGCGCGTGGAACCGACCTCCGGAGGCGGTGGGCAAACCGCCGGAGAAAAGTGGGCCGGGGGGGCCACCGGACCGGTTCGGCCGAACCACCCTGGTGGGTTCGGCCGAGCCGGTCCTGGCCCCTCCTGGGCTGGGCTTTGGCGATTGGCTCCCCACTTGGATGTTGGTCTTTGTTCCGGTTGCTTGTGGCCTTCTTTGTGTTGGATTTCGTGGTCATTGGCCTTTTATCTTGGAGTTGATTCCCGCGGCGAAATGGAAGTTTTGTAAAAGTGTTGATTTGTCGCCTCGGGGCACTGGAATTCATCATTATCCACCTGCACACTAAAAATCTAGAGGTACAAGTGGAACTAGGTTATTTCTAAGTAAAATGCGTGTAAGACATGCCTAGTCCTTCTCATTTATTTGACTAATTGACGGTCGAAATTGGTCCGTAACGACCGTCAACGAGGGTGAATAGGCAATCTAGATAAAAACCTGAAATTACAACACTTAAAAGCAAATGGATCAAATTTGCCACCGACGGAACTTCCGTCGCCGACGGAACTTCCGTCGGGGTGATGAGATGAAAACTCTAGGGAATGGAAAAGGAGAGCAAATCTCACGATTCCGCTTGAATGGAAACCTTCCTTTTTGCCTTGAAAGTGTTATACCTACAGGAATTTAATAGACACGCAATACACAAGTAGATCGGGCTAAAACACACCCGAGAGATGAACAAGCAAACACACAACAAAAACAAACAAGAGAGGCGCGGAGATTTTTCACCGAAGTTCGGACCCCTCACAAAGAGGTTCCTACGTCTCCGTTGAGGAGCTCACAAAGAGCCGGGTTTCTTTCAACCCTAATCCTCCCAAGCAACCACAAAGGTCAAACTTGGTTTTCTTCTTCTTCCTTGGATTCATTTCCTTGCGGAGGCGAATCTCAACCTTCACAAACTTCCCAAGGCTCACCACAAGCTTGGGAGCTCTAGGGCAACACCTAGCCAATCTAGGAGAACGAATCTCCAAGAGTAACAAGTGAAGAACGAGATTAATTGCTAAGGGAAGATGTGCTCTAGGTTGGGTTGGTGCTATCAAGCTTGGAATCAAGATGGGAGCTCACTCCAATGGCTTTGGATCTCAAGAGGAGTGGAGAGGAGTGAGAGAGAAAGCTTTAGCAAGATCCGAGAGTTCACAAGGCACCAGCAGCATTTCTCACGGGTTAGGTCAAAGCTTTATATAGTGTGGGCTCTAAAAGAGCCGTTGCTCAAGTTCCATGATTGGACTTGACGGAACTTCCGTGGGTGACGGAACTTCCGTCACCCTATTAGGTCAACTCGCGAAAAGCCCAGGACGGTACTTCCGTTCGAGTTAGAACTTCCGGCCAAAACTCTCTGGAAGTGACGGAACTTCCGTCGGCCCGCACGGAACTTCCATCGGGCAAGATTTGAACTGGAAAACCCTAGGAACGGTACTTCCGTCACGTTTGGGACTTCCGTCCCAAACTCTCTGGAACCGACGGAACTTCCGTCAGCCCGGACGGAACTTCCGTCGGTGTGGAGAAGATAGGAAAAGATAGGCTTTTTGATCGAGGTTGAGTTGGTATTTTGGTTCCAAGTTGTTTGAGAATACCTAGAGCACATTCTTCCCTGCACGTAAGATCGCTTCACCCCTCTTAATAGTTTGGGACACCTATACTCAAGAAGCTATAAATCTAAACTTGTCATCTTTGCTCTTTGAGTACTTCATCACTTTTTAATTGAGGGGTTTACTTTCTCACATTGTGGATACTATCATTTTGTTGTCCTGCACAATGACTCAATAACCACATTAGAGCTTTTAATCATTTGTCATTTATCACCAAAACCCACTAGGGGGCCTAGTGCATCTTCACCTTCGCCTACTGCTCTCGAGTGAGTTTGATTTGGTTTTCGCCGCTTCACTTCTTTCGTTCCCCCCCCCCCCTTTTCTTACGACTTCAATGACTTTGCCGGTGCGCCCCAAGGATTTGGGAGCTTCCGCGCTTCGCCCCGACGACTGGAAGATGCGCGAACCCTTCCCCACCTCTTCCGAGGGTAGCGGGGCTTCGAGCGCGAAAGAGGAGGAGGAGGATGAGGCAGCCGGTGAGGCCACCGATGAGGAGTGTCGAGTCTTAAACTCGACACTAGTACTACCCGGTCCCTCACGAGCGTGGAATTCGATGGTGCAACACACAAGAACGCGCGATTTTAGACAAGTTTAGGCCTCTCGATTGAGAGTAATACCCTATGTCCTGTATGTTATGTATTGCCTTTAGCGGATTGCTAATTGCCGGTTATCGAGAGAGTTTTCGGGGGTCCCTGCTCCGCCTTATATATCCGGGGAGCTAGGGTTACATGCAAAGTCCTAGTCGGTTACATGGATTACATATTGGGAAGCTCTATCTCTAAGCTTTCCTTGTTAATTCAGAGTCGTAATAGACTACAAACTACTCTTTTGTGTGTCGCTCAAGTCATCATACGCCGGTCTTGACGCTCGCCTTATTTCCATACCGGTATATGGAATCTTCTATTATTCCATACTGGTCGGGAACCACTCTGTGGGCCCTCTTTGCTAGTCCAATCTTCATTGATTTACCATCGTATCTCTAATTATCTATTTCTTTATCATCTGGATACCCGTAAGGTAAGTATACGACAGGAACCCTCGAGTAATTTTTGATTTGACCTTGAATAAGATAGACCGGTCTTACGCATGTTGGTCCGATTCCATGGTAAAATTAAAAAGAACTCCAATCTTATGCAATACTTCTTCTTTCTCCAAGACGCTTCGAAAAGCCAAAAAATCGGTATTTTGTCCTCCATACCACCTAATTAGGTATGCAAAAGCAAAAGTATTTTCCTTCCGGTGCACCGATTAGGTGCACTCAATTGAGTATAGCCCCGACTCTTGGAATTAAGTGCAGAATTAATAGCATTAATCACCTTTCTTCACCATTCTTTTGAAACCCTAGGAGTCGGACAAAGTCCGACTCCGTCGGACAATATCCGACTCTCATTTATACTCGGACATATCCGACTCTTGTCGGATTTAGCAGATCGGACTCCGGAGCTAAAACATCAATTTGAAACCCTAGGAGTCGGACAATGTCCGACTCACTCGGACAAAATCCAAGTCGGATCGAGCCCAACGGCTCTTTTGAGTGCTCCAACTATAAAAGAGGACCTCGTCCTCTTATGGCCGGCTGGCACTCTCCCCACACTCAAAAACACTCCCAAAGCTGTCTCAAGCACTCCTCTTCTTCCAAATTGATTCCCCACTCCAATCCTTGGCGGATTTGTGAGAAGATTGAGGAGAAATTTGTTGAGCTTCATCACCATCTCAAGAGCACTTGATTCATTCTCATCGCCGGTACTTGTTATGTTTGTTACTCTAGGGGATTCATCCCCTAGACGGTTAGGCGTTACCCGGCGAGCTCCCAAGCTTGTGGTTGAGACTCGGGTCGTTTTTATTGCCCCTCCCTTCGTGGAGCTTTGTTTTAGTGGATTTTAAGCCGGCCTTTATGGTGGCTTGAAGAGGTTTAGGGTTGAGAGCAACCCGGTCCTTGGTGGAGCTGAACTTCGGTGAAAAATCGTGTGTCTCTTTGTCTCCCCTTAGTTTCTTGCAATTTGTGTGCTATAGCTCTAGGTTGTTCTTGCTTAAATTCCTAAGAATAACTTGTGTAGGTGGCTTGCTTGCTTGTGCCCTTGTTGCCCTAGCTTTCTAGTGTTGCTAGCTGCTTGCTTGTTGTTTATTTCCCGTGGATTTTTCCAACTTGGCTGCCGATCTACTTTCCGCACGAGGCGGTCGGACTTTGTCCTACTCTAGTCGGATATTTGTCCGGAGTCGGACTTTGTCCTACTATAGTCGGACATTGAGTCGGACAAATCTTTCTGCGTATTTAATTTGTTAAATTAAGTGATTTTCGGGATTATCGCCTATCGCCCCCCCCTCTAGGCGACTTTCACCACCGCCACCGCGTGATGACATCCGATGTCATGGAGCGAAGACTCGTGCAGGCCAAGCACCGCTACCGTGACGACGACTACGAGCGTTGTCGCGAGAACGACGACCGCCACCACAACAAAGATGATGATCGATGCAACGATTGCCACCGCATGACGAAAAAGATCGATGCTTTGTCGAGCGACGATCGGCGCCGTGACCGCAACGATGATCGCTACTTCAGAGCAACAATCGGTGTCGCCAAGCGATGAACGACGGCACGACGATAATTCCTACTTCTTCATCTGTAACAACTCTAATAAATAAAAGTGCATTTCATGTCATTAAGCATCATGGCATCGCACTGCATTTTTGAAACCGTTTGATTTTATGTCAAAAATGCACATGAAATGTCGTTCTAACCTAAGTTAAATTACTTTCTTAAAAAGAATGCAAATAAAAATAAATTATTGTGTTTGACATTCTCTTTTGTTTTGGAACATTGACATTCTCTTTTGGTCAAACATAAAAATAAAAAGATCTGTTGAGTTTTCCTCTAAATTATTTTCCTTTGTAAAAACATCTACAAGAATTAATTAAAGTTTTAGTTTTAAATTAAACATGAATTTTTATCCCGAAAAAATATTTCGAATTTGGACCTAGACCCAAAAGGAAAACTGCTTGAAATATTTTTCTCGAGCACCTCTGATTTTTTTTTGAATTTTTCCGAGCTCGGAAATACGTTTTGCAATTAATCAAAAACTCGAGGGCCTTTTTGCAAAAATGCCAAATCAGGCTCACGAGCCGGTCTCTCTTCTCTCTTCCTCCTCTGCGTTCTCTCATCGCCGCCTGCCGCCGTGCTCAGGTGCGTTCCGGCCGCGCGTGCCACGCCGCACACGCCGCGCACCGGCTCGCCTCCACGCAGCTGCTCGCTTCACCCCGCTGCCATCGGGATAAAGCCCGAGCCGCCGGCCTTATCTCTCCCTCTCCCGTTTCTTCTCCACCACGCACCACTACCGCCGTGCCTCTCGTGCTACCGCCGCAAGCCGCCCCGGGAGTTCCCCACCCGAACCACCACCCTCACACCCTTCGCCACCCCTCACCGCAGCTACCCTCGCTGCTCAAGCGGGCCTACCCGCCCTAGCTCAAGGAATCGAAGTCGTTCTTCACAGGCGAGTTCTTCCCCGTCGGTCGCCACCAAACCATCAATTCCTCCTCCGTCGGTGAAGCTCCTCGTGAGATTCTTGCTCCCAAGCACACTCCGGACCTTGCTCTCTCTTCGTGATAGCTTACTATTGAGTTTTCTTCCCAGGACCCCTAGTAATTTTGTCTGTTTCCCGGATCCGGGTCCGCCGCCGCACCCCTCGCCGGCGCGCATCCGGTTCCAACCATCCTCAAGGTTGGGCGATCACTTATCGTCGTTCCCCATGTCTCGTGGATGCTTGCGGTGCTCTTTTCCCCAAAGTTTATGCCCCACGGCGAGCTCCCGCTTCGCCGGAACCCGGCGCGGCCCACGATTCACCGCCGGCACCTTTACGGCTAGCTTCCGGCAAGGCCAACCCCACACGCGTTGTCCTCACAAGCACACTTATCGCGTAGATGGTCCGGCGTCGAGCTTTGGCCGCACTCCGGCCATCTTGGGCCACTGCGCCGCCGTCTCTGGCCGCCGTGGCGGTGCCACACCGCGGGCCACACGCGCGGGATCGCGTGTGGCTACGCGGGATACCCTGCGGCAAACCCCCGTGGCCATAGGTGTGACACGAGAACACTTTTGCAATTTTTAAAAATTCATAGAAAATTAAAGAAAAATCGGAAAAATATAAAACCAGTTTTGTTAGATTCATAAAATTATTCTCTATCTGTTTATGTATTAAAATATCTATTTTGAGAATTTTAATTTCATAAGTTTTAATTAATTGCATTCTTTTGATTAAGAGAAGTTATTATTTTATGCTAATTATTATTTATTTTTAAGAAAAGGAATTGTTTAAGAGAAGGAGATACTGCAAACGAAAGTTTTTGTCGAAATCATTTTCCAAAGTTAAGCATATGCATCGTCATTTCATGTATCATAGTTTATTATTTCATGTGTCGTTGTATATCGATATTGTAGATATTGACTGTCGGTTAACGAACATGTCGATGAAAGCATTACATATCATATCATACACATTCATGCATGCATGTTGCTGATTCGCGACGTATTGATGATCAACCTAGGTGCTGACGTGATCGATGTTCCGTCCGAGGTAGAGGCGGGAGACGTGAACATCGACATCGACCCAACGATCGAGGAAGCAAATGACGACGTGAATCGAGGCAAACCCCGGTGCATCCTACCTATGTTTTAAAATCTTTTACTTTTATCACAGTAGTCGAGTTATGTTTGTGCACTAGGTGATAAGGAATGATTGACACCCTAGATGCATGAGATAGGTTTCCTTTATTCGTGATATACTCGGTACAGGTAGCTCAATAGAAGCTAGGCTTAATTCATAGTCGCAACGGTAGTGAATTTAGGTGATCTTAAAGCATGGAGGCTTTAAGAGTTTGATGTTGTTGTCGTTAATTTGAAGAGTGTGTTAAGGAAATTGAGACCGGACGGGCCCGTAGGAGAAAAGGCAAGACGAGGTCGAGGTCTTGCAAGGTGGTAGCCCCGTCTCGTGTCGGTCAAGGACCGTACCGTTGTCGGCCTTAGTTGAATAAGTTTGAACGTATCGTACTACATGCTGGTGTAATGGGCCCAGCAAGCTGATGTACCCTACCACCTCAGGGATGCGTCGTAGCCAACTCTCTTTTGCTGGGTCGTTAGTGAGATTGGAGTCTCACGGGAGGGGAATGAGTCGCCCACGGATGAAGTCGTGGGGTCGCCATATTCTCGGGGAGATTGGAAACGGCTATTCTCCTGCCAGGTGTTGACGGGAAAGGTTGTCATATACGACCAGTGGGGTGCGTATACGTCGTGTAGTCGGGTTTTGCCAGCTGGTATAAAATCGATTCGAATCGCTCTCCCTCGTAGTAATGAGTACCGCTTGTTTAGCTCATCGCATCGTAGTTAATCAAGTGAAAGATGAAGGAAAGAGAAGAACGAGCTGTTGGTCAAAGATAATCTTTTCTTGCAAACTTGTTTGTCATAGTCTCGCAAACAGTAGATAGGTAATGAACACAACATTGAGCTAAAACTTGAAAGTAAGGATCCACCGTTAGTGCTGTTTTCGCAAGGAAGTCAACCCCACAGCCATAAAGCCCTGTGCATACTAGGCGTCGGTCTTAGCGTGCCTCGTTGACGGGTCGGTCTTGCTGAGTATTAGAATACTCGGGGTTTGTTCGTTATGATTTCAGGCCATGAGTCGTACTACCACGACTCGTTCGGTAGCTTTCCGGAGGAGGAGCAAGTGCTCTCGAGGGTGGTTCCTTCTAGTGGGAACGGATCCCAACGCCGTGAAGGATGAGGATCATGGTGTACGACGGTAGTACATCACGTTAGTCGTCCTAAGTAGTCTTTTGTTGTAAAAAAGAATAAGTTCCGCTGCCGGACTACGAGTGTTTCAAATTTCGGTAATGTACTATGTTTCCGTTGTACGATGTTTGTATTTCGAAAACCTGGTTGTATTATACCATGATGTATATATTCTGGCTTGTATGAGATGATGAACTGTTGTAACTCGCTTCGTCGAGTGTTTCCCTGTACCGATTCCTCGGGTGTCCCGGAAGGGATGTGACATCATTGGTCGTCAAAATTCAGCTTGGAGCGCCGCTGCTGCTCGGACGCGGTCTTGAGCATTAGTGCGGCTACTAATCTTGAGTTTTGACCGATCGCGTAATCTTTAACAACTTTCATCGGTCATCAACTTCAACTTGAAGCGTCGCTACTCGCTCGGACGTGGTCTTGAGCATTTGCGCGGCTGCTACTCTTCGGTTCGACCGATCACGTCATCTTTAGTAGCTTTCATCGGTCGTCAACTTCAACTTGGAGCGTTGCTGCTACTCGGACGAGGTCTTGAGCATTAGCGCGGTTCCTAATCTTTAGTTTCAACCAATCGCATCGTCTTCAACAGCTTTCATCGGCCGTCAAATTAGACTTAGAGCGCCGCTGCTCGGACGCGGCCTTGAGCATTAACGTGGCTATTAATCTTCAGTTTTGACCAATCCCATCGTCTTCAACAGCTTTGGTCGGTCGTCAAATTTGGCTTAGAGTGCCGCCAGACGCGGTCTTGAGCATTAGCGTGATCTGCTAATATTCAGTTTCGATTGATTGCATTGCCTCCAACCATCTTCATCGATCGTGAATTCATTTTAGAGCGTCACTGCTGCTCGAAGCGGTCTTGACCATTAGCGCGGTAGCTAATCTTCAATCTTGACCGATTGCGTTGCCTTCATTCCTCTACATTTATCGTCAATTTCAATTTCAAGCGTTGCTGCCACCCGATCATGTTGTCCTCAGCTGAGCGTGATTGCCAAACTACTCATCGATTGGCTACATCATCTTCGATCCGGGATCGGGGGCTACACTTAACATACCAGCTAAGTCGCTTTTACACTTATGCTTTTGTATTTAAACTCATTTAATGCTATGCTCATGATATCTTTTTGATAATATGAAATATGTCAATCTTTGCCCATCTGGATAGTTTTGTCTATCGCGCAATCCTAATTTTGAATTAATATACGGAGGCAGGGGTCTGCTATTTGAGAGCAGTCAGTTAATTCCTTTGATCATGAATTCTAAGATCGGTTAAATTTTCTATACGGCGCCATTTTGTTAAGTAGACCGCCGCTATGAGCTATACCCAGTGCTGTTTAGAGCCAGTGGTCATTTCATAGTTTGGTTGTGTTGAATTAACCATCGTTGCTTGGTTATAGAGTTGATTAGTTGAAGCAGGATAATTTTAAGTTAAGTGACAGTTTATTAAAGCTGAATTATTTTAAACATATAATGATTGATCGAGAGCGCTGCAGTTTGCGCGAAAGGAGAAAACCTTATATGTTAAAGTAAGAAAAAAACATAAAGACCAGTTGGAAATGGTGAAATAATGTTAAAATTGCAGTAATATAAGTACTAGAGTATTTTTTTTGTATATACAAAATACTTTATCAATGTTTTGTTTATAGATACAACTCTAAGCGCTCGGACCGGTGGCGCCAGATGTGCCGGGGTTTTTTCTTGCCTTTTGCGTTGTTGGCAAGTTGATCGTCCACCGTCGCCATTGAATTGGATAATCAGTTGAAATCTAGATTCTTTATTTCTCTGATAGGTGATACTATTTGGTCCAAGTTAAGTTTCTGTAGCCTTTTTGGTTAGAAAGGAGAAATCCACGTGATTCGGATAATCACGGGGTCTCTTTTGCAAATTGTGAAGACCAGCTGTTCAACACTTAGCTGTTTAAGCATTATTCAGCCTAGACGGATAATGTCTGAAGTAATTGATATAGCAAACCAGTCGGATAAAAGATATATTGGTCATGCCTGACTGGTTGGAGTTAATTATAGCGCCTAAAGCCCCGAGTGCTAATCATTCGGCTGATAAAAGGCTCAAAAAACTCGAGTTAAACATAAGTTATTTTAGCGACTGATTTGATCAGCCAGGGAATTAGTTCTTAGTGACATTCCACTAAGCGGAATATCAGCTCGGACCCATTTTAGCGGTCTGGTATTGGTTCCTAGTGCGAATCTCCAGGAGTATGAGACTATGACCGGTCTAGAGATATGTTCTTTGTGGAAACTGCTGAGAGGTACAACAAATTAAGAACTAGGTCTGGCACCGGTTGATGTACCGGTGCCACCGGATTTGGGTGCGGCGACAAGTGGATCATCGATAGTCTTCTTAGAGTCCGAGTAGTTTTACTGCTTAAGACCCAAGTTAAGTTTATGTGGCTTTAAAGTTACGAGAGGGAAGGATACGTGATTCGAATAATCACGGGAGCTCTTTTACAAATGTCCGAGCGGTCCGAGATGTTTAGTACTCAGTCGCGATGACATTAGGAATGCCAAACCGATTGTTTGGGAAATTTCATGATAAGACTGGTTAGATCGAAGACGTTTAGGTCATGCCTAACTGAATAATAGAAATTTTAATGCCTTAGGCCCTGGTGTTAATCATTCGGTTGATTACAGGTTTAAGAAACTCGAGTTGAATATAAGTTATTTTCGAAATTGATCTGATCAATCAGGAATTTGGTTCTTAATGAAATTTCGCTAAGCGGAATCTTAATTCGGACCGATTTAGACGGTCTGTTATGTAAACATGGTGTGAAATTCTAGGAAATATGAAGTTGTGACCGGTATGACCGGTCTGAAAATGTGTTCTTGGTGAATGTTGGGGCCCGGCGCCGAGCGAGCCTCGCGCGGAGCAAACACCACGGCCTCCCGTATCTTAATTCCGTGAGTAACCCCGAGTCTCCGGGCAAACACACATGTCAACAGGCGAAGCGAAGGACCGGAGGCGAAGGAGGCACCCCGGGCGGAGCAATGGGGGGCCCAACGGAGGAGAGAGCCCCCGATCCGATGGCCTGCGACCAATGGAGCGACCACCAGGCCAGGCGAAGCCGCACCCAGGCGAAGCATCGAGGGTCGAGCGGAGCGCCGAGCCGCAGTGCTCGCCAGCCGAGGGCCGGCTAAGCCTCGAATCACGCGTGCTTGGTCGGCTTTTCCGGATTGCCCTCAAGAGTTACCGCCTTTCAATAGAATCAAGGGAAACGGTCGGGGATAGAATGGTCTTGTAAAGTGTGGTTCCCTAGGACTATAAAGGGAGCCTAATGGTCACCTGTAAGCACACATGTAATCTTGAGCTAACCTCGCTTACACTAAGAGTCATTTCCTTGCCACTCGTTTATTTACTTCACATTTTAGTTCTTTGTGTTTGGTGTGCTAAGTGCGCATTACCTTCGCCTCTTAGTACACCAACATTGCTGCCCACATTGCGTGAGCTCGAAATCCAAGCTCACGATGATCGGAACCACAAAAACTACAAGAGCCGCTCGATCAAGCGAAGAACAGGCCCCGCCACGAGGATCAAAGCGATCGCGTTGGCGAGCCCACGCTAGAGGCAAGAAGGTTCGTGCGCACGGTCTCGAGCACCTTCGCATCTAACCCCACAATCAATAGCAATCAAAAGCACGAAGAAGGTAGAGCCAACACAAACTGGAAGTACAACCCAATAACCTTCTCCGAAGCGGACCTGAACCTCAAAAGCTACCCTCACACGGACGCCTTCGTCATCGAAGCAAACATCGACACGTGGCAAATCAGCAGGGTGCCCGTGGACAATGGCAGCCAAATCGATGTGATATTTTACAACACATTCAGAAGGATGGGATTCAGAGTCGAAGACCTGAAGCAATCTAGCCTGAACCTGTACCGCCTCGAAAGCAAAAGGATGGAGCCACTCGGTGAAGTCAGGCTGCCGGTCTCCTTCGGCGACACGAGCAACTCATGGACTGGGCTCATAACATTCCAGGTCATAGACCCGAGCTACCCTACCTCGCAATAATTGGAAGAGTAGCGATCAACAAATTTGAAGCAAGTAATCCACAGTTCATACCTTCGCATGAGCAATATAAAGAGGATTCAGCCCGAGTCAGCAAGAATCGGTGCTACCGAAACCCTACCATAGGAAGTCACGGACGAAGAAGAAAAAAAACTCAGAAAGGAGCAGGGCAAGAAAAATGCCAAGTTCAAGAAAAAGCAAGTGGATAACGAAGCAACACCAATACAGCCGGACGAAGAGACAAAATCGGTGTTATTGGACAAGCTGGTGCTCGGACAGTCGGTCATCATAGGGACTGGTCTAACACAAGTCGAAGAAAGAAGGTTTCTCCGCTTCTTGCAAAAGAACAGAGATGTCTTCGCATGGTCATCCCGCGACCTCGAGGGGTTAGCAGACAGATAATAGAGCACAAGTTAGAAATTGACCCAGTCGTGAAACCCAAGAAGCAAAAATTGAGGAAAATGTCCGAAGAAAAAGTAGAGGCCGCAAGAGCTGAAGTGCAAAGGCTGCTCGTCGCACAGGTGATAAGAGAAGTAAAATACCCAAAGTGGCTAGCAAACGTAGTCATGGTGAAGAAGAAGAGCGGAAAGTGGAGGATGTGCATAGACTTCACAGACCTTAAAAAGTCCTGCCCCAAAGATGACTTCCCTCTACCAAGAATAGACAAGGTAGTCGAGGTAGCCGCCGGAAGCGAAATGCTATCACTGCTGGACTGTTTCTCTAGGTATCACCAAGTCTGGGTAAAGAAAGAGGATGAAGAGAAGACAAGTTTCATCACTCCATTCAAAACCTATTGCTTCGTCGGAATGCCGGAAGGCCTCAAAAACGCAGGCCCAACGTTTTGCAAAATGTCATAAAAAATATTCGAGTCTCAAATCGGCAGGAATGTCCATGCATATGTGGACGATGTAATAGTTACAAGCAGAAAAAGAGAAGACCACACCAGCGACCTCGCCGAAACCCTCGCCAACCTCGGAGCGGCGAAGCTAAAATTAAACCCGGACAAACACATCTTCGGTGTGCAAAAGGGGAAGGTACTCGGATGTTTGGTAAACTCAAAGTGCATCGAAGCAAACCCAGATAAGGTAAAGGCAAAAGCAAGCATGGAGCCACCTCGCACCAGAAAAGAAGTGTAGAAACTAATCGGAAGGATGGCAGCTCTCAACAGATTCATCTCCAAATTAGCAGAAAAAAAGCTTAGCATTCTTCAAGACACTAAAAGGGTCAGCAAGCTTTGACTGGACCAACGAGCAGCAAAAAGCATTCGAAGAGCATAAAGAATACCTCTCAGAAATAGTCAGACTTGTAAGCCCGGAGCAAGGCGAAGTGCTTTTGCTATACGTCTGAGCAAACCACTTCGCAGTCAGTGCAGCACTGGTGCAAGAGAAGAAAACCCAAACCATAGTGGATAAAAACAGAAAAGAAAAATAGTTGTTCCAGCAATACCCTGTTTATTTCATCAGCAAAGCTCTCGCAGGGTCGAAGCTGTTTTACTCAGAAATGGAGAAAATCTGCTACGCAGTGGTTATGGCAGCTAGAAAGCTAAGGCACTACTTCGAAGCCCACAAGATGAGAGTCCTCACAAATCAATCCCTAAATGACATTTTCGGAAACAGAGAAGCCTCGAGCAGAATCCGAAAATGGGCAATGGAACTCTCCGAGCACGTCATCGACTTCAAAAGGCGAAGCAAACAAAGTCACAAGTGCTAGCAGACTGGACAGCCCGAGGCTACTCAGACAAAGGCCCGGTAACAGAAAAATTATGGATAATACAATGCGACGGTGCATGGGGCTCCGCAGGCGCAGGCGTAGCGACAGTAATCACCTCGCCTTCTGGAATAAAGCTAAGATACGCAGTGAGACTGGAATTCTGCAACGAAGACGACAGATGCACAAACAACATAGCAGAGTACGAAGCAGTCTGGTTGGGGCTGAGAAAAGTAAGGGCGCTCGATGTAAAAGTTGCAAAATGAGGACAGACTCAAGGGTAGTGGCCAGCCATGTGGACAAGGATTATGAAACAAGAGAGCCAGTCCTCGTAAAATATCTGCTCGAAGTCAGAAGCATGGACAAATTTTTCAAGGGATTCAACATAGAATATGTGGAAAAGAAAAACCACGAGGAGGCAGATGCACCAGCGAAAGTAGCCGCAAGAAGACAACCTTTACTTTTGGATGTCTTCTACGACGTAATCACCCAACCCTCTATCCGAAGCGCACAAGGCGAGGTGAATGGTTAGATTTAATTATGAGATCAAGTGACTATTTCTCTGTTTTTCTAGACAACATGGTGAAAAGTTTATTTCCTTTTATTATTAAATACAAGATTTTAACAAATACTCCCTCCATCCCAAAATAAGTGTCGTTCACGCTTCCCGAGGAGTCAACTACTTTTAACTTTGACCAAATATTTGCAAAAAATATTAATATTTATAATACATAATTAGTATCATTAGATAGAGTATTGAATATATTTTCATAATAAACTTATCTATAGATATAACTATTTCTCGTATTTTCTACAAATTTAGTCAAAGTTAAGAAAGTTTGATCGGCACGGATCCCATAGCGACACTTATTTTGGGATAGAGGGAGTATCATATATTTTGTGAGAATATGTTCTATGATAAAGAAACTTAAAATATAACTTATAACTTCTTATATTTAAATAAATATTTTGAATAAGACGAATAGTCAAACATAATGATAAAAACCAATGATGGCAATGTTGGTGGCGGGGGCAGGGCTTCGCCCATCTCTCCTGTTGTGCCTCCTGTCTTCTGCATTAGGCAATTGGGGAAGCCTAGGGCAAACGGGATGTGGCCGATTCCATCACCCGTGCCGCCGTCGAGGTGTTGGCTCGGGAGATTATCTCGTAGGTCGGTTAAACTACGTTGTTTTGGTGCTTATCCACCGAACGACTCCCTCCGAGTGTTGCGAGGAGACCTGGCCGTATATCCTATGACCATGACGTGCATATATACATCAAAAATATGTATTGCAAGGCTACATGTTCCATGTGTTGGATATGTGCCCAAGAGACAATGTGATTTTGGTCGCGGGCCATATATGGATATTTATCCATGAGGGGTTAGATCACTAATGGGGTTTTAGACTAATGGCCCATTAGCAGGTCCATATAAAGTGGAGTATGGCCAAGGACACGTGAGTGTCATCACATCCAAAACCCCGGCCACCACCTCCACTCCTCCCGCGAAACCCTAGTTGTGCCGCCGGTGCTAGCACGTCGCGCACGGCGTTCTTCCCGATACGTGTGGATACCGCGAGGAGGTGCTGCTGTTGTGGTGCCGAACGGCTGGACTAGGAGGAGACGGTTGCTGCAAACGTCTACTTCCACTACCTCGACGCGTGACTACATTGGACCTCTCTGCTCCAAGTCGCTTCGCTCCGCTCTGCTCGTCTAGTGGTAACCATCCATGATCTCCCTCTTACAAGGTTTCATGTGGTTGAACGGTAGTGTATTTGCTAGTGTAGCCCCTCACGTTCCCTTACAATGACATCAGAGCCGACCTTGTTTAGCTTAAGATTTGGATCGTGCATATGATGATATGCTGATGTAGTAGATGTGATCTATTGCATGTTTTATGTACGGGTTGATTAGATCGATAGGTCAATAGGAGGGTCACACAAGGTTATGAGATGATAGCATTACATACGTCGTTGATAAGTTCATGCCGAATCTCCTTGCGCGCACAACCTGTCCGTACCGGCTGGAATCACCATCAGGACTAATCATGTGCGCCGATAGAGAAAGCCGATGAGTTCATAACTTGTGTGATTGCGGTCGACTCATGTAAACCTAATGAAAATATGATGCATTGTGAATGACTCAAAGTCAGCTAGATAAGATCTGTCCGATGAAATTTTCATTTCAATTTCATAGATACGATCTATGTAATCCTGTGTGGTGTTCGGGGACCATCGTATAGACTCACGCCTAGATTGTCATACCTTGTTTGTTCACGCGTTAGTTTCGTTCTCGCCAAACTTGTTTTTGCAGAGAATGATGTGAATGGTATGGCCCATAATGTGTATGTGATGCATGTTTGTGGTTTCATGGCCTCGTGAGTCATGGTTAAAACAGATTGGGTTGAGGCTATCCAATTATTGTATAACGGCTTGCATGTCGACTTGTGATGCTCATGACTTCATGTAATTCAATTACTAGCTATTAGTTGTAGTAGCCTAGTATTTATTCATGGAGGCCATATTGGAGAATGGTGGACACAACAACAGGAGACATATGGCGATCGAGATGGAGATCACCATGTGAAAGGGCCATACTATTTCACGGTCAATATGATTGCCTCGTGATGATGTTGTTGTCATCCTATTCTTTCATATGTTATATGTTGGATATAATCATTATGCTAGAATAGGTTCCCTCGTAAAAATTAAGACTAAAAAGGATGCCCTTCCAATAGCTGCACCTATTAAAATTTTGATCATTGAGTGGTAGGTATGCCAAAGTAGAGTGCCCCGACTATCTTAATAAATAGGGTGAATGTCGAACATTTACATGCATAGTATTTGTTTGGTTGACAAAGCTATCAAAACGGTTTTGGGCTTTGGGGCATGGTGTTGGGCGGTTGACAAAGCTATCAAAACGGTTTTGGGCTTTGGGGCATGGTGTTGGGCGCCGTGGCATATGATGCCTCTCAACAAACAAGAGTCACATAGGATGTGATTAGCAAATGTTGCTTACCTTGGGATACTCGAATTCTAGTCATGATGCCAAAGCTCACTATAACCTAGTTAACTTGGATCTTGGTCCACTATATGTCATTTTGAGAGAAAACGGTACCAAACATATAGTGATGAAACCTTTTATTAAATTGTTTAATAAGAGCTTTTACATTTACATAGTGCTTATTGTTGCAAATCTTTCTGTTGTAGATCTTGCCGCTGCTAAAACTTCCAGTTTTAATTTGCACTCGATTCTTAAGAAAGAAAAGCTCAATGGAACAAATTTTATTGATTGGTATCGCAACTTGAGAATTGTTCTCAAGTAAGAGAAAAAGGAATATGTTCTAGAGCTTCCATATCCTGATGAACTTCTAGAAAATGCCATTGTCGTTCAAAGGAGGGCATATGACAAGCATACTAATGATGCGCTTGATGTTAGCTGTCTCATGCTTGCCACAATGTCCTCCGAGCTTCAAGCAACAATATGAACATAGATGCCCACAATATGATTGCTGGGCTTCGTGGTACATTTGGGAACCAAGCAAGGACCGAGAGGTATAATATGTCCTAGTCCTTGTTTGCGTGCAAGCTAACTAAAGGTGCTCCAGTCAGTCCTCATGTGATCAAGATGATTGGTTACGTTGAGAGTCCGGAGAAGCTTGGTAGTCCTCTTGGGCTAGAGTTAGCCGTTGATGTCATCCTCCGGTCTCTTCCAGATAGCTATGAGCAGTTCATTATGAACTTCCATATGAGTGGCATGGATAAGACTTTGGCTGAGTTACATGGGATGCTAAAAACAGCCGAGGATATCATGAAGAAAAGTGGTGCAAATAATGTGATGATTGTGCAGAAGGATAGGAAGAGAAAGAGAAAAGCCTAAGGCTAAGAGTTCATATGTGATCTCCAACTTCAAACCTAAGGTTGCGGCGGCTCCTCCCAAGGCAAGTGTACCAGCAGGAGATCCTTGTCATTATTGCAAGAATCCCGGGTATTGGAAGAGGAACTGCAAGCTTTACCATGAAGAACTCAAGAACAAGAAGAAGGTTGCTGACCTTTCGCTCTGGTATCAATGTTATTGAAATTAATCTTGCTACTCGTCCCGATGATTCATGGGTATTTGATACCGGATCGATGATTCATACATGTAAATCATTGCAGGGACTTAAAGGTACAAGGAAGTATGCAAGAGAGAGGTGGATGCATGTGTTGGCAATGGAGCAAAGGTTACTCGCATTGACCGTCGGGACGTATCCACTTTCATTGCCGTCGGGATTAGTGTTGGATTTAAATAATTATTATTACATTTCTTCCTTGAGAAAAAACATTATATCCTCCTCATGTTTAGAGGAAGTTGATGGTTGAGGTTGTAATAAAGAACAAGTGTTGCTCCATTTACATGAATGATATTCTCTATGCTAATTGTCCATTGGTGAATGGATTGTATTACTTCGATATGAATAATAAGCCAATTTATAACATTGATGCGAAAAGGATCCGACCTAATGATTTGAACCCCACCTACACTTGGCATTGTCGTTTGGCCCATATTAATGAGAGGTGCATGGAGAAGCTCCATAAAGATGGTCTTCTACACTCATGTGATTTTGAATCATTTGAGACATGTGAATCTTGTTTACTTGGCGAGATGACTAAAGCACATTTCACAGGACATAGTGAGAGAGCAAGCGAACTATTGGGTCTTGTACATACTCGATATATGTGGTCCCATGAGTTGCATTGCAAGAGGTGGTTTTCAGTACTTCATTACCTGTAACAACTCTCGAGAAAATAATGCATTTCATGTCATCATGAGCATGTCATCCCATTGTTGCAATTATTGAAGATATCAAATTTTGTGATAATGATAAACACATAAAATAGCAAAATAGATAAAGAAGAAAGGAAGTGTTAGCAAATGTTGCTTACCTTGGGATACTCGAATTCTAGTCATGATGCCAAAGCTCACTAGAACCTAGTTAACTTGGATCTTGGTCCACTATATGTCATTTTGAGGGAAAACGGTACCAAACATATAGTGATGAAACCTTTTATTAAATTGTTTAATCAGAGCTTTTACATTTGCATAGTGCTTATTGTTGCATATCTTTCTGTTGTAGATCTTGCCGCTTGTTAATACTTCCAGCTTTAATTTGCACTCGATTCTTAAGAAAGAAAAGCTCAATGGAACAAATTTTATTGATTGGTATCGCAACTTGAGAATTGTTCTCAAGTAAGAGAAAAAGGAATATGTTCTAGAGCTTCCATATCCCGATGAACTTCTAGAAAATGCCATTGTCGCTCAAAGGAGGGCGTATGACAAGCATACTAATGATGCGCTTGATGTTAGCTGTCTCATGCTTGCCACAATGTCCTCCGAGCTTCAGCAACAATATGAACATAGATGCCCACAATATGATTGCTGGGCTTCGTGGTAGATTTGGGAACCAAGCAAGGACTGAGAGGTATAATATGTCCAAGTCCTTGTTTGCGTGCAAGCTAGCTAAAGGTGCTCCGATCAGTCCTCATGTGATCAAGATGATTGGTTACGTTGAGAGTCCGGAGAAGCTTGGTAGTCCTCTTGGGCTAGAGTTAGCCGTTGATGTCATCCTCCAGTCTCTTCCGGATAGCTATGAGCAGTTCATTATGAACTTTCATATGAGTGGCATGGATAAGACTTTGGCTGAGTTACACGGGATGCTAAATGTGACGTCCCTCCGGGACACCCAGGAATCGGAACAGAGGGACACTCGACGAAGCGAGTTACAACAGTGTATCATCTCATACAAGCCAGCATATATACACATCATGGTATAATACAACCAGGTTTTCGAAATACAACATTGGTGCAGCGGAAATATAAATTGTACTGAAGTTTAACCACCTACGAGTATTGCAGCGGAAACTTGTACTTTATACAACAAAACACTAGTAGACGATCAACGTGATGCACTCGAGCCCTTCGTACATCACGGTTCTCCCTCTTCATGACGTCGGGATTCATTCCCATTGGTGGGAACCACCCTCGGAACACTCCACTTCCAGGAACTATTGTACGAGCTGTTGAAGTACGACTCGATTCCCGAAAAGCATAATCGAACAAACCTTGAGTATTCTAATACTCAGCAAGACCGACCCGTCAACATGGCACGCTAAGGCCGACGCCTAGTATGCAAAGGCTTTCCGGTCGTGGGGTTTACTCCTTTGCGAAAACAGCATTAAAGGTTGAGTCCTTACTTTCAGTATTTTAGCTCACGTTAAGTTCATTAACCTCTAGGTTTGCAGACTATCACTATTGCAATCAAGTTTGCAGGAAAAGAATAATTTCAAACAACCACTCTTTCATTCCTCTTCCTTCATCTTCCACTTGATTAACTACGATGTGACACGGTGAACAAGCGGTACTCATTACTGCGAGGGACAGCGATTCGAATCGATTTCACCAGCTGGGAAAACCCGTTTACACGGCGTATACGCACCCCTTTGGTCGCATACGACAACCTTTCATGCTAATTCCCGGCAGTGGCCGGGTTAGTCTCCCATCCGCCCGAGAACCCGGGGACCCCACGCGATACCCGTCCTCGACGTTATCCGTGAGCGACCACCCATTCCTCTCCCGTTGAGACATGAGGCCTCACCTCATTCTCCAGCCAATTAGGGGATGGGCTACGTCCAACCGCCGTGGCAATTAGGTTACATCGGCTTCCCGGCCCCATAAACACCAGTATGTAAATCGGTACGTTCAAAGACTTGCTCAGCAGGGCCAACAACGGTACGGTCCTTGACCGACACGTACGGGGCTACCACCTTGCAAGACCTCGTCTCTGCCCTTTCTCCTACAGTGGCCCGTCCGGTCTCCATTTTATTTTCATCTTCATCTTTAACTTCAACTCGAACGACATCAAACAACTTAAAGCCTCCATGCTTTAAGATCGGATCGTATCATCTCGCGAGTGTGCTCAGCACCACTCGACTTCTACCGTAGCCCCGTGAATTAAGCGTAGCAACTATCGAGATACCAAAACCAACACGGTTAAACAGGTAACATAGGGATCCTACTCATGCATCTAGGGTGTCCATCAATTCCCGTAACCTAATGCACAATCAGGACACAATAACCGTGATAAAAGAAAAGACTTTAAAATATAGGTGGGATGCACCGGGCTTGCCTTGATTCGAGTCGGGGTTAGCTTCCTCGATGTGCTCGGTCGACTTCGAAGCTTCCGTCTCCTTTCTCGACCTCTGACGGAACCTCGATCACGCCGTAACCTAGGTCGACCAACAATATGTCGCGAATCACAACCATGCATGCATGAATGTTCATGAGATGAAATGCAATGATTGAATTAACCAAGGTTGTTAATTAACCATTAATCATTACTTAAGTTCATTACTTGTTGATTAACACTTAATCCTGTTCGTTAAGCAATAAGTAACAATTGATCATGCTCATTAATTATTGCTTAACCAAGGTCATTACTTAAAGATTAATCATTAATCAGGTTAATTAATTAATAACTAATCAGGTTCATTCATTAATAATTAATCGTGTTTTTAAACAACAATTATAAATGCTTAACGATATGTGATAACACTTAAGCTATTAATTTGGGACCATATAAAATGACGGTGTTTATGTTGAATTTTGGAAAACTAACTTAACAAAAACTTTCGTCTCAAGTATCTCTAATTTTTAAAGAAATTTATTTTTCAAAAACAATTAATAATTAGCATAAAATAATAGGTTATATTAGTTAAAGAAAAGTAATTAATTAAACTATGAAATTATAATTTCTCAAAATAGGTATTTGAATTCATAAATAAATAGAGAATAATTTTAGGAGTCTAATGAACTTTGTTTGACATTTTTTTGATTTTTCCTGAATTTTCTACGAATATTTGAAGTCTAAAGAAGTTCGGAAATAAACAAATTCGAATAAAGAATTCCCGAGCTAGTGGGCCGAAAATGGCCAGGCCCAGCTGGCGCCTTGGCGGCCCAGCGGCCCACTCCGCCCGGAGGACCGTGCGCCGCCCGCATCGCGCCAGGGCGCGCGTCCATGGCCGCGACGGCCGGACGTGGCGGCGGCCGTGCCGGAGTGGCTCGGGCGGCGACCACGCCCGATGGAAAAACTCCTACACGCTCTCCGCGACACGGGGAACCGAATAAGGGGCTGCCAAGCACCGGAGGCGGACCGGAGAGATACCGGCGGCATGCGACGGCGGAGGACACACTCCGGCGGCGTCGCGAGCTCGATGGGACGGCCGGAAAGATGCGCCGTCTCACAGCAGAGCTCCACCAAGTGGTGTAGAGAAGCGGCACGGACGTTGCAAGGGGTGGTGAGCTCCCATGCGGGCCGTCGGCGGTGGAGCTAGGGTGGCCGGAGTATGGAGCCGGAACAAAAATCAAATCTCCGGCCAAATCCCTCGATGAAACAAGTGACAAACGGGTCATTTGATGCGTATGGAAATTACTCACAAGCTAAAGAAAGAACGAAGTGAGGGGGCTCACCCTATGTGGAGTATTTTGCAGGGACAGGGGATGGGGTCGTCGGAGGTAACACCGGGGAAATCCTTGAAATTCCTCTTGCTCGGGTGACGATTGGAGGTGCGGTTTCCTTGTGGGGCTTGAGGGATGAGCTGCGGGATTTCTGGTGGGTATAGCTCGCCGGAAGACTCGCCGGAGGTGGCCGGGTGGGGGAAAAATCAGGAGACCGCGGGGCGGTGGTGTCCGGGTGTGGAAGAAAACCAGAGAAGAAGAAAGAGAGGAGCTCGGACCTGGGCTTTATCCCAACGTCCGGGCTAAGGCGGCAAGTAGCAACCAGCTGCGTGGCGTGGAGGAAGGGGACACACGGCCGGGCGAGCTGCGCTGGCGCCGGGGAGGCGGTGGTGGGAGTCGGTTCAGAGAGGAGGAAGAAAGAAGAGGTCGACAATGGGGCTGCCGCAATTTTACATAAACACCCTCGAGCTTCCGGTTAATTGAAAAACATACTTCCGGCACTCGAAAAATTCCGCGAAAAATCAGGGAGGTATTTGAAAGTATTTTAAGCACTTTTCTTTTTAGGTCCAGGTTAAGATTCCAAATTGTTTTCGAATTAAAATTTCCAAGATAAATTAATAAAAGAAGCTTTGTTTATTTCTTACAATTATTTTCACAAAGCAAAATAATTCCAGGAAATTTTCATAAATCTTTATTTATGATATTTAAGCCAAAGAAAATGTTAAACATGAATTTTCATCTTATTTTATTTCTTTTTAAGCACTTTCTTTCTTTGCTCTCTATTTAGTTTGATATTTTATGTGAAATTCTTAACAAAATTCAATATTTTCACAATGCACAAGATGATATGCTTATGAATGACATGAACATGCACTTTTGTATTTAGGGTTGTTACAGCCCTCCCCCTTACAGGAATCTCATCCCGAGATTCACGATTGGAGCGACTAGACGATAGTGCTAAAGAACTCGGGGTAGTTGGATCGGAGAAACTCTTCTTGTTCCCAAATAGCTTCAGCTTCCGAGTGATTACTCCACCGAATCTTGTAGAACTTGATGGTCCGATGTCGAGTCATTCGATCTTTGGTGTCGAGAACTTTGACCGGACGTTCGTCATATGTCAAGTCTGGTCAGTAATCGTTCTACTTCAGTCTGTCGGTATATCCACCGGTGGTTTCAAACACTTCTTTAGTTGAGATACGTGGAATATGTTGTGTATACCCGACAAGTGTGTCGGCAACTCCAAACGATATGCTACAGCTCCACATCTTTCTAAGATTGGAAAAGGTCCGATGTATCGTGGTGCTAACTTGCCCTTGATTCCAAACCTTTGAACACCTTTGGTAGGAGATACTCGTAGATAGACTTGGTCTCCGACCTTGAATACCAACTCTCGACGTCTTTTATCGGCATAACCGATCTCGTCGAGATTTAGCTCTCTTAAGGTTCTGTTGGATGAGACGTACTTGTTCTTCAAGCATCCTTCACTAAATCTAGTCCAAATATTACTCTTTCTCCACTTTCGGACCAATGCAATGGTGTGCGACAGCTACGTCCATACGTAGCTTGAAACGGTGACATTCCGGCACTCTCTTGATAGCTGTTGTTGTATGAGAACTCTGCCAGCGGTAAACATTTCTCCCAATTTTTACCGTATGTCAAGACACATGCTCGAAGCATATCCTCGAGATATTGATTGATTCTTTCTGTTTGTCCATCCGTTTGGGGATGATAAGCCGAGCTTCGAATTAACTTTGTTCCTAAGGACTCATGCAACTGTTCCCAAAATCTAGAAACAAATTGAGCTCCTCGATCCGAGATGATGGTCTTGGGTACTCCATGCAAACATAGGATACGTGACATATATAGATCTGCATATTGCTTGGTCTTGTAGTTGGTATGTACCGGTATAAAGTGAGCTGACTTGGTCAATCTGTCAACTATGACCCGGATAGAGTCGTGCTTCCGTGGAGTCATCGGTAATCCAATAATAAAGTCCATGCTGATATCTTCCCATTTCCATTCAGGTACGCTCGGAGGTTGAAGTGGACCTGCTTGCTTCAAATGCTCTGCTTTAACACGTCGACGGTGTCGCACTCGTTGACATATCTTGCTATCTCTCGCTTCATTCTTGTCCACCAGAATCTCTTCTTCAAGTCTTGATACATCTTGTTGGTTCCAGGATGAATAGAATACTTGGACGTATGGGCTTCATCCATTATCTTCTTGCGAAGTTCCAAGTTCTTAGGCACTACTAGCCTATTCTTGAACCGAGATAACACCTTCGTCATCTAGTTGGAAACACTTGACTTCACCCTTCCGGAGTCGTCTTCCGATGTGTTCCATACCAACATCCTTTTGCTGAGCTGCTACCACTTCTTCACGAATGGTAGGAATAAGAGCCAAATTGGTCAAGGCTCCATACGGAATGATCCGAAGGTTCGGCTCTTCACTTCCTTGGGGAGATAATTGAATCATGAGTTGAGCCATGAGATTATTGCAATGAACCTTGCGACTTAAAGCATCAGCTACCACGTTTGCCTTGCCCGGGTGGTAGTGAATTTCTAGTTCATAATCCTTGATTAGTTCTAACCATCTTCGTTGTCGCATATTTAGATCTGCTTGAGTGAAGATGTACTTGAGACTCTTGTGGTCCGTGTATAGATGTACTAAATTTCCCAAGAGGTAATGTCTCCAACTCTTCAATGCAAGAACCACTCGCTGCTAATTCCAGGTCATGTGTGGGATAGTGTTCCTCATGACGCCTGAGTTGTCGAGAGGCATAAGCGATCACTCGACCTTCCTGCATTAGAACACATCCAAGTCCTGTTCCGGAGGCATCACAAGTATACATCAAAAGGCTTCGTCGGATCCGGTCGAGCAAGTACCGGGGCGGTTGTCGGTAATTTCCTTAATGTTCGAAAAGCTTCTTCACATTCTTTGCTCCATACATACTTCTTATCCTTTTCCAACAGTTTAGTCATTGGCTTGGCTATCTTCGAGAAGTTGGGAATAAACCTTCTGTAGTAACCTGCCAGTCCTAAGAAACTTCGGATTTGCGAAACCGACTTCGGCGGTTTCCAATCCAACACTTCTTGAACTTTGCTTGGATCAACTGCCACTCCTTCGGCTGATATCACATGCCCTAGGAATGGTACTTCCTTCAGCCAAAACTCGCATTTGCTAAACTTGGCGTATAGTCGATGATCCCTTAGCCGTTGCAATACAACTCTTAAGTGATTGGCATGTTCCTCTTCCGACTTGGAGTAGATCAAGATGTCGTCAATGAATACCACGACAAACTTGTCCAACTCGGGCATGAACACGGAATTCATGAGATACATGAAGTGTGCTCGGTGCATTAGTCAATCCAAATGACATGACCGGATACTCATAGAGTCCATATCTTGTGGAGAATGCGGTCTTTGGTATGTCTTCAGCTCTTATCTTAATCTGGTGATATCCTGAGCGAAGATCTATCTTGGAGAAGATTTTGGCTCCTATCAGTTGATCAAACAAGATATCAATCCTTGGAAGAGGGTACTTGTTCTTGATGGTGACGGCATTCAAAGGCCTATAATCCACACATAGCCTTAATGTCTTGTCTTTCTTCTTCACGAACAAAGCTGGGCATCCCCATGGTGATGAACTTGGTCGTATGTACCCCTTGTCCAATAATTCCTTTAATTGCACCTTCAACTCGGCTAACTCATTTGGCGGCATCCGATACGGCCTTCTTGATATTGGTGCTGTTCCAGTGCTGTAGTTCTATCTTAAACTCTACCGCTCGATCTAGCGGTAAACCCGGTAAGTCTTCCGGAAATACATCCGGATACTCACAAACTATAGGAATGTCTTCCAAACTCTTACCAGTAGTCTTATAAATCATTGGAGGAATAGTTTGGGCAGAAGTCAACCGAAAGCAATCTCGTCCGTGAAGAGGAGAGTTCAGGTGAACTGCAAAAGCATCTATATCCAATACTGCCTTATGATACTTCATCCATCTCATGCCAAGAATCGCATCCAATCCTTGTCCATTTAAGACTATAAAGGAGGTGGGATATTCCTTACGACCCAGTTTCAATTGTAGCTCTGTAGTACTTTGATCTGCAAGTATATTACCTCCAGGCGATGATATGAGATGTGGGTAAGTCATCTTGCATGATGGAAGATTATGTTTTTGAACATATTCTTTGTCGATGAAGTTGTGGGTTGCTCCCGAGTCAAATAAGATAATGGCATCATGGTGGTTGATAGAGAACAAACCAGCCATGACCTGTGACCCTTTCGGAATCTCTTCGGCGGTGGTGAAGTTAACACGACCAGTCTTCATCTTGCCATATTTCAATGCATTCTTCCGTCGACCAACCGCTTTTCTTTGAGGGCGTGTTGACAATTTCTGCTCCGTTGGTGTGACACAATCTTGAGCCAACTGTCCATGACAACCATCGTTATAGCGTAGATGGTCAACCGATTGTGGAGTTTGGGATGAGAGGTGTATACTCGATAGATCTGATTGTTGGACCGCTGAACCGGAGAACACCCGTTGCTGATACTCGAGGTGGCCGGTAAGAAATGGGATATGATGGCCGAGGCTCGAATCTCCGATCTCGCTGCAGAAGTGTGGACTAGACGATACTTGGAGGGCACCCTACTTCCTTGTTCATTGGCTGCTCTCTTCTTAGCCTTCTCTTCTTGATGAACACGGATAGCATCCTCCATGAGTATAGCATCACTTACCAACTCATTGAAACTAACTCCTCGGTCCAAAACAAGCCGGGATTGTAACTTGGTAGTAAGTCCTTGCTTGAAGCATTCCTTCTTCTTGGCGTCGGTGTCCACATTCCGAGGAGCATATTGAGCTAGACGGTTGAACAACTTTGAATAGGAGTGTACGGTCATATCACCTTGCTTCGAGCGCTAGAAACTCCTTACGCTTTTGGTTCAGGATACCTTCGGAAATATGATGTTCACTCGTTGACGGTCGTTACGGACCAATTTCGACCGTCGGTTAGTCAAATAAATGAGAAGGACTAGGCATGTCTTACACGCATTTTACTTAGAAATAACCTAGTTCCACTTGTACCTCTAGATTTTTAGTGTGCAGGTGGATAATGATGAATTCCAGGCCCCGAGGCGACAAATCAACACTTTTACAAAACTTCCATTTCACCGCGGGAATCAACTCCAAGATAAAAGGCCAATGACCACGAAATCCAACACAAAGAAGGCCACAAGCAACTGGAACAAAGACCAACATCCGAGTGGGGAGACAACTGCCAAAGCCCAGCCCGGGAGGGGCCGGGACCGGTTCGGCCGAACCCACCGGGGTGGTTCGGCCGAACCGGTCCGGTGGCCCCCTAGCCCACTTTTCTCTGGCGGTTTGCCCACCGCCTGCGGAGGTCGGTTCCACGCGCATTAAATGCCACCGACCTACGAAACCGCCTCCAGGAGCCGACCTTTCAAGCCTATATAAGGAGGGGTACCCCCCTCCTTGACACACACACAACAACACAAGGATCATTCTCTCCTCACACTAGAAGTTTAGAGGCTTTCTAGGTAGTGCTAGGCTTAGTAGTGGGCTGCCTCATCGCTCCCAAGGTCTTGTGGAGAATTGGGTATAGCTCTTGTATCCTCTCTTTGTAAGACTTGATCTTTTATATATGGAATACTTCCGTTTATATCCTTGTCATGAGCTTGACAGAGTAGTCATGATCTTGCTTGATCGTTCATCGTTCGTTCATATGAGTTCATCGTTCGTTCTTCGTTCTTCATTAATAGAAGATGAACACATATCGAATGTTCTTCGTTCGTTCATACTTGATCATCGATTACTCTTGATCTTACTTGGTTGATTGCCGTTCGTCGCTCATTCTTGAGCGACGAACGCTTTGCATGACTTAGTGCTAGCTTTGATCCTTTCGTCCGGCTTATGCTAGTTAGACTAGTGTTCTTATGAATAGGCTTCGGGTTCATCGTCCCGCAAGGGTGCTCTAGATTTACCACCATGTCGATCCGTAGGGTTGGGGTGCCTCGAGGGATCTAGAGTTGTGGTTAGTGACGCCGGCATGGTGCTCGGGGTTATCTACCCACCTTTGAATGTGCTTCGTGTCCCACGGTTTGTAGAGGTAGGTGACAAGAAGTGACAGCCTTGTCATCCAAAGTAATCCTCCACGTTCGGGCATGGCATAGGAGTCTAAAAGGCCGGAGTCGCGAGGCGGACCTCGCGTAAGACGGATCTCCCGATGATGCCTAGGCATTAGACGCTTGCTTGCGCTTGCATGATCTTGGATGTTAGGTAGAAGCTGCGCACTCATATGAATGTTGTATCATTAGGAGTAGTAGTCTGCTAGTCTAGTTTAGCTTTATCTAGGATTGCCTCTATCCCTTTTATTAGAGAATACATTGCCTTGGTGTGTGTCACACTATCCTCAACTTATTGCTCCTAACCCCTGCATTGGAATGTGATTACTTCATCACTCTTTTGTAACACCATGAGCATAAGTACTCTTATCAACCATGTCTTCCTTTGGGAAAATATAAATACGATACCCTTGAATACTCTCGGGTGAAATGCTACAACGGGTTATCCGTCCGCTTGCGGATATTCATGACCCACCTTATAATACATATCTAGTACTTGTACTTGGATGTGGATTATTTGGTTAAATAGTGCAAGTGACTTAAACCCTTGGCTCTCCCGCGGTCACGTGTTTCTTTCCGCGTGACCTTAAGAGATGCCAACAAGCATTTACGGCGCCGTTGTCGGGAAGACATTGGTTAATAAGAATACAATGAATGTTCATGATTACACTTGATGATGATTTAATCATTACCTTTGCAGGCTAACCTTGATCTGTTTTCTCTTCAATGTGAAAACGAGGATAGTGCATGCGTGGATTCAACTTGCCGAAAAACTTCGTTGATAATCCCGAGTCTCTTGCGAGAAAGACTCGACCTCGCGTCGTTGTCTCTCCTCAAGAACCCACGACAAGCGAGCCCGCATCTTCCGCACCATCAACCTCAACACTCATGGCTGAAAGGACCCTTCGTGACTACTCTGCGCCCTCCGTCGCCAATGTGCCCATTGGGCCCAACGTCGACGCGGTGCCGCAGGACTTGACATCAAGTCCAGCCTCATCACTATGGTGCAAGCCATTCCCTTTTGTGGAAAGGCCTCCAGGGACGCCAACTCTCATCTCCAACGGTTCCTGGAGATATGCAACACATCAGCCACGGCGGAGTCAACCAAGATGCTATCGGACTTCGCTGTTTCCCTATCCCTCCTTGGGAAGGCGAAACGGTGGTTTTATGCCAATCGTGCAAGCATTGACACTTGGGACAAATGTTCCACGGCGTTCCTCGCCAAGTTTTCCCGATGGGTAAAACCAATGCCCTTCGTGGAAGAATTGCAAGTTTCCGGCAAGCGACAAATGAATCCATGCCCGAGGCATGGGAAAGGCTTCAAGAATACATTCGGCCTGCCCTCACCATGGGATGGAGGAATGGCTCATTCTTCAACACTTCTACAACGGGTTGACACCAACAACCCGTGGACATATGGATGCCGCTGCTTGGAGGAGCCTTCTTCTCCAAAACCGTTGCCCAAGCAAAAGAACTCATAGAGAAGATGGTCTCCAATCAAGGGTGGAGCGATGATCGACTCCAAACACGCTCAAGAGGCGTACACCCTGTCAAGGAGGTGGACATGCTGTCCGCCAAGGTTGACCTCCTCATACAACGCTTGGATGAACACAACGCAAATGGTGGTGTTCATGCATTGGACTCACACATGACGTGTGAGGAATGCGGGAACACCGGCCACATGGGGAAGGATTGCCCCCATACCCATGAAGAAGCATTCTACATGAACAACAACAACGGGTATCGTCCAAACGGAGGACAAGGGTACAACCAAAACCGACCATCATATCAAGGAGGTAACAATTTTTCAGCTTTAACAATAATCAGCCTTCCTTGAAAGATTTGGTTTATGGCCAAGCTAAAATCAACGAATCTATCAACAAAAAGCTTGTTGCCAACGACAAAGTCTTAGAAAACATAACCGCACAAATAGAAGGTTTCTCCTCTCGCTTTGCCAACGACGGAGGAGAAACCTTCTATTTGTGCAGATTATGTTTTCTAAGACTTTGTCGTTGGCAGCAAGCTTTTTGTTGATAGATTCGTTGATTTTAGCTTGGCCATAAACCAAATCTTTCAAGGAAGGCTGATTATTGTTAAAGCCGTAAAAATTGTTACCTCCTTGATATGATGGTCGGTTTTGGTTGTACCCTTGTCCTCCGTTTGGACGATACCCGTTGTTGTTGTTCATGTAGAATGCTTCTTCATGGGTATGGGGGCAATCCTTCCCCATGTGGCCGGTGTTCCCGCATTCCTCACACGTCATGTGTGAGTCCAATGCATGAACACCACCATTTGCGTTGTGTTCATCCAAGCGTTTTATGAGGAGGTCAACCTTGGCGGACAAAGATGTCCACCTCCTTGACAGTGGTGTACGCCTCTTGAGCGTGTTTGGAGTCGATCATCGCTCCACCCTTGATTGGAGACCATCTTCTCTATGAGTTCTTTTGCTTGGGCAACGGTTTTGGAGAAGAAGGCTCCTCCAAGCAGCGGCATCCATATGTCCACGGGTTGTTGGTGTCAACCCGTTGTAGAAGTGTTGAAGAATGAGCCATTCCTCCATCCCATGGTGAGGACAGGCCGAATGTATTCTTGAAGCCTTCCCATGCCTCGGGCATGGATTCATTTGTCGCTTGTCGGAAACTTGCAATTCTTCCACGAAGGGCATTGGTTTTACCCATCGGGAAAACTTGGCGAGGAACGCCGTGGAACATTTGTCCCAAGTGTCAATGCTTGCACGATTGGCATAAAACCACCGTTTCGCCTTCCCAAGGAGGGATAGGGGAAACAGCGAAGTCCGATAGCATCTTGGTTGACTCCGGCCGTGGCTGATGTGTTGCATATCTCCAGGAACCGTTGGAGATGAGAGTTGGCGTCCTCTGAGGCCTTTCCACAAAAGGGTATGGCTTGCACCATAGTGATGAGGCTGGACTTGATGTCGAGTCCTGCGGCACCAGCCGTCGACGTTGGGCCCAATGGGCACATTGGCGACGGAGGGCGCAGAGTAGTCACGAAGGGTCCTTTCAGCCATGAGTGTTGAGGTTGATGGTGCGGAAGATGCGGGCTCGCTTGTCGTGGGTTCTTGAGGAGAGACAACGACGCGAGGTCGAGTCTTTCTCGCAAGAGACTCGGGATTATCAACGAAGTTTTTCGGCAAGTTGAATCCACGCATGCACTATCCTCGTTTTCACATTGAAGAGAAAACAGATCAAGGTTAGCTCGCAAAGGTAATGATTAAATCATCATCAAGTGTAATCATGAACATTCATTGTATTCTTATTAACCAATGTCTTCCCCAGCAACGGCGCCGTAAATGCTTGTTCGCATCTCTTAAGGTCACGCGGAAAGAAACACGTGACCGCGGGAGAGCCAAGGGTTTAAGTCACTTGCACTATTTAACCAAATAATCCACATCCAAGACAAGTACTAGATATGTATTATAAGGTGGGTCATGAATATCCGCAAGCGTGACTGGATAACCCGTTGTAGCATTTCACCCGAGAGTATTCAAGGGTATCGTATTTATATTTTCCCAAAGGAAGACATGGTTGATAAGAGTACTTATGCTCATGGTGTTACAAAAGAGTGATGAAGTAATCACATTCCAATGCAGGGGTTAGGAGCAATAAATTGAGGATAGTGTGACACACACCAAGGCAATGCATTCTCTAATAAAAGGGATAGAGGCAATCCTAGATAAAGCTAAACTAGACTAGCAGACCACTACTCCTAATGATACAACATTCATATGAGTGCGCAGCTTCTACCTAACATCCAAGATCATGCAAGCGCAAGCAAGCGTCTAATGCCTAGGCATCATCGGGAGATCCGTCTTACGCGAGGTCCGCCTCGCGACTCCGGCCTTTTAGACTCCTATGCCATGCCCGAACGTGGAGGATTACTTTGGATGACAAGGCTGTCACTTCTTGTCACCTACCTCTACAAACCGTGGGACACGAAGCACATTCAAAGGTGGGTAGATAACCCCAAGCACCATGCCGGCGTCACTAACCACAACTCTAGATCCCTCGAGGCACCCCAACCCTACGGATCGACATGGTGGTAAATCTAGAGCACCCTTGCGGGACGATGAACCCGAAGCCTATTCATAAGAACACTAGTCTAACTAGCATAAGCCGACGAAAGGATCAAAGCTAGCACTAAGTCATGCAAGAGTGCTCGTCGCTCAAGAATGAGCGACGAACGGCAATCAACCAAGTAAGATCAAGAGTAATCGATGATCAAGTATGAACGAACGAAGAACATTCGATATGTGTTCATCTTCTATTAATGAAGAACGAAGAACGAACGATGAACTCATATGAACGAACGATGAACGATCAAGCAAGATCATGACTACTCCGTCAAGCTCATGACAAGGATATAAACGAAAGTATTCCATATATAAAAGATCAAGTCTTACAAAGAGAGGATACAAGAGCTATACCCAATTCTCCACAAGACCTTGGGAGCAATGAGGCAGCCCACTACTAAGCCTAGCACTACCTAGAAAGCCTCTAAACTTCTAGTGTGAGGAGAGAATGATCCTTGTGTTGTTGTGTGTGTGTCAAGGAGGGGGGTACCCTCCTTATATAGGCTTGAAAGGTCGGCTCCCGGAGGCGGTTTCGTAGGTCGGTGGCATTTAATGCGCGTGGAACCGACCTCCGCAGGCGGTGGGCAAACCGCCGCAGAAAAGTGGGCTGTGGGGGCCACCAGACCGGTTCGGCCGAACCACCCCGGTGGGTTCGGCCGAATCGGTCCCGGCCCCTCCCGGGCCGGGCTTTGGCAGCTGGCTCCCCCACCGGATGTTGGTCTTTGTTCCAGTTGCTTGTGGCCTTCTTTGTGTTGGATTTCGTGGTCATTGGCCTTTTATCTTGGAGTTGATTCCCGCGGCGAAATGGAAGTTTTGTAAAAGTGTTGATTTGTCGCCTCGGGCCCGGAATTCATCATTATCCACCTGCACACTAAAAATCTAGAGGTACAAGTGGAACTAGGTTATTTCTAAGTAAAATGCGTGTAAGACATGCCTAGTCCTTCTCATTTATTTGACTAATTGACTGGTCGAAATTGGTCCGTAACGACCGTCAACAAGTCCCCCAAGCTTACCCCTTGCTCGTCCCGAGCAAGTAGTGGAACTTTAGGTTGTTGATCAGGAGTTGCTATAATGCCTACTTCTCAAAGGTACCAAGTGTATAACAAAGATACTCATCCTTGAGTTGAATAAGTTGGCAATGGTAACTCACCCTTCCCCTTAGTCCTCATGGGGCTTTGTGCTTTTCACTTTACCTTGGGCGGTTGAGAGAGAGAACGGTGTATAGAGCATTTATTTTCTCTTCCCTTGTCTTGCTTTTTATTCTCCGGAAGTTTTCAAAGGATTTTTTTTCAAGTAAAACCACGTTCCACAAGTGATACTCTCGAATCGCTCTAGTGGTGTTTGTATTCCTCACCAAGGCATGTGTATTGCCTCATCCTACATCTAATAGGCTTTTGTGGAGCTCAAGGTAGGATATGAAATGAGGCATACTTGCATTCATATTTTGCAAAACCAAAAGAGTGGATCCATGGAGATAGCAAGTCATACAATCGTAGATCAAGATGTGCAAGTGTGAAAATGATGGTGGTGGTGTATGTGACTACTCCTCTTTTGTTTCACCTCTTTTTATTTTGGATTTTGGGCATGGCTATCTTTTCTTCTTTCTTTTTCCATGCTCGAAATGAGAGCAGCTTTTTTTTTTTTTTTCTTTTTTCTCATGCTCATCTTTTGTGAGCCTTATTTTCTTTTTCTTTTGCATAGCCATGCCTTCTTTTGATATTTTAAGAGAGGTGATAAAATGTGAGGAGTGTCTTTATTTTGGTGGATGGCATGACATGTTGCTAACTTCCGGTGTAGAAGTGTAGCATATGAGGTGGAATGTGTACGTGATCTTGATCATGAGAGTATGAAAAGCATCTCACTAGGGTCACACAATTTTGATAAAGCTCAATGAAGTAACAAGTAGCAAATGAGTAAGGTTTTCAAAGGAAATTTGCATATGGCTTTGGTAGGAATTTATCATCACTTGGGAACTTATAGATTTTGCAATTTTTGGGAACAAAATTCCGGAGATTTCAAGTTCAACTTAGGACAAGATCATAGCAGCTCTTTTTACCATATCATCATCTCACAACAACTTAGGTGCAGCTCAAGCATGTGCAGCCCACAAGTTTCAGGTTCTAAGCAAGTTTTGCTAGCCAACAAACTCAAAACTAGGAGAGTTCTAAATTATAAACTAGGCACATGAGAGAAATAAAACAGAGCAACTATTCATCATCTCAACATAGAAAGACTAGCAACATACTTGCAGCGCATAAAAGGAAACTAAGCTACTTCTTTTTGTTCTTTTTAGTTTTATCATTTTTATTTTGTTTTTCATATGAGAGGCAAGAACAAGCAAAAACAGGAGACAATAAAGGATACAAGTTGCGATACATGATACCTTAGCGAGGGGTGCTGCCCCCCCAAGCTTGTTCTTGCTCATGGGTTTGGTGGAATGAACCCCATGTGACGGAAGTAAGCCAAAAGATCGGCTCGTTGTTGCTCCGTCATGTTGGTGAGGGCGGTGAGCTGGGTGTCGGTGCGCTCTTGCCATTGACGAGTTTGCAAGATGTGTTGGTTGAGCGCATACTCGGTGTCTTCCGCCGTGGTTTGGAGTCTTCCCATTTGTGAGGAGAGGTTGTTCATCTCCTGCTCAAAGTTGTAGCCTTGGGCTGATCCGGAGTCGGTGGAGTGTTCCTCCCATTGTTGTTGTGGAGAAAACAGCCCCGGGCCACATCCCGGAGTTTGCCACGCCGATCCCCCGGCCATGTGAGGTGGCGGGGCTGGGTACCCACCGGGAGAAAGCCCGGGGTGGCTGTACCCCGGCCCGCCATGAGCCGTGGGCTGCGGTGTGGGCATCTCGGAGGTAGATGGCTGTTCCGATCTGTGCGCCCCTGCGAGAAGATACACTCCTGCGAGACCGCCTCCGCTTCTTGGAGCTCAATGGTTAGATTTTTGAGAGTATACAAACGAAGGTCCGGGTTAGGTAACCGAAACTCGTTTGTATATCCCACAAAATAATATATGAGGGAATCGTTCGGACCATTCTTAAGAGAGTGACCATGAATAAGATAATCTTTATTTATAAGAGAGCGAGGTGTAGCAAGATATTCAACATTAGCATCATGTAAAGCTCCCACCCGCATGGCAATTCGTGTCACTAAAGAGGTACATTCAATTGGTCCTATCGTCCCAAGATTTTCTATCCATTGGCGAATCATGGCTTTCACGGGAGCAATCTTAATTTTATCAACCGCAGCAAAAAGAATTTTTAGCTCATCCTCGCAAGACACTCCGAATATCACTCCTTGGAAAAAGAGTGATAGCAATCCACATGTGCATAAAACGCAAGGTAGGATGATGGATGTGATTAGCTCTAGGTCGCACGCAACTAGGAAGACCCGTAATCCTCTCCCAAAAAGCATGCTTTGAAAACCGAGGAAGGGCACCATCCAAGTCGGTATTGCAGCGAGTATTAAAGCCAAGAAGAGTGCTAAGTTCTTTCCAAGTCAAACGGTAGGATTCACGGAAAAACCGAAAAGAAATTCCTTCATCTACCGTTCGTAGGGTGCATAAAAACTGAAGTGTAAGCAAGCGGGAACCCGGCTCATCTACACTAGCAAAATCTGTCCACCCTAAGGCTTTAAATACTTGAGCAAATTCAGCATCCATACCTATTTTGTGCAGCAGCTCCGTGTCAAATGCTCGCGTAGGAGCAAAGAGACGGTGTTGGAGAAGCGTGTAGGTGTGCGTCTCGTACTCGCCCACTAAGTCGAGGTCGGTGTCGGTGAGGAGACGATGCTCGATGTTGCCCTCTTGCCCTTCTTCCTCGACTTGTGGTGGTGAACTTGGCGGTGACTCGACTACGGGGCGTGCGCGGGTGCTTCGACGTGAAGAGCTTGAACTTGAGCGTGAGCTCAAGGACCTCTTGATCGACCCGAACAGCTTCTTGGCACCGGTCATGGCTGCACACAAAGAGAGCAAGAACACAAGAACAACAACTCCGAACGGGTTATGTGAGGGAAAATCAAATTGGCGACACCGTCGGTTGTTCATGTGAGCAAGAAATCGCAACTCGAGAAAACCAAACAAAAACAAATCAAACCAAAAACTAGAAAGCACACCAAGAACAAAAGATTTCTGCAGAACTTTTAGGCAATGAGCAAGTGAGGGCAATGGAAAACTTGAGAGCAATGAGAATGAAGTGAGTGAGGAGTGGAAATGATAGTGTGAGAGGGGGAGAGAGTTCTGGCCCGGCCACCTCTACTTATAGCTCACGAAGTAGCCGTTTTTGAACGTTAGAAGGGGCATATGACCGTTGGGGAAAAAAGACAGACCGAGCAACGGTCATAGCAGCTCGGCCGAACCAAGGAGGTGGGTTCGGCCGGCCTGCTGTGGGTCCCTCTTGCTCCCCTTTTGGCCCATAGCCCCCAACGGCCAAATGATCATTGACCATGGTTGCTACGTCCGGATATTCCTAAGAAATATTTGCTCAATAAGAAATCCAAAGAAAGTTGCCTCAAATTCAACTTTATTCGAAAAATCAAATCTCGAGAAAAAGTGTTGGAGAAAATTCCAACATGCAAAATTGTTTTTGGGTTTTGTATAAGGATACAAGGGTTGTCCAAAAGTTTCAAACAAAAGTAGGAAAATTTGGACGTAAAAGGATTTTGGTTTTCAAATTTTATATGCATGGCGAGTGAAAAAAAATCGAATATGCTGGCGGAAAATCCAAATAAATGAAATGAAAATTTTCTTGTGATAAAATAGAGTATGCAGGGAGGTTTTTATTATTATTATTTTTTTTTTTTTTAATGCATGTGGTGGAAAACAAAATCAAAAAGAAATCGAAAGATAATGCCGATTTATCCCTGTCGGCCAGGGCTTCGCCATTTTAAGTCCGGCGAGCGAGGACTTCTCCATTTCTTTTCATCCGTGTGGTGCAGTGCCCTTTCCCTCGGAGAGGAGGATGAAGATGGCTGCACCTTCTTCACTTGCCACACTTGGTTGGTCTTTGTTGATGTAGGTGGCTTTGTGTCTTGAAGGACCGGCTTCTTGGCCCATAATCCCGGCCTTGCCGTTGCAGTGCTTCTTGGGTTGGTACCATGACGGATTCTCAATTTTGTCAAGTTGCTTCCAAAAGGCGATGAGACTATCCGTCTTTCTTGGCGTCACTTCAACTTCACGGATGTTTGAGGGATTTGGCCCATACTTGATCTTGATCATTGAGCATTGTTCTTTTCTTGGTTGAAACTCAAACTTTTCCACCTTCCCATTGATGTGGAATCGGATTTCTCCATTCCCAACATCAATTTGGGCGTTTGCGGTACCGAGGAAGGGACGTCCCAAAATGAGGGGCGTGTTCTTGTCAATATCCATCTCAAGCACCACAAAGTCCACCGGTATGAAGTTGCCTCGACTTTTACCGGCACGTCTTCGGCTATTCCCGCGGGGTAGCGGACCGAAGAGTCCGCCAATTGCAACCTCATTGGTGTAGGAGTCAAGGTTGTGTAGCTCAAACGATCAAAGACTTCTTTGGGCATCACGCCGACGCTTGCCCCAAGATCACATAAGGCTTGGTCGAAGTGGTGTGCCCCAATGGAACATGATATTGTGGGGCAGCCAGGGTCCTTCTTCTTTTCTCGAAGCCGATTGAGTATAGCTGCGCTACACTCCTCTCGTGAGCTTGACCATTTCCTCGTTGGGTAATGGTCTCTTGTTGTTGAGGATGTCTTTAAGGTAACGTGCATATGTGGGCACCTGCACCATGTCCAATAATGGCACGTTGACATGAATCCTTCGGATGGTCTCGACGAATCGAGCAAATTGTTCATCCTCCTTTGGCTTCCTCGTTTCGTGAGGGAATGGCAAGAAGCTTGTGTCTTGAAATTCAATTCCATTCTTCCCGTCACTTGGCTTCGGTTCTTCTTCTTTTTCTTTGGTAGTAGAAGGGCTTTCCTCCTCCGGTTCGTTCCTCGTTCTTCTTTGCCGCATGGTTAGGATATGGCGGATCCCGAGTGGATTTTCCTCCCCTCGTGGTAACCGCATTAACATTTTCCAAAGAAGACTCGGGTTGCCCCGGATCTTCCCGAATTAGAACCAGGAATAAGAGCAGCTAGCTGAGCAACTTGGGTTTCAATCATTTTATTAAAGCTCAGCTGATTTTTGAAAGCAGAGGAGAAACCTTCTATTTGTGCAGCTTATGTTTTCTAAGACTTTGTCGTTGGCAGCAAGCTTTTTGTTGATAGATTCATTGATTTTAGCTTGGCCATAAACCAAATCTTTCAAGGAAGGCTGATTATTGTTAAAGCCGTAAAAATTGTTACCTCCTTGATATGATGGTCGGTTTTGGTTGTACCCTTGTCCTCCGTTTGGACGATACCCGTTGTTGTTGTTCATGTAGAATGCTTCTTCATGGGTATGGGGGCAATCCTTCCCCATGTGGCCGGTGTTCCCGCATTCCTCACACGTCATGTGTGAGTCCAATGCATGAACACCACCATTTGCGTTGTGTTCATCCAAGCGTTTTATGAGGAGGTCAACCTTGGCGGACAGCATGTCCACCTCCTTGACAGGGTGTACGCCTCTTGAGCGTGTTTGGAGTCGATCATCGCTCCACCCTTGATTGGAGACCATCTTCTCTATGAGTTCTTTTGCTTGGGCAACGGTTTTGGAGAAGAAGGCTCCTCCAAGCAGCGGCATCCATATGTCCACGGGTTGTTGGTGTCAACCCGTTGTAGAAGTGTTGAAGAATGAGCCATTCCTCCATCCCATGGTGAGGACAGGCCGGAATGTATTCTTGAAGCCTTTCCCATGCCTCGGGCATGGATTCATTTGTCGCTTGTCGGAAACTTGCAATTCTTCCACGAAGGGCATTGGTTTTACCCATCGGGAAAAACTTGGCGAGGAACGCCGTGGAACATTTGTCCCAAGTGTCAATGCTTGCACGATTGGCATAAAACCACCGTTTCGCCTTCCCAAGGAGGGATAGGGGAAACAGCGAAGTCCGATAGCATCTTGGTTGACTCCGCCGTGGCCGATGTGTTGCATATCTCCAGGAACTCGTTGGAGATGAGAGTTGGCGTCCTCGGAGGCCTTTCCACAAAAGGGTATGGCTTGCACCATAGTGATGAGGCTGGACTTGATGTCAAGTCCTGCGGCACCAGCCGTCGACGTTGGGCCCAATGGGCACATTGGCGACGGAGGGCGCAGAGTAGTCACGAAGGGTCCTTTCAGCCATGAGTGTTGAGGTTGATGGTGCGGAAGATGCGGGCTCGCTTGTCGTGGGTTCTTGAGGAGAGACAACGACGCGAGGTCGAGTCTTTCTCGCAAGAGACTCGGGATTATCAACGAAGTTTTTCGGCAAGTTGAATCCACGCATGCACTATCCTCGTTTTCACATTGAAGAGAAAACAGATCAAGGTTAGCCTCGCAAAGGTAATGATTAAATCATCATCAAGTGTAATCATGAACATTCATTGTATTCTTATTAACCAATGTCTTCCCCGAGCAACGGCGCCGTAAATGCTTGTTCGCATCTCTTAAGGTCACGCGGAAAGAAACACGTGACCGCGGGAGAGCCAAGGGTTTAAGTCACTTGCACTATTTAACCAAATAATCCACATCCAAGACAAGTACTAGATATGTATTATAAGGTGGGTCATGAATATCCGCAAGCGGACGGATAACCCGTTGTAGCATTTCACCCGAGAGTATTCAAGGGTATCGTATTTATATTTTCCCAAAGGAAGACATGGTTGATAAGAGTACTTATGCTCATGGTGTTACAAAAGAGTGATGAAGTAATCACATTCCAATGCAGGGGTTAGGAGCAATAAATTGAGGATAGTGTGACACACACCAAGGCAATGCATTCTCTAATGCAAGGGATAGAGGCAATCCTAGATAAAGCTAAACTAGACTAGCAGCACCACTACTCCTAATGATACAACATTCATATGAGTGCGCAGCTTCTACCTAACATCCAAGATCATGCAAGCGCAAGCAAGCGTCTAATGCCTAGGCATCATCGGGAGATCCGTCTTACGCGAGGTCCGCCTCGCGACTCCGGCCTTTTAGACTCCTATGCCATGCCCGAACGTGGAGGATTACTTTGGATGACAAGGCTGTCACTTCTTGTCACCTACCTCTACAAACCGTGGGACACGAAGCACATTCAAAGGTGGGTAGATAACCCCAAGCACCATGCCGGCGTCACTAACCACAACTCTAGATCCCTCGAGGCACCCCAACCCTACGGATCGACATGGTGGTAAATCTAGAGCACCCTTGCGGGACGATGAACCCGAAGCCTATTCATAAGAACACTAGTCTAACTAGCATAAGCCGACTGAAAGGATCAAAGCTAGCACTAAGTCATGTAAAGTGCTTCGTCGCTCAAGAATGAGCGACGAACGGCAATCAACCAAGTAAGATCAAGAGTAATCGATGATCAAGTATGAACGAACGAAGAACATTCGATATGTGTTCATCTTCTATTAATGAAGAACGAAGAACGAACGATGAACTCATATGAACGAACGATGAACGATCAAGCAAGATCATGACTACTCTGTCAAGCTCATGACAAGGATATAAACGAAAGTATTCCATATATAAAAGATCAAGTCTTACAAAGAGAGGATACAAGAGCTATACCCAATTCTCCACAAGACCTTGGGAGCAATGAGGCAGCCCACTACTAAGCCTAGCACTACCTAGAAAGCCTCTAAACTTCTAGTGTGAGGAGAGAATGATCCTTGTGTTGTTGTGTGTGTGTCAAGGAGGGGGGTACCCTCCTTATATAGGCTTGAAAGGTCGGCTCCCGGAGGCGGTTTCGTAGGTCGGTGGCATTTAATGCGCGTGGAACCGACCTCCGGAGGCGGTGGGCAAACCGCCGGAGAAAAGTGGGCCGGGGGGCCACCGGACCGGTTCGGCCGAACCACCCCGGTGGGTTCGGCCGAACCGGTCCCGGCCCCTCCCGGGCCGGGCTTTGGCAGTTGGCTCCCCCACCGGATGTTGGTCTTTGTTCCAGCTTGCTTGTGGCCTTCTTTGTGTTGGATTTCGTGGTCATTGGCCTTTTATCTTGGAGTTGATTCCCGCGGCGAAATGGAAGTTTTGTAAAAGTGTTGATTTGTCGCCTCGGGGCCCGGAATTCATCATTATCCACCCGCACACTAAAAATCTAGAGGTACAAGTGGAACTAGGTTATTTCTAAGTAAAATGCGTGTAAGACATGCCTAGTCCTTCTCATTTATTTGACTAATTGACGGTCGAAATTGGTCCGTAACGACCGTCAACACGAAAAGCCTTTGTGAATTCTTGCCATAATACTTGGTGACCTTCGGGAATCATGGCCTTGTAATTAGCCCACCATGCTCCAGCAAATCCTTCTAGTTGTTGAGCGGCAAGGATAGTCTTCTCGAAACTCGTGCATGGTAGGAGTTCCAGCTTTGACTCGATAGTACGTAACCAATGGTCTGCTTCTAGAGGATCTCCCTCATCTAAAAACTTGGGTGGACCAATAGCCAGGAAATCCGAATATGTAACGTGAACCGGTGGAGCATGCTGATCTTGACCACCGGCCTGTGGAGCCGTATTCGAACAAGTTGCTCGAAGAAGTTCCCGTTGCTCTTCACGAGACTCCAATATAGTGGCAATAGCTTGTGCCAGGGTAGATGGAGTTGATGCTCGACTCTCGAACATCTTGCTCGGGAGCTTTCGGGATGTTTTCCTCTTCCGGTTTGTTCCATTCTGCCATAAACTTGGTATTAGTATCACTGATCCAAAATTGGGATATAAGGATACCAACGATACAACACGTTGAAGTTCCAAAGCACAAGCAGTGTATAGAGAAGAGGTGCACTATCTCTCATTCCAACACCCGATTTACTTGTAGTACTCATTCATACGAGCCTCTTTAATCTATCCTTTTAAATCCATAGCTCTCGTAGGCCTCCTTGATAACTACACCTGATCATCCTTCTCTCCGATCGTCTTTAATCATCTGTAGATGAAGATCTTGAAATTACCCATTCCATTGCCTCGGTAGGAGAGTTCTACTTGCCTTCCATTTCACTCGCATAAATTTCTTCTTGTACCAACCATAGGAAACTAATTCTACTCTACGATACTAACTTGGTCTAATTCCCAAAACCTCATATTATAGCACTCAATATGACATGATGCATGCTCGATAATCTAACTATACGTACTATAGTATATAAAACTATAACGAATAGTTAGCACTTTCCCCAAAACCCGAACGTCGAACAGTTAGTAAAAAGTCTAACTATTCTACATCCTTATGGGGCTCCGTACTCTCTCGTGTTCTAAACGCACTAAACGTGTTAAGTTTTGAAAACAAGCTTGTAATGATGAACTCGTTGCCTCCGAACCGCTCCGATACCAGCTGTGACGTCCCTCCGGGACACCCAGGAATCGGAACAGAGGGACACTCGACGAAGCGAGTTACAACGAGTGTATCATCTCATACAAGCGAGCATATATACACATCATGGTATAATACAACCAGGTTTTCGAAATACAACATTGGTGCAGCGGAAATATAAATTGTACTGAAGTTTAACCACCTACGAGTATTGCAGCGGAAACTTGTACTTTATACAACAAAACACTAGTAGACGATCAACGTGATGCACCGAGCCCTTCGTACATCACGGTTCTCCCTCTTCATGACGTCGGGATTCATTCCCATTGGTGGGAACCACCCTCGGAACACTCCACTTCCAGGAACTATTGTACGAGCTGTTGAAGTACGACTCGATTCCTGAAAAGCATAATCGAACAAACCTTGAGTATTCTAATACTCAGCAAAGACCGACCCGTCAACATGGCACGCTAAGGCCGACGCCTAGTATGCAAAGGCTTTCCGGCTGTGGGGTTTACTCCTTTGCGAAAACAGCATTAAAGGTTGAGTCCTTACTTTCGAGTATTTTAGCTCACGTTAAGTTCATTAACCTCTAGGTTTGCGAGACTATCACTATTGCAATCAAGTTTGCAGGAAAAGAATAATTTCAAACAACCACTCTTTCATTCCTCTTCCTTCATCTTCCACTTGATTAACTACGATGTGACACGGTGAACAAGCGGTACTCATTACTGCGAGGGACAGCGATTCGAATCGATTTCACCAGCTGGGAAAACCCGTTTACACGGCGTATACGCACCCCTTTGGTCGCATACGACAACCTTTCACGCTAATTCCTGGCGGTGGCCGGGTTAGTCTCCCATCCGCCCGAGAACCCGGGGACCCCACGCGATACCCGTCCTCGACGTTATCCATGAGCGACCACCCATTCCTCTCCCGTTGAGACATGAGGCCTCACCTCATTCTCCAGCCAATTAGGGGATGGGCTACGTCCAACCGCTGTGGCAATTAGGTTACATCGGCTTCCCGGCCCCATAAACACCAATATGTAAATCGGTACGTTCAAAGACTTGCTCAGCGGGGCCAACAACGGTACGGTCCTTGACCGACACGGACGGGGCTACCACCTTGCAAGACCTCGTCTCGCCCTTTCTCCTACAGGGCCCGTCCGGTCTCCATTTTATTTTCATCTTCATCTTTAACTTCAACTCGAACGACATCAAACAACTTAAAGCCTCCATGCTTTAAGATCGGATCAGTATCATCTCGCGAGTGTGCTCGGCACCACTCGACTTCTACCGTAGCCCTGTGAATTAAGCGTAGCAACTATCGAGATACCAAAACCAACACGGTTAAACAGGTAACATAGGGATCCTACTCATGCATCTAGGGTGTCAATCAATTCCTGTAACCTAATGCACAATCGAGACACAATAACTCGTGATAAAAGAAAAGACTTTAAAATATAGGTGGGATGCACCGGGCTTGCCTTGATTCGAGTCGGGGTTAGCTTCCTCGATGTGTCTGGTCGACTTCGAAGCTTCCGTCTCCTTTCTCGACCTCGGACGGAACCTCGATCACGCCGGAACCTAGGTCGACCAACAATATGTCGCGAATCACAACCATGCATGCATGAATGTTCATGAGATGAAATGCAATGATTGAATTAACCAAGGTCGTTAATTAACCATTAATCATTACTTAAGTTCATTACTTGTTGATTAACACTTAATCCTGTTCGTTAAGCAATAAGTAACAATTGATCATGCTCATTAATTATTGCTTAACCAAGGTCATTACTTAAAGATTAATCATTAATCAGGTTAATTAATTAATAACTAATCAGGTTCATTCATTAATAATTAATCGTGTTTTAAACAACAATTATAAATGCTTAATGATATGTGATAACACTTAAGCTATTAATTTGGGACCATATAAAATGACGGTGTTTATGTTGAATTTTGGAAAACTAACTTAACAAAAACTTTCGTCAAGTATCTCTAATTTTTAAAGAAATTTATTTTTCAAAAACAATTAATAATTAGCATAAAATAATAGGTTATATTAGTTAAAGAAAAGTAATTAATTAAACTATGAAATTATAATTTCTCAAAATAGGTATTTGAATTCATAAATAAATAGAGAATAATTTTAGGAGGCTAATGAACTTTGTTTGACATTTTTTTGATTTTTCCTGAATTTTCTACGAATATTTGAAGTCTAAAGAAGTTCGGAAATAAACAAATTCGAATAAAGAATTCCCGAGCTAGTGGGCCGAAAATGGCCGAGGCCCAGCTGGCGCCTTGGTGGCCCAGCGGCCCACTCGGCCCGGAGGACCGTGCGCCGCCTGGACCGCGCCAGGGCGCGCGTCCATGGTCGCGACGGCCGGACGTGGCGGCGGCCGTGCCGGAGTGGCTCGGGCGGCGACCACGCCCGATGGAAAAACTCCTACACGCTCTCCGCGACACGGGGAACCGAATAAGGGGCTGCCAAGCACCGGAGGCGGACCGGAGAGATACCGGCGGCATGCGACGGCGGAGGACACACTCCGGCGGCGTCGCGAGCTCGATGGGACGGCCGGAAAGATGCGCCGTCTCAACGAGAGCTCCACCAAGTGGTGTAGAGAAGCGGCACGGACGTTGCAAGGGGTGGTGAGCTCCCATGCGGGCCGTCGGCGGTGGAGCTAGGGTGGCCGGAGTATGGAGCCGGAACAAAAATCAAATCTCCGGCCAAATCCCTCGATGAAACAAGTGACAAACGGGTCATTTGATGCGTATGGAAATTACTCACAAGCTAAAGAAAGAACGAAGTGAGGGGGCTCACCCTATGTGGAGTATTTTGCAGGGAAAGGGGATGGGGTCGTCGGAGGTAACACCGGGGAAATCCTTGAAATTCCTCTTGCTCGGGTGACGATTAGAGGTGCGGTTTCCTTGTGGGGCTTGAGGGATGAGCTGCGGGATTTCTGGTGGGTATAGCTCGCCGGAAGATCTGCCGGAGGCGGCCGGGTGGGGGAAAAATCAGGAGACCGCGGGGGCGGTGGTGTCCGGGTGTGGAAGAAAACCGAGAGAAGAAGAAAGAGAGGAGCTCGGACCTGGGCTTTATCCCAACGTCCGGGGCTAAGGCGGCAAGTAGCAACCAGCTGCGTGGCGTGGAGGAAGGGGGACACGCGGCCGGGCGAGCTGCGCCTGGCGCCGGGGAGGCGGTGGTGGGAGTCGGTTCGGAGAGGAGGAAGAAAGAAGAGGTCGACAATGGGGCTGCCGCAATTTTACATAAACACCCTCGAGCTTCGCTTAATTGAAAAACATACTTCCGGCACTCGAAAAATTCCGCGAAAAATCAGGGAGGTATTTGAAAGTATTTTAAGCACTTTTCTTTTTAGGTACAGGTTAAGATTCCAAATTGTTTTCGAATTAAAATTTCCAAGATAAATTAATAAAAGAAGCTTTGTTTATTTCTTGCAATTATTTTCACAAAGCAAAATAATTCCAGGAAATTTTCATAAATCTTTATTTATGATATTTAAGCCAAAGAAAATGTTAAACATGAATTTTCATCTTATTTTATTTCTTTTTAAGCACTTTCTTTCTTTGCTCTCTATTTAGTTTGATATTTTATGTGAAATTCTTAACAAAATTCAATATTTTCACAATGCACAAGATGATATGCTTATGAATGACATGAACATGCACTTTTGTATTTAGGGTTGTTACACTAAAAACAGCCGAGGATATCATGAAGAAAACTGGTGCAAATAATGTGATGATTGTGCGAAGGATAGGAAGAGAAAGAGAAAAGCCTAAGGCTAAGAGTTCATATGTGATCTCCAACTTCAAACCTAAGGTTGCAGCGGCTCCTCCCAAGGCAAGTGTACCGGCAGGAGATCCTTGTCATTATTGCAAGAATCCTGGCATTGGAAGAGGAACCGCAAGCTTTACCATGAAGAACTCAAGAACAAGAAGAAGGTTGTCGACCTTTCGCTCTGGTATCAATGTTATTGAAATTAATCTTGCTACTCGTCCCGATGATTCATGGGTATTTGATACCAGATTGATGATTCATAGATGTAAATCATTGCAGGGACTTAAAGGTACAAGGAAGTATGCAAGAGAGAGGTGGATGCACGTGTTGGCAATGGAGCAAAGGTTACTTGCATTGACCAGTCGGGACGTATCCACTTTCATTGCCGTCGGGATTAGTGTTGGATTTAAATAATTGTTATTACATTTCTGTGACACCCCGTGTCACAAATTCCTAATGTTACTATGCTACATAGAAATTTGCATGTGCAAAATAATAATCATTTGGCTAAGCACATGAAATAATGGATTAAGGTCCTATTAGGGTTTTAATGTTCCCAAAACCCTAGCTATTGAGATCTCCAACATTTTCCATGGTGATGACCCCAAAGTTTTGCACAATCTGGTAGAGCACATCAAGACATGAATTTAGGATATTTTTCCTGAATTTTTGGAGTAGCACAAATTCCTAGAAAAATCCAACTCTAAGCAAAAACAGCACCTGTTCAACAATTTTTATAAATTTTTACATTTCGAATTTGAACTTTGGCCTATAAGGAAAGTTGTTCCACATAATCCGGAGGACCCACGAGAGAATTTGAACCGTAATTAGCTGCGAATAATGTTTGAACGAGAGGCGGCACAGTGGCCGGGGCCACCGTCGGCGGCGTTCGCCGCCGGTGCCCATGCCGGTTAGGCGCCGCCCGTCGTCGCAGCGCTGTGCAGCTCCACGCGTCGCGCATCACCCCTCGCCTTCGCCTCGGAAGCCAGCTCGCGCGGCCGTCGATGGCGGTGGCCATTTTCCAACATGGTTGCCGCCCTAGGTCATCCCCGTGCGCCGCACCTCCCCTCACCCGCAGGTCCTCCATTAGGTGCGCAAGTGCTCCCCATCTCCCTACGCAGCCCCAGCTCTCTCCTCCAAGCATCGCCTCCTCCCCTAAGCACCTCAATTTCGCAAAAATCAAAACCGAGCTTCCGGTTCCGCCATCAACGCCGTCGAGCTCAATTGCTTGTGCTCGGGTGAGCTCATGTAGTGTCCCGCCTCCGAAAGGTGCCCAAGCGTCCGGCTAACCTCCTTGTTGCTTCCCGGGTCGAGCCAAGCCCGGACGGCGACGGATTCTCTTTTCTTCTCCACCGTCGGTCACCGGACCCCGTCACCCCGTCGACGCCAGCCATCTCCAAAGCTTCTCCGCCTGCACTCAACCCACGCCGCGCATCTGCACACGCAGGTGATGCCCTCAGCCTTGACCGCTCCCCTTCCGTGCAACGGTGAGCACGAGCCACCCCGCCGCAGGTCTCCCCGCCCGCGTCGCCGTCGCGCGGCATGCCTCGCTCGCTCTCCCGCCTCGCCACCCCAACCAAACGGTGCGCCGTCGAAAACCATGCACAGGCGGCCAAGCCCGGCCCCTGCGGCGAGCTCCGGCTCAGCGCCGGCAAGCCCCGCCGCCGCTCCGGCGAGTCCCCCCACGCGCGACACTTAGACAAATTTCGAATCGTGCAGAAATTTCGTAAATGTCAAGAATTTTGAAAAATTCATAACTTGAGCTTTACGCCACGGATGTGAACGATTCAAAGTGCATTGAAAATTTTATAACTTGTACTATGACATGATGTACATGAACACATATGGGTATATAGTAAAAATAAATTTTTGAGCAAGATGAAAAGGCAATCATGACCACGCTGCTTAACAAGATTGCATTTTGAAAATGCTGTAACTTCTGTGTCCTGCATCCAAACTTCATGAGCAAAGGCTCTTTGGAAAGTAGATGACTTGTGATTTAACGTAGTAACATAATCCAAGTACTTCATATGTAGAAAAATAAAGATACGAGTACTCTAAGGTGCTAATCTGTTATGCTCGCGTGATAACTTGGCATTTTTGAAATTCAATAACTTTTAAAATACAAATTCAAATGAAGCGAGTATACATTCGTTGTAATCCTCGAACTGCGTACTTTACATAACCCAACATGGTTCACCTAAGTTATATAGCGAAATTTCGAGATTTGGACACCTTAAGATGGCTTCGCAGTCAGCCTTTCAGCCCGAACTTGGCTAAACAGAACGGCTGGAAGATTTGCTAAGCTCAAGTTGCTTATTTTGCTTGCTACTATAGTGAAATATTTTACACACTTACATGATATGTTTAAGCATGTCATAATCATGTTTATGTTTTGGGCAAGAACAGTCATCTATCATGTATAAATTATTGTATGAATTTTGCACAAATGAACATGGGTGCTAATTAATTTGGGGAAAACAATGAGAACATCACCCTAAGAAGTGGACATCAAATTTTGGTATAATAAATTAATGAATACCAGATTGGTAGTAGACTATACCAGGTGATGTAATGAAATAACCTACTCCAATATTGGGTCACATAATTATTGAGGTATAACCACAACACTAACCGTCATCATATGACTATACTTGACCACATAAACATTTCCTTCCACTCATTCCCATAATGGAGCCACCCTATTTTTCTTGATCTAAAAATCAGCATGTCCAACTATACTAAATGATGAAAAATTTACATAATTAGAAGGTTGTCCCCATGAAATAAACCACACGTACCAACATCGTGACCATGTCATCACGATTCATGAACATGTTTAATTTATGCAAACGTTTCGTTGCATTATATTATTCAGAAGGTTCCTTGAACTATGTAATTATGAATTCATCCATTGCTCATACACTACATGTGCATTCATATAGGAACCCCGACCGGAGCTGAAGATCAAGGAGGGCACCAACTTGAAGTGAGCGAGTTCGAGTGTGCTAACTATGAACCAAACCAAGGCAAGCCCCGGAGCATAACCTATGTTTCAAAGTTCTCTTTATTTTCACATACGTCTATGATGTATTGTGCATTTACGTTTAGGAGTTGCTCGGAAACCTAGTTGCACTAGATTCCTGTATCCCGTGGTCTTGATTAAGTATAATCCTAATCGCTAGTTGCTATGCTCAATAATTTTATCGGTAGCAACATTGAGTGATTTGGAGATCACCCGGTCTAGGGATTAAATTTTGGTTACCCTCACATGATTAATTGGAGACCGTACGGGGAAGTGCATGTGTAGGATGCGGTGACAAGGTTGGCCCTTGTGCGCCATAGCCCCGTATGTGTCGATCAAGGACCGTTCGTTGTGACTCCGCGAGCAAGTATTGAGTTGTGTACCAAATGCATACCTTCGTATGGGAGTTGGTAAACTGATGTAACTTGAGAGTCGTAGTGTTGGACGGTCTCTCCACCCTTTGTGCAAAGTGTTGGTCACGGTGGATGCACGGGTTTGTGAGTAGATGGAGGGTGTGTTATTACCCTTGGACCCGACGCTACTGTGGTTGCATGTGGAATGCACACTCGGAGGGCGGACCCGGCTCATATCTATGATAATCTTGTGAAAGGTGGCCATACGTGTTCTTAAATGATGCGTATGTCGTGCATTTGGGTTTCTCCTGCAGGGTGTAAATCGATATATATCGCCGTCCCTCGCGGTGATGAGTACCACTTGTCTCGAGCAGATTGCATCGTAGTAACAAGAGAAGATGATGATTAAGCTTGCTGTTTTTGAATATTGAATTCATGTATTGCAACCATGCTTGTTAGGCTTGCTCACTAAATTTATGATTTTGTTTCTACCCTCTTAACTTGGCTAAAATATGAGTTAGACAAAATTCTATAGGTGCTGTTTTTTGCAAGTTCCCGCAAGCCAGGTCAAGCCCCTTGCATGTTAGGGTCGGTTCTTAGAACCATTTTTGACGGGTAAGCCTTGCGGAGTATATTAGATACTCAGGGTTTGTGTTGAAATCATTTTCAGGATTCCCGCAGCCCGATTATTGTGATTGCTGCGGGAAGTATGTGTGTCAAGGTGAGGAACCCCAGGAGTGGACCGTGGAGTGGGTTCCCGCTTCACCGACTCAAGAGTGAGACCACGCCGTATGGGCTAGTGTGGTCCTCCTAGCTAAGCTATATATATGTAACGTCGAGATGTTTACGCTTCCGCAACATGTTCATTAAGTATTGTAAAACAACACCGCATTCATGTATTGTAATCTGAAAATTGCACTATGGAATTGTAATAATTAAGAGATTAAGTATGAAAGTTGCTACTCAAGCACCCTCCTATGCAAGATAAATGGTGAATGTATCCTTGATGTATGTGCAATGTACGTTCGCTTCGTCGAATGTCTCCCGATACGATCCTGTTAGACAATCCCTCTCGCTTCGCGAGCTAGGGGTGTCACAGCTGGTATCGAGCCGTGTTGGGATATGCCGTACACTACGGATCGTTCTAAAAATCACCAACACGTTTATACGGTGAGGAACGACCTAGAAAGCCCAATTAAGGTCTATAATAGAAGTAGTTGTGGCAAACTAACCCTGGGTTATGCTTGTTTAAATTTTTGCAACTACGGCCCGGCCCAGGTATGTTTGCAATTTAAATTAGCGCTCCGTGCCCGCGGAAGTAATAATACGGGACAATGTTGGCTCGTGGCAATCCACGGGCGGTTCTTTCTATGAACCGTTACTATGAGAAAGATGATGATATGAGAAAGTGATGAGATTGTGGAATATTATTTTCATAGTTTCTTTTGAATTTGATGTAATGTTTCTGAAATGGCTTTTGCAGGTACGCTAATCACGAAACCTAGATCGTGTAGTTTCCGTGATGAGATCGCGTGTGTGTTGCCATAAAAAAACGATGGGTCGGATATATACACCGATCCCACTCTTATATTTTGGAAAGGACGTAGGTTAACGGCATTTCATGTCATCATTCATGTCATGCATCACAATTGCATAAGATACTTCATCAAGAAGGCAAAAACACGGTCATGAACAACTCATAAAAATTCCGACACGATTCGTACATGATATCTAAAAATCGGGCAGGAAACCCCACCCGATCGATAACTAAACCCTAACCGATTATCGGTTTCACGAAAACGGTCACAACTTTTAAGTCGTTCACTCAAATAAAATGATTAAACACAATCTGGAAAGCTCATAATACATACCATCACCCTGTCATAATGATCCAAGTAAAAGTAGAGTGGAAATGTACTGAAAATAACTTATCCGTAAAACCTGGCAAAAGGGTTGCCAGATTTCACCGAATCGCCGGATTGGCAGATTCGGGTATCTCACAAAAATCGCGATAACTTTTGAATTACTTATCCAAATAAAATGATCTACCCCATTCTGGAAAGCTCGTGATATGCCCCACATTTCATCTAATATCAGATTGTCCAGGAAAATTCGTTACGCCGGTCAAATAAGCAAAAACAGAGAGTCAATTTTAAGTTCCCGGCCTTTCCAGAAAACCTTGACAGAAAACAGTCGAGCCGGAAATCGCCGTATCTTTTGATCCGCTTAAGATTTTTTCGTGTTTTAGGATGCGTTGGAAAGCTTAGGAAATTCTCTAGCATCTGGTCATAAATTTTGGTAAATTTTACTGTACAAACAGAGACGAAATTGGGTGAAAACAGAGAGGGTTCAGAACCGGTTACGTTGTAAAGGATGTTAGTTTCATTCTGTTTTTCAGTATATTACTTTGAGCTTTTTATTACCTTAAATGTTGATAATAATGCTGCTTAAAATGTATCCCTAACCATGATCTATAGATGGATGCGAGGCAACTCATGACTGAAAGGAACCAGCTGAGGTCTGAGGTGGAAGACCTCACCGATCGTCTCACCGACGTCACCGACGACTACTACTCGGCCAAAGAGGAGAACAAGCAGCTGACCGCCCGTATCACTGAGCTGGAGAAGGAAAATGCTGCCCTGACTGCACGTATCAAGGAGGTGCAGGATGACCTTGTCTTCAGCGATAACCTGCGTGTCGTCGCGGATAGGGCAAAAGAAAGGGCTGAGCAGGAGAAGGCAGAACATGAGCAGATGGCTACGTTCTGTGATGAGGAACGGATTGAGGCGCTGAACGAGCTAAATGCAGCTAAGACGTCTATTGCTCAGAAGGATGAGACCATCCACTCCCAGCAGGCAACCATGCAGTTCCTGCACGGACAGCTCGAGACAGCACAGACCAACATGAACCAGTTGTTCACGGAGATAGGGAATCTCCAGCACCAGTTGGCAGAGTTACAGCAGCACCACCAGGCGTTGCTGGCAGCTCATTGGAATCTGTTGCAGCCACCACCACCGGCGAACAACGGGGACGACGCTGCTAGCGATGCTTCCGATGTGAACAACCCGGAAGACACCGACAGTGATGCCTAGGCTGCTAGCTAGCGTTAAGAAAGAAACTTGTAAAAATTAATGGTAGTGTACTAAAGAACAAGAACTAGTGGCTTGTACGTACGTAAAGACGTAGTGGTCGCTGTGTTTTGGGTAGGTTGACAGCGTAGGAGGTATGGATGACTAGCTAGGCCCGGACAATCCTGGATGTGTGACCCCGCGCTAAGAAGTGTTAATATCGCGTACTTTTGTGTACAAATGGGTTACACCTCAAAATATATGAACCACTAAGCTTATGTGAAATAAATATATGTTCATTCCGTCAAATTCAGATCATAAGAAAATCCTCACAAATACGAATGATCTGAAAATATCGGAACCCAAATTTTATTCTATGGATTTCAGATCATGGCAAATGTTTCCCCATATTTATACAATCTGAAATTTCATACTGAAGCTCTTGTTTCGTCATTTTCAGCACCTAATAATAATTTTCCTCCTATAGGATGCATTCTGAAATTCATGTTCATATCCTGTCCCTTGATTATTATCATTGTCTATGGCTCCGAAATGCTGAGACTAATGGTATAATTAAATTGTGTGGCAGATGGTGAACACTCGTCGCACGGTGGATCCTTCTGGGGAGGGTGCTTCGTCTCAGCCACCTCCTCCACCACCGTTGACTGCTGTGGAGCAACTCGTCCCAGAATCAGAACGAGATGTTTCGGCTGTTCCTGGCAAGCCAGAACAATAATGCCCAGGCAGCAGCTCCTCCACCGCAGCCCCGTCCCACCTCTTATGGGGATTTCTGGGCGACTCAACCGCCATCCTTCTCGGAAGCAAAGGACCCCCTGGAAGCAGATAATTTTCTACGTATTGTGGAGTCCAAGTTTGCTCTTCTGAATTGTACCGAGCACCAGAAGACTCTGTTTGCAGCACAGCAGCTCCGTGGGTCGGCTAGTGCGTGGTGGGCAAACTACACCGCTGCACTCCCCGCGGATCACCAGGTGCTCTGGCCGGAATTCTCGACAGCCTTCCGTGCACACCACATTCCTGACGGTGTCATGAGAAGGAAGCTTCAGGAATTTGTTGACCTGAAGCAAGGCTCCAGCACTGTGCAGGAGTATGCTCGGAAATTCAACTATCTTGCCCAGTATGCTTCCTATCACGCTGACACCGATGCGAAGAAGCGTGAGTGCTTTCGGAAGGGTCTGAATCCGAAACTGCAAGACCGCCTCGCTCTCTTGAATGGCACATTCAATGAATTGGTTAGTGCCGCCATTGTGCAAGAGGACGCCATTGGCGTCAATCAGGATGACAAGAAGAGGAAGTGCACCGCGGGAAGTTCATCCGGTGCGCCACCTCACAAGTTCAAACTTGCAGTGACCAGCCCCACTGGTCAGAAATTCCGTGTCCCGGTGCCTCCAATGGGTGGGCAACACACTACCTTTCAGCAGCCTTATCGTGCGCCCCACCACTCCTATCAACACCGTGGTCACCAACACTCCCCGCAGCAGCACAAGCAAGGTGCCAGACCATCCCCGCAGCAGCCATGCTTTAACTGCGACGGCATTGGTCACTTCATCGGAGAGTGCCCACACCCTCGCCGCCACAACGGCAACAACGGTGGAAATAATCAGCATCAGCACAACCGCGGAAATAATGGCAACAATAATAACTGCGGCAACAATAGCAACAACCACAACAAAACCCCCACCAAGACCGGCCGCGTGAATTTCACTACGGTCGAAGATGTGCAAGCCGGAGAACCGGTCCTCTCGGGTATGTTTTCCATTTCCGAACATCCCGCTTTCATTCTTTTCGATTCCGGCGCCACACATGATTTTATTAGTCAAGCATGTGTGGATAGGTTGCATCTATCATCCACCATTTTGCAAACTCCATACACTATCACATCTCCCGGTGGCCTCATTCACACAAACCGTAAAGCAAGAGACGTTCCCCTTGAACTTGCCGGAAATACATACCTCTCGCCACTAATCATTTTAAATGGGCAAGGAATAGATGTGATATTAGGAATGAAATGGATGAAACGACATAGAGCTGTCTTACACATAGATACCCGGGAAGTACATTTAAATTCACCTCTATACGGCTCGTCTATTCTATCATTGCCATGCCCAAAAATTTTGAGAACTCAAATTCAGCACCTAGAGGCACGGAAATTAGAGGACATACCGGTAGTATGTGAGTTTCCCGATGTGTTTCCGGATGATTTGCCGGGAATGCCACCTGATCGGGAAGTAGAATTTAAAATTGAACTTCAGCCCGGTACCGCACCGATATCTAGAAGACCGTATAAAATGGCTCCAAATGAATTAGCTGAACTTAAAGAGCAACTCAACGACCTTATGGACAAGGGGTATATACGCCCAAGTGCTTCGCCTTGGGGCTGCCCCGCTCTTTTTGTGAAAAAGAAAGATAAATCATTAAGGTTGTGTGTCGATTATCGACCTCTCAATGCGGTGACCATCAAAAATAAATACCCCCTCCCACGCATTGATATGTTGTTTGATCAATTAGTCGGTGCAAGAGTATTCTCAAAAATTGATCTTCGCTCCGGCTATCACCAAATTAAAATTCGGCCGGAGGACATTCCTAAAACCGCTTTCTCTACGAGATATGGACTTTTTGAATATCTCGTAATGTCTTTTGGACTGACAAATGCACCGGCCTATTTCATGTACCTCATGAACTCGGTATTTATGCCGGAGCTGGACAAGTTCGTGGTGGTATTCATTGATGATATCCTCATTTATTCCAAGTCGGAGAAAGAACATGCTGAACACCTCCGCATTGTGCTTCAACGACTACGAGATCATCAACTTTATGCAAAATTCAGCAAGTGTGAATTTTGGTTGGATCGAGTTCCATTCCTGGGTCATATCATTTCAGATGATGGAATTGCAGTCGATCCAAGTAAAGTTGCTGACGTGCTAAATTGGAAGACTCCCAAGACCGTCAAGCACATCCGTAGTTTTCTCGGACTTGCGGGATATTATCGGAAATTCATTTCAAATTTTTCTATCATATCCAAGCCCATGACAAAATTGTTGGAGAAAGATTCTACCTTCAAATGGAGCCCGGAATGTGAAAATGCTTTCCAAACCTTGAAGAAGCATTTAACCACCGCTCCGGTTCTAGCTCAACCCGACATCAACAAGCCGTTTGACGTATATTGTGATGCGTCAGCATAGGATTGGGTTGTGTTCTCATGCAAGAAGGCCGAGTCATTGCCTATGCCTCCCGTCAACTCCGCAAACATGAAAAGCACTATCCTACTCATGATCTTGAATTGGCATCGGTAGTTCTTGCTCTCAAAACTTGGAGACATTATCTCTTAGGAAATCTTGTGCACCTCTACACCGATCATAAAAGCCTCAAATATATTTTCACTCAGCAAGAATTAAATATGAGACAACGAAGGTGGCTGGAATTGATAAAAGATTATGAATTGGAAATTCATTACCACCCCGGGAAGGCTAATGTGGTTGCCGATGCACTAAGCCGCAAACACCAATGCAATCAAGTTGAAATCTGCTCTATGGAAAATATCAGCAAATCTGAAAATGAAAGTAATCCTTGCCTTCATATCATTCCTTATGGGGCATTGCACAATTTGGCTCTTGTTCCTACTCTCCGAGAAGAAATCATTGCTGCCCAGAAAACGGATGAAGGTATGGAACACATCCGACAAAAATTGGGTACCGAAAAGGCTAAGTGTTTCCGTCAAGATGAAGAGGGAGTCCTATGGTTTAATAACCGTCTCGTTGTTCCGAAGAATATGGAACTACGAAAGAAAATTCTTGACGAAGCACATCTCTCCAAATACTCCATACACCCCGGTAGTAACAAAATGTACCGTGGGTTGAGAGAAAAATTTTGGTGGACTCGCATGAAGCGAGAAGTGGCTCGTTATGTTGCCGAGTGCGAGACTTGCCAACGAGTCAAGGCTGATCATCCGAAGAAAGCCGGACTATTGCACCCATTGAAAATTCCCGCTTGGAAATGGGAAGACATAGCTATGGATTTTGTTGTTGGACTGCCTCTCACGTCCAAGAAACATGATTCCATATGGGTAATCGTCGATAGATTGACGAAATCAGCACACTTTATTCCGGTACACACCACCTACAGTGCTAAGAAGTATGCTGAATTGTATATTGCCCGTGTGCTATGTTTGCATGGTGTGCCAAAGACTATCATTTCAGATCGCGGCTCGCAATTTGTTTCTCGATTTTGGGAACAATTGCATGCTAGTCTTGGTACTACCCTAATCCGGAGCTCTGCATATCATCCTCAGACCGATGGACAATCGGAAAGATTAATTCAATACCTGGAAGATATGTTGAGAGCTTGTGCTTTGACACAAAAGGGAAGTTGTGATGATCAGTTGCCATTCGTTGAATTTTCCTATAACAACAGCTATCAAGAAAGCTCGGAGTCACTCCCTTTGAGGCGTTATACGGACATTCTTGCCGTACGCCGTTAAACTGGTCCGAGTCGGGCGAAAGAATAATATTTGGCCCGGATATTGTTGAGTAGGCCGAGGAAAAAGTGAGGGATATACAGGCTAATATGAAAGCTGCTCAATCCCGCCAAATAAGTCATGCAAATAAAAGGAGACGCCCGCTGGAATTCGAGGTAAATGATCACTTTTACCTCCGTGTCTCTCCCAATAAAGGTGTGTCACATTTTGGAATAAAAGGAAAACTTGCTCCCCGTTACATTGGACCATTCCCGATTGTGGAGAAGTTTAGCCCCGTGGCATACCGGTTGCAATTGTCGGAAAACTTGGAACGTGTGCACAACGTGTTCCATGTATCTCAATTCAAGAAGTGTCTAAAACCACCCATCGATGTGGTCATCTCCGACACCGAACAATTGCAAGAAGATCTATCGTATCCAGTAACTCCCGTCCGAATTCTCGATAAAAAGGATCGTGTTACTCGCAACCGCACTACCACATTCTATAAAGTGCAGTGGAGTAATCACACTGAGGATGAAGCCACTTGGGAAGAAGAAGGATTCCTGAATAATCACTTTCCCGAGTTCATAGCTTCGCAATCGAGGTAACGACGCACCTCCCTTCGACCCTCCTTTTACCAATCGTAATCTCGGGACGAGATTTCTTTAAGAGGGAGGGCTGTGACACCCCGTGTCACAAATGCCTAATGTTACTGTGCTACATAGAAATTTGCATGTGCAAAACAATAATCATGTGGCTAAGCACATGAAATAATGGATTAAGGTCCTATTAGGGTTTTAATGTTCCCAAAACCCTAGCTATTGAGATCTCCAACATTTTCCATGGTGATGACCCCAAATTTTTGCACAATCTGGTAGAGCACATCAAGACATGAATTTAGGATATTTTTCCTGAATTTTTGGAGTAGCACAAATTCCTAGAAAAATCCAACTCTAAGCAGAAACAGCACCTGTTCAACAATTTTTATAAATTTTTACATCTCGAATTTGAACTTTGGCCTATAAGGAAAGTTGTTCCACATAATCCAGAGGACCCACAGAAAATTTGGTTTGCAAGAATTCCAAAGGGATTGATTTCTGTGAGCAAAATACAGAAGGGGGTGTCCCAGTGGCAAAACCGTAATTAGCTGCGAATAATGTTTGAACAGAGGCGGCACAGTGGCCAGGGCCACCGTCAGCGGCGTTCGCCGCCGGTGCCCATGCCGGTTAGGCGCCGCCCGTCCTCGCAGCGCTGTGCAGCTCCACGCGTCGCGCATCACCCCCTGCCTTCGCCCGGAAGCCGGCTCGCGCGGCCGTCGATGGCGGTGGCCATTTTCCACCATGGTTGCCGCCCTAGGTCATCCCCGTGCGCCGCACCTCCCCTCACCTGCAGCTCCTCCATTGCGTGCGCAAGTGCTCCCCATCTCCCTACGCAGCCCCAGCTCTCTCCTCCAGCACTCGCCTCCTCCCGTAAGCACCTCAATTTCGCAAAAATCAAAACCGAGCTTCCGGTTCCGCCATCAACGCCGTCGAGCTCAATTGCTTGTGCTCAGGTGAGCTCATGTAGTGTCCCGCCTCCGAAAGGTGCCCAAGGGTCTGGCTAACCTCCTTGTTGCTTCCCAGAGTCGAGCCAAGCCCGGACGGCGACGGATTCTCTTTTCTTCTCCACCGCCGGTCACCGGACCCCGTCACCCCGTCGACGCCGGCCATCTCCAAAGCTTCTCCGCCTGCACTCAACCCATGCCGCGCATCTGCACACGCAGGTGATGCCCTCAGCCTTGACCGCTCCCTCTTCCGTGCGACGGTGAGCACGAGCCACCCCGCCGCGAGTCTCCCCTGCCCGCGTCGCCGTCGCGCGGCATGCCTCGCTCGCTCTCCCGCCTCGCCACCCCAACCAAACGGTGCGCCGTCGAAAACCATGCACAGGCGGCCAAGCCCGGCCCCTGCAGCGAGCTCTGGCTCAGCGCCGGCAAGCCCCGCCGCCGCTACGACGAGCCCCCCCCGCGCGCGACACTTAGACAAATTTCGAATCGTGCTGAAATTTCGTAAATGTCAAGGAGTTTGAAAAATTCATAACTTGAGCTTTACGCCACAGATTTGAACGATTCAAAGTGCATTGGAAAGTTTATAACTTGTACTATGACATGATGTACATGAACACATATGGTTATATAGTAAAAATAAATTTTTGAGCAAGATGAAAAGGCTATAATGACCACGCTGCTTAACAAGATTGCATTTTGAAAATGGTGTAACTTCTGTGTCCTGGATCCAAACTTCATGAGCAAAGGCTCTTTCGAAAGTAGATGACTTGTATTTAACGTAGTAACATAATCCAAGTACTTCATATGTAGAAAAATAAAGATACGAGTACTCTAAGGTGCTAATCTGTTATGCTCGCGTGACAACTTGGCATTTTTGAAATTCAATAACTTTTAAAATACAAATTCAAATGAAGCGAGTATACATTCATTGTAATCCTCGAACTGCGTACTTTACATAACCCAACATGGTTCACCTAAGTTATATAGCGAAATTTCAAGATTTGGACACCTTAAGATGGCTTCGCAGTCAGCCTTGCAGCCCGAACTTAGCTAAACAGAACGGCTGGAAGATTTGCTAAGCTCAAGTTGCTTATTATGCTTGCTACTATAGTGAAATAATTTACACACTTACATGATATGTTTAAGCATGTCATAATCATGTTTATGTTTTGGGCAAGAACAGTCATCTATCATGTATAAGTTATTGTATGAATTTTGCACAAATGAACATGGGTGCTAATTAATTTGGGGAAAACAATGAGAACATCACCCTAAGAAGTGGACATCAAATTTTGGTATAATAAATTAATGAATACCAGATTGGTAGTAGACTATACCAGGTGATGTAATGAAATAACCTACTCCAATATTGGGTCACATAATTATTGAGGTATAACCACAACACTAACCGTCATCATATGACTATACTTGACCACATAAACATTTCCTTCCACTCATTCCCATAATGGAGCCACCCTATTTTTCTTGATCTAAAAATCAGCATGTCCAACTATACTAAATGATGAAAAATTTACATAATTAGAAGGTTTTCCCCATGAAATAAACCACACGTACCAACATCGTGACCATGTCATCACGATTCGTGAATATGTTTAATTTATGCAAACGTTTCGTTGCATTATATTATTGAGAAGGTTCCATGAACTACGTAATTATGAATTCATCCATTGCTCATACACTACATGTGCATTCGTATAGGAACCCCAACCGGAGCTGAAGATCAAGGAGGGCACCAACTTGAAGTGAGCGAGTTCGAGTGTGCTAACTACGAACCAAACCAAGGCAAGACCCGTAGCATAACCTATGTTTCAAAGTTCTCTTTATTTTCACATACGTCTATGATGTATTGTGCATTTACGTTTAGGAGCTGCTCGGAAACCTAGTTGCACTAGATTCCTTTATCCCGTGGTCTTGGTTAAGTATAATCCTAGTCGCTAGTTTGTATGCTCAATAATTTCATCGGTAGCAACACCGAGTGATTTGGAGATCACCCGGTCTAGGGATTAAATTTTGGTTACCCTCACATGATTAATTGGAGACCGTACGGGGAAGTGCATGTGTAGGATGCGGTGACAAGGTTGGCCCTTGTGCGCCATAGCCCCGTATGTGTCGATCAAGGACCGTTCGTTGTGACTCCGCGAGCAAGTATTGAGTTGTGTACCAAATGCATACCTTCGTATGGGAGTTGGTAAACTGATGTAACTTGAGAGTCGTAGTGTTGGACGGTCTCTCCACCCTTTGTGCAAAGTGTTGGTCACGGTGGATGCACGGGTTTGTGAGTAGATGGAGGGTGTGTTATTACCCTTGGACCCGACGCTACTGTGGTTGCATGTGGAATGCACACTCGGAGGACGGACCCGGCTCATATCTATGATAATCTTGTGAAAGGTGGCCATACGTGTTCTTAAATGATGCGTATGTCGTGCATTTGGGTTTCCCTGCAGGGTGTAAATCGATATATATCGCCGTCCCTCGCGATGATGAGTACCACTTGTCTCGAGCAGATTGCATCGTAGTAACAAGAGAAGATGATGATTAAGCTTGATGTTTTTGAATATTGAATTCATGTATTGCAACCTTGCTTGTTAGGCTTGCTCACTAAATTTATGATTTTGTTTCTACCCTCTTAACTTGGCTAAAATATGAGTTAGACAAAATTCTATAGGTGCTGTTTTTTGCAAGTTCCCGCAAGCCAGGTCAAGCCCCCTGCATGTTAGGGTCGGTTCTTAGAACCATTTTTGACGGGTAAGCCTTGTGGAGTATATTAGATACTCGGGGTTTGTGTTGAAATCATTTTCAGGATTCCCGCAGCCCGATTATTGTGATTGCTGCGGGAAGTATGTGTGTAAAGGTGAGGAACCCCGAGGAGTGGACCGTGGAGTGGGTTCCCGCTTCACCGACTCAAGAGTGAGACCACGCCGTATGGGCTGGTGTGGTCCTCCTAGCTAAGCTATATATATGTAACGTCGAGATGTTTACGCTTCCGCAACATGTTCATTAAGTATTGTAAAACAAACCGCATTCATGTATTGTAATCTGAAAATTGCACTATGGAATTGTAATAATTAAGAGATTAAGTATGAAAGTTGCTACTCAAGCACCCTCCTATGCAAGATAAATGGTGAATGTATCCTTGATGTATGTGCAATGTACGTTCGCTTCGTCGAATGTCTCCCGATACGATCCTCGTTAGACAATCCCTCTCGCTTCGCGAGGTAGGGGTGTCACAATTTCTTCCTTGAGAAAAAAGATTATATCCTCCTCATGTTTAGAGGAAGTTGATGGTTGAGGTTGTAATAAGGAACAAGTGTTGCTCCATTTACATGAATGATATTCTCTATGCTAATTGTCCATTGGTGAATGGATTGTATTACTTCGATATGAATAATAAGCCAATTTATAACATTGATGCGAAAAGGATCCGACCTAATGATTTGAACCCCACCTACACTTGGCATTGTCGTTTGGCCCATATTAATGAGAGGTGCATGGAGAAGCTCCATAAAGATGGTCTTCTACACTCATGTGATTTTGAATCATTTGAGACATGTGAATCTTGTTTACTTGGCGAGATGACTAAAGCACATTTCACGAGACATAGTGAGAGAGCAAGCGAACTATTGGGTCTTGTACATACCGATATATGTGGTCCCATGAGTTGCATTGCAAGAGGTGGTTTTCAGTACTTCATTACCTGTAACAACTCTCGAGAAAATAATGCATTTCATGTCATCATGAGCATGTCATCCCATTGTTGCAATTATTGAAGATATCAAATTTTGTGATAATGATAAACACATAAAATAACAAAATAGATAAGGAAGAAAGGAAGTGTTAAAAAGAAATAAGATAAGCAGAAAATTCATGTTTAATATTTTCTTTGGCTCAAATATCCTAAATAAAGATTTATGAAAATTTCCTGAAATTGTTTTGCCTTGTAAAAATATTTACAAGAAATAAACAAAGTCTCTTTTATTAATTTAACTATGAATTTTTAATCCAAAAATGATTTGGAATTTTACCCTGGACTTAATAGGAAAGATGTCTAAAATGTTTTCACTTAAACCCCTGAAAAATTTGGGAATTTTTGGAGCACCGGAAGGTTGCTTTTTAATTTACCAAAAGCTCGGGGTGTTTTTGCAATATTACCGAGACTAGCCCAGCTGCCATTCTCTCTTCTCTCTCCCTCTCTCTCACCATGCCTCGGTGCCGCCCGTGGCCGCACCGCCTCTCCGGCCGGGCGCCACGCCTCCAGGCCACGCAGCAGCTTGGAGCCACGTAGCTGCCGGCCCGGCTGCCTTCACTTACAGCCTCTCCAGGAGATAAGACCCCCCCCCCCCCACCCGGCCAAGCTTCCCCTCTTCTCTTTTCTCTTCCGCCATTGCCGCTCTCCTCCGGAGCACGACGCGAGGCCGCTCCGGTGCTTCGCCATCCAAACCACCGCTACCCGGAGCTCCGCCGGGACCTTGCGAAGCTCCACGACCCGAGCAATCACCTTGAGCACCTTCACTCCGACGAGGCGAGGCCGTTTTCCCTCATCGGGCTCCCACCGTCGTTCTCCCGCCGTTCCTCCAAATTGAACTGCGACGGTGAGTGATTGGTCTTCTTTTCTCTTCCTTGAGGTGCGCAAGAGGCTCCTCTACCCTTCCGTGCACTTACCATAGCATGTTTCATGCGAGTGCCAAGGAATCGCCGTTCTTCGCAAGCTCCGGTCATCGTCGTCCGCCACCTCCACGGTGAGCACACCATTCCGAGCTTGCTCATGTCCCTTTGATCCCATGACGAGCTTGCGCATGCTCCGTAGTGCGTGTCGGTAGGTTTTTCCCCAAATTTTATGCACCGTGGTGAGCTCGCGCCATCGCCGGAGATTCGCCATGGCCGCATCTCGCCGCCGGTGTAGCTAGGGTCGAGCTCATGTGAGCGCGTCCGCACCCTCGTGTTCGCCATGCGCCGTAGAGCATTTTGGTGGTCACGCGGCGAGCGTTGGAGCATCGCAGGCCAACTCCGGCCGTTGCGCCGCCGCTGACCCGTCGCCGCGGCGAAGCCACACCGCGGGCCACACGCGGGTGGGATCGCGGTGGCCACGTGGGGATCTCATGCGGTTAACCCTGTGGCCTTCCGTGTGGCACAGAATCAAACTCAAATTTCAAAAATTTGTAGAAAATTCATTAAAAATCGGAAAAATGTCAAACCAAGTTTGTTAGACTCAGAAAAATGAGATCTATTTAATTGTGAAATAAAATATTTATTTTGAGTAAATTTATTTTATAAATAGTAATTAATCACTTTCTTTGATTAAAGAAAAGCTATTATTTTATGTTAATAAAATGTTTAATTAAGAAAAATAATTTAAGTAGATGAAGGAGATACTGCAGACGAAATTAATTATGAAAATATTTTCCAAAATTAAACTTAAACTCTATTATTTTATGTGATCACAATCTATTAGCCTTTTATCACATAAAGTAATGATTTACTTATTGCTTAATAAACCAGAATAATTTATTAATTGTTAAACCTAAGTAATTAAGGAACAGAACTAATTAATAAATAATGACCTTGATTAAACATTCATTGACCAGCATAATTAATTGTTAATTATTGCTTAATGAACATGCTTATCCCTAATTTATTAATTAACTAAGGTAATTAAGCTTTGATCTTTAATTATTAATTACTGAAAGTAATTAATGAACTTTGCATAATTCTATCATGCGCATTCATGCATACATGATTGTGATTCGCAACGCATTGCTGGTCGACTAGGTTCGAAGTGATCGAGGTTCCACCCGAGGTCGAGTCGGAGCCGGAATCTCGAAGTCGACCCAGCTGCCGAGGAAACTAACTTCGATCAGAATCAAGGCAAGCCCCGGTGCATCCTACCTATGTTTTTAAATATTTTTATTTTTATTTTTCTCACATAGTACAGTTATGCTTGTGCATTAGGTGTTAGGGAATGATTGACACCCTAGTTGCATTATGGTAGGTTTGCGTTTGTTTATTCTATACTCGGTACAGGTAGCTCAATAGAGGCTAAGCTTAATTTCATAGTCGCAACTCGTAGATGTTTAGGGAATCTTAAAGCATGGAGGCTTTAAGGGTTATTGTGTTGGCACTAAGATGAAGAGAGTGTTAATGAAGTTGAGACCGGACGGGCCCCGTAGGAGAAAGGGCAAGATGGAGATGAGATCTTGCAAGGTGGTAGCTCCGTCCGTGTTGGTCAAGGACCGTACCGTTGTCGGCTTAGTTGAACAAGTTTGAACGTACCACACTACATGCTGGTATCATGGGCCCAGCAAGCTGATGTACCCTATCGCCCCGGAGATGTAGCGTAGCCGGCTCTCTTTATCGGCTGTTAGTGAGAGGATAGTCTCACGGGAGGGAGATGGGTCGACCACGAGGGAAGTCGTGGCTTCGCCATACTCCCGGGGAGTTGGAAATGGCTAGTCTGCTGGCAGGTGCTAGCGGGAAAGGTTGTCGTATACGATCAATGTGATGCGTATACGTCGTGTAGTTGGGTTTTGCCAGCTGGTATAAAATCGATTCGAATCGCAGTCCCTCGCAGTAATGAGTACCGCTTGTTTAGCTCGTCACATCGTAGTAAATTATATGGAAGATGAAGATGAGAGATGAAATGATTAATGATCTATTTTATCTTGTCTTGCAAACTTGATTGCAATAGTGATAGGTTGCAAACACCAAGGCTAATGAACATAACGTGAGCTAAAATACCGAAAGTAAGGACCCACCCTTTAATGTTGTTTTTTGCAAAGGAGTAAACCCCACAGCCAGAAAGCCTTTGCATACTAGGCGTCGGCCTTAGCGTGCCATGTTGACTGGGTCGGTCTTGCTGAGTATTAGAATACTCGGGGTTTGCTCATTACTTTTCAGGGAATGAGTCGTACTATCACGACTTGTATGGCAGCTTCCCGAAGAGGAGCAATGTCCGGAGGGAGGTTCCCTTCGGTGGGAACGTATCCCCACGCCATAAAGAGAGAGGACCGTGATGTACGAAGGGCTCGATGCATCACGTTGATCGTTTAAAGTCTTTTGAGTTGTATAATAGAACAAGCTTCCGCTGAATACTCGTAGGATGTTAAATTTCAATAATGTTATATCTCCACTGCACGAATGTTTGCATTTCGAAAACTTGGTTGTATTATACCATGATGTATATATTCTGGCTTGTATGAGATGATGTTTCTGTTGTAACTCGCTTCGTCGAGTGTCCCTCTCGTACCGATTCCTGGGTGTCCCGGAGGGGATGTCACATTACCTTTACCGATGATTTAAGTAGAAATGGTTATATCTATTTGATGAAGCATAAATCTGAATCTTTTGAAAAGTTTAAGGAAATTTAGAATGAAGTACAAAATCAATTGGGCGAGACAATTAAAACCCTACGATCTAATCATGGAGGTGAGTATTTGAGCCATGAGTTTTGTGATCATCTTAAGTAATGTGGAATTGTTCCGTAATGGACTCCGCCCGGAACGCCTCAATTGAATGTGGTATCCGAACGGAGAAAACGAACCTTGTTGGACATGGTGCGGTCTATCATGAGCCAAAGTGAGCATCCATTGTCCTTCTAGGGACATGCTCTAGAAACAGCCGCTTTCACTCTTAATAGAGTTCCATCTAAATCGATAGAGAAGACACCATATGAGATATGGACGGAAAGCGTCCCGCGTTGTCTTTTCAAAAGATTTGGAGTTGTGAGGCTTATGTAAAGCGTATGATGTCTAATAAGCTTTGTCCCAAATCAGATAAATGCTTCTTTGTAGGAAATCCTAGGGAAACCAAAGGCTGCTATTTCTACAATCGGGGTGAGAGCAAATTGTATGTCGCTTGGAATGGTATTTTTCTAGAGAAAGTGTTTCTCTCAAGAAAGATGAGTGGGAGGACGGTGCAATTTGAAGAAGTTCAAGAAGCACTAGAAAATGTTTCTTCCTCCTCCACTAAACCTCAATTAGAACAAGGTGAACAAAATGTTGTAGAACCTCGTTGGTGAGGCACCAGCCCCACGTAGGTCCGAACGGGCACGTCGCGCACCGGAAAAGTTCGCGCTCCTAACCACGGGGTAGCGCGGCATATTATTGTTGGACAATGATGAGCCCAAGACATACGCGGCTATGATGGGACCTGACTCCGAAAAATGGCTTGGAGCCATGAGATCCGAATTGGAATCCATGAGAGAAAATCAAGTTTGGAACTTGATCGATCCACCTAATGGTGTAAAAAAATTGAGTGTAAATGGGTTTTCAAGAAAAAGATAGACATGGATGGAAATGTTCACATCTATAAAGCACGACTAGTGGTGAAAGGGTTTAAGCAAATTCAAGGTGTTGATTATGATGAAACCTTTTCCCCTGTCGCTATGCTAAAGTCCTGTTCGGATTCTCCTAGCAATTGCCGCATTCTATGATTATGAGATATGGAAAATGGATGTCAAACAGCTTTCCTTAATGGAAATCTAAGCGAGGATGTGTACATGACATAGCCCGAAGGTTTTGTCAATCCATAAAATGCTAGGAAGATATGCAAGCTTCAAAAGTCCATTTATGGACTAAAGCAAGCATCTCGTAGTCGGAATATTCATTTTGATGAGGTAGTCAAAAATGAAGAAGAGCCTTGTGTTTACAAAAAGGCTAGTGAGAACGCACTTGTATTTCTTGTCCTTTATGTAGATGACATATTGTTGATCGAAAATAATATTCCAATGTCTGGAAGATGTCAAGTCTTCATTAAGAAAAAGTTTCACAATGAAGGACTTGGGAGAGGCTACATACATTTTGGGCTTAAGATCTATAGAGATAGATCAAGGAGGCTAATTGAATTAAGCCAAAATATGTACATTGACAAGGTATTGAAATGGTTCAATATGCAAGATTATATGAATGGATTCTTGCCTATGTCACATGGCATTACTCTTAGCAAGACTCGGTGTCCTTCGATACTTGATGAGCAAGAGAAGATGAAAGCGATTCCATATGCTTCGACCATTGGATCTATCATGTATGCTATGCTATGTACATGCCCGGATGTAAATTTCGCTCTTAGTGCTACAAGCGAGATATCAATCAAACCCAGGTGAAGCTCGCTAGGTTGCTAGAAAGAATATCATAAAGTACTTGAGAAGAACTATGGATATGTTCCTAGTGTATGGAGGTGAGGATGAGCTTGTTGTAAGTGGTTACAATGAAGCTAGCTTCCAAACCGACAAAGATGATTCGAGGTCGCAACTGGATCCGTATTCTGCCTCAATGGAGGTGCGGTGAACTGGAAGAGTTCCAAGCAAGATACGGTTGCTAATTCTACAACGTAGGCTGAGTACCTTGCAGCTTCGAAGCTGCAAAGGAAGTTGTTTGGATCAGAAATTTTGTTTTTGAGTTGGGTGTGATTCCTAGTGCTTCCAACCTAACGGACCTCTATTGTGATAATAGTGGTGCCATTGGGCAAGCCACGGAGCATAGGTCGCATCAAAAGAACAAGCATGTACTACGGCGTTATCACCTCATTCGTGATATCATTGGTCGAGGTGATGTAAAGATATGCAATTTGCACATGGATGCAAATATTGCTGATCCGTTGACGAAGCTTCTCGCACAGCCCAAGCATGAGGCGCATATGAGATCTATGGGTATTAGATATCTACATGATCAAGACTAATGTATGTGAGATATTGAATCGAGTATATGTTTATGTGTAATCGCATAAATGTTATTGTGTTCCTTGGATAATATTCATCATATTGATTGGCGAGTATGTGAGTTGTCTCGTGAAACTCATAGTGTTTATGATATTATCCTAAAATGATCCCAGTTTCTTATCATGGGTTGGGACAAAGATGATTTATGAACTAGCACATGTATTGATTGATGATCATGTTTCACAGGTCATAGATATGGGGATATCAAATCAATAATGTGGACACATGTTGGAGAACATGGTATTGGATTGATCAACTAATAGACTCTGCTGAGATGTTATATGATGTGCTATCGGTTGTTGTCTTCAATGATGTACCTTCTATATCCTTAGACCTGAGATTGTCATTGATTCCTAGAATGTGTAGTAGTATGCTTTGAGATTACCAACCACTACTCCGTAACTAGGTGGTCATAAAAGTAATTTTTGGGTATACTACGAAACATGTCTACGATATGAGCGGTCAAGATGGAATTGCCCCTCCTAGTAACGAGAGAGACATCTCTGGGGCCCTCGAGATAGATGGATTTGAAAATGCATGGCCATGCTAAGATGATTAAGGAGTTAATCATGATGACTAAGTGTTAGTCAAGATAAATCCACTATTTGATCGAGTGAATGGTCGAGCTATCACAGGGATGGCATGTATCTCGCCTTGAGCTTGACTGGTATCGTGAGGCAAAGGGATCGGTGTATGTGTATGTCAAAGGTTTAGCCGATATGATCTTTATGTGTATACGGGAGTCAATAAGTGCTGCTAGGTGCCGCTGTTGATTTATGATATGAAAAGGGGTTTTCATATCATTATCGTATAACATGTGAACCTAACGGGTCACACACTTAAGGGGTTAGAACATATGTGCATAAAGAGATTGTCTCTAGTGCAAGTGGGAGATTGTTGGATATGTGCCCAAGAGACAATGTGATTGTGGTCGCTGGCCATATATGCATATTGATCCATGAGGGGTTAGACACTAATGGGCTTTTAGACTAATGGCCCATTAGCAGGTCTATATAAAGTGGAGTACGGCCAAGGGCACGTGAGTGTCATCACATCCAAAACCCCGGCCGCCACCACCACTCCTCTCACGAAACCCTAGCTATGTCACCGGTGCTAGCGCGAGGCCCACGACGTTCTCCCCGTATGTGTGGATACCGCGAGGAGGTGCTACTACTGTGGTGCTGATCGGCTGGACTAGGAGGAGACGGTTGCTGCAAACGTCTACATCCTCTACCTCGATGCACGACTACATTGGACCTCGCTGCTCCAAGTCGCTTCCGCTAGCCTACACGTCTAGTGGTAACCATCCATGATCTCCCTCTTACAAAGTTTCATGTGGTTGAACGGTACAGTTTTTGCTAGTGTAGCCCCTCACATTCCCTTACACCATGCACACAACACAACAAGGATACTTCCCCATGCTTCTCCGCTGTTTTCTATACCCAGTCTCACCAAACATAGATATTAACAAGTGAGACCAACAAAGGTTATATACGTTAGCCACAAAGCTATTTTTTTATTATAATTGAACATCTTTATCGCTTAATTCAATATTGACCCACAAGCTTTTCTATGCACATTACATACCGACAATCGGGGCCCATGTCACCTTTTATTTTATAAATTCACGTCAAAATTACATCATATGCCCGAGCTCATAAAAAATATTTCCCATTTCATTTTTTGCATTTCCATATTTGATTTTTTTTAAAACTCATTTGCATGTTGGAATCTTGAGAACTATATTTTTTAATCTTTCAAAAAATGAATTTGAGACACACATTTTGGATAATTTATTTCGAGCAATTTGATGATTGGACCCTTGTGCTCTTCACTTCCAATCTACAACAGAAGTGTCCACAAATTTCTTTTTGTGCTACTTGCTTCTCCACTTTATTTAACCTCAAGTACATAAAAAATGCCACAATAGGGCTGGGCCACACTTTGGTCAATGTCTAAATGAGGATTCTATATGGTTGTTTCTGACCATTATCAGTTTAATGATAATATTGGCAACATCATTCATGCGTACAGGCAAATGTCGGTGCTTATTTTTTAAAGCCAAATCATCCAAAGCAATTATGTACAACATTGTAACACAATCAAACTCAATACATGCAAATTGGGCTACAACACATCAAAAGACCGCATCACCTAACTCAGCTTATTCAACTAGCTAGATTGCATAGGCTAGGGATGACCCATGTGTCTGTAAACTTGTCTCCAAGAGGCATAGTCATATCGACCTGGTCATCCTTCATGTTGTAGCGATAGAAAATGTCGTCCTTTCAGATTGGCCACAACCATGTATATTTTATCAAGCACGAAGTACATACAACCCCTCTTAAACCCTACTGCGTCATTGGGATCCAATGACGAGCCATGCCCATGGTCATCAATGAATATCACGATTTCCCCAATGCTATCCATTTTGGTCCATGTGGTCATCCCATCGGCTCTAGGAATGTCTAGTTGGTACATGTTGAAGTAAAAGTTTATTAATAACATATCTTGAGATTTACTACGCCGGTGCTTGATGACCCTAAGAAGCTTCCCACGGGACCCACCAGGTAATCACCACAAGCATTACATAATTTCTCCCCGGGGGTTGTGCCACCACATCCTCAACAGGTGGCATCGATGGCCAATGTCTCCCTCAAGGCGGTGTTGTCGTATGAGATTAGTGATATTTCAATCTAACACCTTTGTTACCTTGTTGTGAAGACGTTGAGGATTCTTGGGTGTGGCATCATTGACCTCACCATCAGTGTGACCACTATGATCAGCAGCGCCAAAGATTGTGCCGTCGTCGAGTCCATGACAACATAACTTCCGCTCGGCAATTTGTGCTGTAGACATAAGCCTCCTTCGAGAAGATTAGGGCAGACGGTGGCGGTAGAGTCCAAGGAGTCCGTGTAGGGGCCTCCATCGAGGGTCGGCCCCGTAAAGACATCTACCGGGCCAGAGCATGGCCCAACCGCCTAGGCCTTGTTGAGCCGAATAGAAGGATGCAACAGTTGCAAGCACGATAGGCATACAAGGAGTCGGCCTCGGTGGCCTGCCACGACGGCGCCATGGCCATCGGTTCCGAGGTCCGATGGAGCAGCATACTCCATAGAAGCGGAGCGTTGAAGCAGCAAGGAGGAAGATTTGGATGTGGTTGGCTGGAAGATGAGAGGGGCACAAAGGCGACAGTGGTCAATGGTGCCCCTGAGTATGGGCGGAGGGCGGAGGTTGAGCCGACTAGGACAAGACAGTGTTTCGAGTGAAAAGCCGGTGAGGGTGGCAGCGGATCTTTCACCTAGGGCTCGAATCTGCCGCTACGCGGGCGAAGGACTCTCACACCGGCGGAGGAGGTGCGAGCTGGAGGAGTAATGGTAGAAGTGAAGGGGGCTCCATCTGGGGAAATCTAGGGACACCGAGCGGTACCTGTGAGCTCGCTGGCGGCTATAAGACCGGTAGTGGAGACAATGATGAGAAGGAGAAGCGGCAGCGAAGGTGGCGATGTGTAGCAGAGGGAGAGGCGACAACGCTGGTGATTTGCAGAGGGAGGGCGGAGCAGCGGTGAAGCCAGAAGATCGACAGAAGGGTGGGCTTCCCTCTCCATCTCACCTTC
>JAUNZO010003440.1:0-49629 GCA_031894775.1 Chloris gayana | reverse complement strand
GACTGAATACACCCATTTTCAGAATACTTCATGCAATCTGCTGAAAATGTACAGCCCTCTTGCTAGCTGATAGGATTTGATTTACTCTGCCTTTTCATAATATTCTTTACAATAGAACATATGCATGAGGCGTTCTTCTTTATATGCTTGATTGCAGACAAATCGTTAGAATTTGAGAAGCCAAAGTATGATGAGAGTAGATCATTACTTCGCTCAGGACCAGCATCATCTCTTCGTGTCAACATTCGGGCAGTAAGTTTCTGTTCTAGAAGTGAATGTCAGTCCAAATTTTCACACCTGTAGTGGATTCATTTTGTTTCGTGATCAAGGCCCAAGGCGCGTGATGGAATCATATATATGCATCACATTCATAATGCAATTTCTTGAATCTAAACGATGCAGAATTGAACTCACACGGGGAATAACCACTTTCTGCAGGTGGCACAATATGCTTCTGACAATGGTCAAGGCAAAGCTGCATCTGATGCTGTGGACGAATGCTTACGGTAAACGTGACTTGTTTCCCCGAATGCATTATTTACAGAATGAACTATCCCGAGCTTATGTGACGCATTGCCTGCAGAGCATTGGAAGATCTCGACTCGTTGCTGCTACGTGCATCACGGAACGATCCATCGACATCCGTTGAAGCCATGAGAAGCAAAATCAGCGTGGCCCTTGCGGCATTAGACAAGTACTGTATTACCAAATACAAAAAAATTCTGCTTTATCCCCCGCAAGGGCTTATCATTCAAATCTCACGCATTTTCCCTCTTTCTGTTTCTTTTTCTTCTTTCTAGTCTGTTGCAAACTGTGCCAGCTGCAGTCATGGATAAAGGAAAGGCGATTGCTGACGCATACAGGACTCCTGCAGATGATTATTATGTAGAGGGAAATGCTGCCGAGTTGGATCCCAAGCTGAAACAATTGGAGGATATTCTCTAAGCCTGAATTTCATTAAGATGAAGCTGTCGTACTAACAACCATTGTCAATATGGCTGCACTATTATGTAGAGCGCACAAAGAAAAACTTCAGCACAACGTAATATTTTTTGCAATCATGTAGTGTGTAGTCCATTCTTTAGCTGTTCCTTACACATTAAGCTTCCTCGCACCAAGCTTTTCTGAATCTTTTGGTTTTGAGAAGTAAAATAGAGACAGTCAAGAATGGCATTTTTCAACACAAATAATTGGTAAAGTCAAAACATTTGGACTGTCCTGAGAAATGCTTTGCGCGCAAGTGGATTTGCTATCCAGCAACTTTTTATTCTCTCTCGAGTCTTTAGAATCACTCAATCTATCCAGCAGGAGTCTCAGCTTTTTTTTTTTTTTTAAGGCAATAGCAGGAGTCTCAGCTACGGCGTATTCAGATCAAAACAGGCCGTCCATTGCCCTCAATTGTCACTGGGCCGAGAATTATGGGGGCCGAATTCACCATGCCAGATCAGATACGACAAGGAACAAGTAGTAACTGGAGGCCGAGAAAAGAAGCGCCTCGGGAACCGGACCCCAAGTTGCACGGATACCAACCAATCTTTCAATCAAATCAATCAATCGATGGCTGGAAGCGAGCAGTCATCAGTCCATCGCCCATTGTGAGCCCATCTCCAAAAACAATGGCCGGAGCCCGCACCCTTTTCGGCCTCCCCTCCTTCGCTTTCAACATCAACGCAAACGCAACAGTGCATCAGCTACTAGTACTGCTAGCTGGGAGTAGCTGCTCCCTAGATTGGGAATCCGCAGAGCGCCACGTAATACTAAAGGGCGCAGGGAGGCAGCCATCCCCGGGGACGTGAGGTGAGGTGAGGTGACTCCGGGAATGCAAGAAGACAAGCAACGCATGTATAGAGAGAGAAGGGGAAGTGGCACATCTCCCGAGGGAGATAAACCGGTGCCTCCTCGGCTTGTCCGGGCTCGACGCGAGGCCTACAACTACTCCTACGAGTACATACATGATCCGTACGTAAGCAGCCTTATCGCTGCAGACTACTCCTATACCGTAGCTGTACGAAGACGACGACGATGACGCTGGTTGGAATCTTGCTTCGCTCCCCACACGTAATCCTCTCTCGCTACGCATCCACCGCTGCGAGTACTTAGGAAACGGAACCTTTTTCCATTGTAACCCTTTTACAACTACTCCCATTTTACAAGTAATTTACTGTGATATGTACGTATATTAACAGAATCTCATCCATTTCGTCATGCCAAACTGATTTGTGTGATAAATGATTATGTTCATGCCAAACTGACTCACGTAACGAAATTTTCACGTAAGATGACCTTTCCAAATCAAATGTATTCTATCTTCTCACACATGATCGTATACTTTTGTCATGCCAAATTAATTGATGTGACTAAAATGGTTCAGATTTTAGAAGTATAAATTTTAGTAAGGTATTAAGTATAAAATATACTCTCCCGTTTTAAAATATTCCTTCGCAATGCATCTTTCACTCTTTATAAAATAATATTCTCTCTGTTCACTACTACAACTGTATCTCTATCTCTTCTCTTCATTTTCAGTTAATCCACCTTTTTACTTCTTTCTGATTTCCGTGGCAACTCCATGTTCGGTCCACATGTAAAAAATCGGCGGAAACAAAGAGCAAAGGTTGTTTGGGCTGAGAGGAAGGCCGAGCAGATAAAATCTCCATATTTCCCCTATGCATGTCTGGCTTTGTTTGTGCGTCTCGGGAACGGCGGAAGCGAGAAGATCCAGGTGTGCGTGTGTTTGTGTGCGCGATGGAAAAGAGCCCAACTCTAGACGGCCCCGCGCCCCCGCAGCAGGACACATCGTCCACCGTGCCACGCGTGTCAGAGGCGCATTTCTCGCCTGCCTGCTGCGCCTCGATCGCCCGCAACGCAGCGCAGCATGCAACCGCCTGTACACGCATGCTTGAAGTTTGCTCTATCATGAAAATTTGTCATCGCTCTTTGTTTGATCTTAAAATTTCTGTATTAAAATATTAATCTATTATTATTGCAGCTTCCTTATTGACTGTATAATTTAGATTACATAATGCAGTACTCCGATTATGCATCACCGAAACAAATACTGTAGACCTTATACTTAAATTCACGTACTACTCGTAAAAAGGAGAGAAAAAAAGGTCCGGATTATCCAAATTAGAGGTGCCAAGTACAGGAGAATCCAAGACCCAAATGAGGTATACTCGGTTGATGTACGTCCCGGCCGTCCAATCGAATCTTGTCCGTAGATTTTTTGGCGCCTCGAGCTACCGCCCATTGCTACTTTCGGCAGCCTTAAGCAGCCGCGAAGTTTTGCAAAGACAAGCAGATAGATGCTCCCCTACTTCTATCCGTCCGTACCTCCAATTTTCGTTCACGTGAGCACTTACTGGTACATGGAATCGCGTACGTACTTTCTGGCTCGATCCGCGTGCGCCGTTCGTCGTTTCGTGCCTTGAAAATACAGTATCATTGTCAACTCGCCGTGGCAAATAATCTTTTTGACGAGACTTTTTCAAATCGGTTTTTATCATCATTTGGTGGCGATGGATGGCGAGAATAGAAAAACGGAGGCACTTCAGTTACCAATGAGGGAAAGAAAGATGCATGGGCGAACCCATTCGCGCGCCAACAACGATGTAGTAATAAACTTGCAAGTTCCAACAGCTGTTCTCTTGGCCTTCGGATCACCAAATCACCTGAGAAGATTTCCACGCAATTTCTTGCATGCATGTGGCGCTGGGTTGGGCACGTGACTGAGAGAGAGAGAGAACACAGGACGCAAAAGCCCAAACCCAAAGATAGAGCAAAGAGAGGAGGACGGAGCTGGGCGTCACACATTCACACGAGAGACTAGTAGGGGCATGACTAGGCAAGCATAGCTCCTTGTGGGGTGGTGGCAGGGACGCAGCACGCAAGCTAGCAAGACGTATCTATGATGGCACGGCCACCAAGGCACGCGCCGGTCCACGCTGCATAGTCGCGCACCGAAACTTTTGTTTTGCATGGCCCCTTCCTTCTCCTCCCTCTCGTCACCGCCTACGCTTGTCGATCGCATTCATTTCGTTCCACCTACTGTGAACGCACCGTCTCCGTAGCCATATATAGGCTGCTCATGTGAACGTCAAAAAGCCAGGGATCGGAGTTGTTCTTTTTGGTGCTTGAGCACCACTCTAGTTTTGGCTTTCCTTCTTCCTACTGCTACTTGCTTGCTTGCAAGTTAGTACATGCTCTCATCTTCATCTCATCTGGGAAAATATCAGCAGCAAGCAGTCTCTTTGATTTGATTCCTGGTCCCTCTCTTTTAATTTGATCCTCTCCGGCTCCGGCGACGATGGACATGAACAACGGCTGGCTCGGGTTCTCCTTGTCGTCCTCGCCCGCAGGAGGCTATGGCGACGGCGGCAGTGGAAGCGGTGATGGAGATGGATCGTCCTCGTCTCCGGCGGCAGCTTCCCCCTCGTGGCTATGCCGTTGCAGTCCGATGCCGCTCTGCCGTACGCTTCTCCTGCAGGTAAGTTAATTGTTCTTGTTGTTGATTCTGTGTGTGTGTGTGTGAAGTAGAGCAAGGATCCAGGATATACGTAGTAGCTTAATGTTTTCTCATTGACATCGGCGAGGTTAATTCTGATGCATGAGTTTGAGTTCTCTTAAATCTACGAGAAGCTACTTACTCCCTGCAAAGTTATGCTAGCTTCTCTCCCTTTAGCAGATTTTGTATACCTGTTTTTGCAGATTGGCGTTTGTTTTGTTGTATAGATAGATCATAGATGTAGAAAGGGGAACAAAGGTATTCATGTCCATATGCTCGATTTGTTGCTAGGTTTACTGCTTTAAAATTTCCGCAGGCCATCAGAAAGTAGAAATCATGTTACAATCATGTGTTTTCGGTGAAAGTTCTAGTAGTAGTATCATTTCGACACAAGATAAAGACAGTGGTTCAGAACCCTTCATTAAGGCCAAAAATGTTAGACTGCACTCGTTCAGAAAGGCGGCATCATTAGCGTTTGTCTCAACTCTGCACCGTTCCTGTGCAGATTGGAGGCGGGCAGAAGCCAAAGGCCCCAAGCTGGAGGACTTCATGAGCGTCACTTGCAGCAGCAACGACAAAAGCGGCAGCGTCCACGCCGATCAGCCCAAGTACCACGACCTCCAGCCCCTCTCGGGCTCCTACTACTACCACGGCCACGGCGCCGGCATTGACCTGGAGATCAACGTCAACGCGCCGCCGCACCGGACCACCGCGTTCTTGCCGCGCCGCAAGACCATCACCATCACCACCACCATTTCTTGCCCCACCACCACGGGCAGTACTTCCTGGGCACGCCGGCGGCGAACACTGGCCCGCCTGGTGGCGTGATGCCGATGTACGGCGCCGCCGCCGCCGCCGGCGGCGTGGGCAGCTCCATGTCCATCTCCGGCATCAAGTCCTGGCTCCGGGAGAGCATGTACGTGCCGGAACGCTCGTCGGCGCTGTCGCTCTCCGTGGCGGAGCCGCTGCCGGCGCCACCAATGCCTGTCGCCCGCAGGCCTGCGCAGACCTTCGGGCAGAGGACGTCGCAGTACCGTGGGGTGACCAGGTTGGATTAGATTTTGCATTGGTTCAACTTGTCGTTTGATTAGATTTTGCTCATGCTTTGCTTTGATCAATCGTCTGCAGGCACAGATGGACCGGGAGGTATGAGGCTCACTTGTGGGACAACACTTGCAGGAAGGAGGGTCAGACTAGGAAAGGAAGGCAAGGTATTAATTTCTCTTGATCATCTCTACTGCATGATACTAGCCGCAATTACAAGCGAGTGTTTACTCACATCAACGTCCTGTTCTTGCAATGCGACGGCGGATCGGCGATAAACTTGCAGTTTACTTAGGTGAGATATACTTTGGTCTACTAAGTTCTTACTAGTGCTTAGTGGAGTAGTATTTCATTGGTGGAACTGTGAGTCTGTGGGCAGTGTTGTTACTCCACATGCTTACCATTTCATCGTGCAATTGTTGCAACTACTTCATGGTACTAATTGCAATTGTTTGCACTGAGAGTAGGTGGGTATGACAAGGAGGAGAAGGCTGCGCGGGCTTACGATTTGGCAGCGCTCAAGTACTGGGGTCCTTCGACCCACATAAATTTCCCAGTACGTTCACTGTTGCCGCTGTTTGCCATCTTAATTCAGTGAAAAGTGTCCTCTCAGTTGAAGTAGGGGCCGGCTCGGTTCATTCCTGCCATCTTTATTTTGCTTCTGGTGGATCGCCGGTACAAATGTTGTTCTGTGTTCACCACATGTCGTTCAGTGTTCCTGATCCACTAGGCTCTGCCGCATGTGTAGTTAAGCGCTTACGAGAAGGAGCTGGAGGAGATGAAGCACATGTCCAGGCAGGAATTCATTGCACACTTGAGAAGGTATTACAGCTCTTTCCTGTTCTTGTACCAGTTCTTGGAGTAACAAATTACAATGCCGCTAACCGTCAATGACCCACTGCTGTTGTACCAGTTTTGAAAACTTTAGCGTGATCAGTAGTAGTACTAGTAGTGTATCTGCATGGAATCTTTCACGTGCCATTTTTCAGAAGCACTGTACTTGAACACCACTAGAAACAAAGCTTCCCTGCCTGCTCACTGTTGTTTTGGGGAAATGCATCCAAAATGTACTCATGGTGCATCAAACCATCCGGCGCGCTCACCAAAGAGAGCCAAATTTGTTGTTGGTGCAGGAACAGCAGCGGCTTCTCGAGGGGAGCATCCATGTACAGAGGAGTGACAAGGTGCTCGCCCATACTACAGCATTCATTCATATCTGCTGTCTGCCTTTTCCAAAAAACTTGTGATCTCACACGAACACGCACACACATGTTGTGGTGCTTGCTTTCCCCATGCGCGCAGGCACCACCAGCACGGGAGATGGCAGGCCAGGATTGGGAGGGTCGCAGGGAACAAGGACCTGTATCTTGGCACTTTCAGTAAGCTTTTTTGGAGCTCCAAAGCTTAGCCTGTCCTCAGGTTATTAGTCCTGCTAATGAACCAGCATGCATGTGTGGACGCGCGCAGGCACGCAGGAGGAGGCGGCAGAGGCCTATGACATCGCTGCCATCAAGTTCCGGGGCCTGAACGCCGTGACAAACTTCGACATCAGCAAGTACGACGTCAAGCGCATCTGCGCCAGCACGCACCTCATCGGCGGCGACGCCGCGTGCAGGCGCTCCCCGACCACGGAGCGCCCGCCGGCGGACCTCGCCGGGGACGCGCCGGGCGCCGGCGCCGAGCAGGGCGCGTCCGATACCTCGGACACGTCGGAGGGCCACCGCGGCGCGCACCTGCTGCACGGCCTGCAGTACGCGCCCGCCATGAAGTTCGAGGCCGGCGAGGGTAGCGGCGGCGGAGGTGGCAATAACTGGATGACGGCGCGGCCGGTCGCTGGAGTGACGGGCGTGCACCATCAGTTACCGGTGTTCGCGCTGTGGAACGACTAATTAGCATTTAGCAATAGTTAGTAGCAATTGCGTTCGTTCAACGTTCTACGTCTACGTAGTTAATTAGCGGCAGATGCATGGTTGGGGTGCAGTTGTGTGGTGAACCGCTGCTCATCATGGCCGCGGCTTTTGTGATGCGGATTTCTGACGGACCCCGATCTCTCTGCAAAGGTTGCCATCTTTTTTGTACTAGGAGCTGGCGACAGTTTTGCCGCAATGTGTAATGGATTGCATCTGATGAGCTCGCTCGAACACCGGAAATATTCGAACTAGCTAGCCGGATCGTGCTGGAGAACTAAGCCTGCCTCCCGTTTTTCGTAGTTGATGAAATTGTTTTGAGACTTATGTCTAGACGCTTAAGCAAAACATGGAGAGGATTTCGCTATTGCAATGGATCGTGCAGAATTAGGATTCATTCTTGGTTTGCAACCGAAACCAACTGCAGGACCGAGGCCAGTCCGGCGGGCGGCGGCGCAACGCAACGGTGGTTTGATTTGATGCGCGGGTCACGAGCTACGGGAGCTCGCAGACCAGTAGAGTAGTAGGATCGAGAGGTGGTCGTCGTTCCCGAAAACTTTGACATCATCACAACGGCGACGGCAGTGCTCTGCCACTGTGCATGCAGCAGGTGCCCTGCGGAACCCAACACACGAGGAGGCGAAAGCGAGAGGTCCCTGCTGGAGCTGGTACGCGGGAATCGGGCGGCTCTTTTCAACATGCGTGCCCACCAAAAGTGGCACCACGGGACACCTCGTCCCATCTACAAAAACAACTTCTCCGCGCGTGCCCGCCGTGCCGTCACTGCAGCTGACGCCGCCGGCCGGCCGGCCGTGCGTCGCGTCTTTACTCGCTAGAGATGCCAAAAAGAACGACAGGAGAGGCGATGACCCGATCCAGGAGATACCCGGCGCCGAGCATATTGCGTTCAATTGTATCCGTTGCGGGCAAAAAGATACTTCTGTTTTGAATCAAATGTCATGAACTTGGATTTGGTTTCATATCAATGAAAACTATAGGCCGGGGGACGTCCAATCTGTCAAGAAAAAAAAAACAATATTCTCTGCCTCCTGCACATCAGATTGATACAGGTGTCACATGGATCAAGCGTTATTTTGTTGACATTAATTATGATGAGACACGTGTCTCCAAAGCCAAATATGCTGGTGGACATCCTTGCTTTGTGTTCTTTGCTCTAGGATAGTACTACTACTCAAGTTGATCTACTTGGGAATACCCAAGTTCTAAGAGTGGTTAGTTTGCAGTTCTAAATTCTAAGTGTTGCGCGGCCGTTCGGGATGGACTTTACCAGTCGCTTGTCTACTTTCCTCCTATTTGAGAGGATTAATATGAGAATATCAAGCAGGATGTTGTCATTGGAGAATACTATAAATATTAAACTTGTTTTCCTATTTTTTTCTTTATTTTTCCTACCTAGGTCTAGCGACAGAGAGGAGGAAAGGGACAGTGTTGTGGGAGATGGCGAGCAATGGGTGGCCTTGCGCGAAGCGGGAGAGCGCGGTGCGGTGCGGCTGACCGACGCGGTGGAGGATGAGGTGGCGCGATGCATGCATCTTGCCAGCATGGATGAGGCGATGGCGTCGTGTGGCTTGCTCGCGTGTAGGAGGAAAAGGCAGCGTAACCCAAGGAGAGAGAGAGAGAGAGAGAGAGGGAGGGAAGGAGGAGAAATAGGAAGGGAAAAAAAGAAAAATGGAAAAGGTGATGGGCCCACCTTACCAGCTAGCCAAGGGCTTGTTCGGCTGGTGCTAACAGCCAACTTGTTTGGCTAGTTCCTTCTCAAAATGAATCAGCTTATACTACTACTAGGACGGCATGCGCGCTCCGCTGCGCTAATGCTATCTCTAATGGAGGACGTGGTTGATGCAAGGGAGTCATATGTTAAGTATGCAGAGGTACTAATTTGTTTAGTATGACGGTGTGAGGTGGGTTGTGTCTTTTTTTTGCCTGGTAGTTCCACAGAGAAATGAAGAAGGGTAGGACTACACTGTTAAACTGTATTCTTCTCTGTGCCATGGCTTAAACACTTAGAGGAAGGTAAATACGTAGCACACATAGTATGTAGATATATTATTATACATATATATATATATATATATATATTGTTGTCTTGATAGCTGGTTAGCCCACTGACCCGTACTTCTATAATAGTACGACATATGAACAGAACCAGTGCATTTTCCATAGGCTATACAGGGCAAACAACTGATGCGCCAAGCACACGTCTTGCTTGATCAAATGAAGCGCTGGTGTTGTATGGCGTTTCGCGGTTGTTGCGGTGCACTGATTGGTTCATGCAGCTGCGTCTGTGGCTTGACGTTGTCCCGTAGTCCACATGGAATGATCAAAGTCTTGTGCCTAGTGGATTTGTGGGGATCATGCTGCGGATGGGTTGGAGGAGGCCGATTGTGGAGGAGTATAGGACGGCCGACAAAAGATGTTGCTTAACTCTGATCCTGTAAATAGAATAGGTGGAACAGTCAGTGTGCTGTTATAATTGTGTGTGATGAATGTGTTTAATGCTGATGTAGTGGGTTCTTAATAAACAATTAGTTCTTACAGTTTGGAGAAAGAGGGGGCTCATCTTGAACCATTCTTGGAGCCTGCAGCACTTGGAGGAGACGCACGGTGAACTGATCTTTGCGGTCGCGGAAAGCTGCTGGTCCGGTGTATGTGTAGATGAGCTGGTTTCCTTTCCCGGCGCCTTCTGAGAGCACCGTGCGCTCTATTGGGAGCCAATCTGCGAACTCATTGCATAGTTCGTTCAAGTCATCCTTCATTGCAGTGTACTTGCTGTTGGTTTCAGCATAGGATTTGAGAACCGTGGTTGCTTTGTCCTGGAAGGCTTCAGTCCAGAACTCGGCTGCCATGAGCTTCTTCTTTGTGCTATCTAGAGCTTCACGGTTTACATCTCTGACTTGAACGTTTCTCTGGTTGCAGAGGAAGTGGACTGCATTTTTTGCCGCGCTTTCCACACTACATAATGGTAAAATAGAGATGGAAAATTTAGACTATGTGACAGCGGTGGGAAGCCTATATAAATGTCAAATTAAGGGTTAGAGAAGCTTACGCGCATTTATAGGACCATAAGTACGTCCTTCTTTAATATCGGAAAGGTACTCGTCTAATTTCATATGAAACACTCTTGATATCATTTCAGAACGGTCAGCAGGTTTTTGTCCAGGTTCGAACCGAATGGCTTCGGCGATTTCCGGCCAGTTAGAATTACATGTGAAGGTGTCAAATAAGTCTGGTGGGCCGAAGACCCTACAGATTGCCATGCAGTCATGATAGTTTTCATTCATATATCTTTTGCTGCCAGGATATGATGCCGGCAAAATTTTTTGTACCCCAACATCTTTGCCACATGTAGCACCTTTCGACATAGCATCTGAGATTCCTTGGTAAGTTTCACTACGTAGTAAATCCTGGTTGAAAGAATGGAATGCCAATCTATTGGCCTCAATACAGGAATAAGCATTGACACCATACTGCTGTGTTAAACGACCCGAGCAAGTCGTTGGGTTTGGTTGGTCTCTACGGTAGTGAGAATAGTATCGATAGAACTCAAGCATGCTGCATTCATCGCGGCCGCCGCTAGAAGAATCACCCACAGTTCTATATTTAATCCCAGGCTGAAAACCTCTGTCACCATAAGGGAACAACAAAGGGTACTGAAGAGCCATAAGGGCAGGATGTATTGGTGAAACTTGCTTCAAGTCGGAACTGGTTGTCTCTACGATAACATCAAATTTACAGTGGGAGGGTGATAAACCACCAACCAAAAGGCCAGCTAACTCAGGTGCTGTGGGTAAAGTAAATCGTCCATCATCATCCTGTGTAGGGCCTATGAGACGTATAGAAACTTCCGGAGCTGTTGGGGAAGCCAAACGATCTCGTGCCATTCGGAATTGCTTCACCAAAGGGTTCACCTCATTGAACATATCAACCAAAGCAGCGACAATATTAGGATCAGGAAGATCAGCGGATTCACCTTCAGTAGAAAACATGTTCATTCTATTCTGCACCTCATTCTCGGTATCATATATATAGAGCTGAGCATATTCAGGTCGTTTGCCTTCAACCGGTAGTAGGGAACCAATTCGATGGTGCACCACTCCATTAATTTTGAAGACATAGGGACCCGAACCCGTGTTTATGGATTTGTCAACATCAACCCCGAGAGAGGTAAAAGCAAAGAGGGAATTGTATTGCCTAATGAGCTTCATAAAACCCTTCGAACGCCGATCGCCATGGAAAGAAATGAGCTGTTGCAGTAATGGAGGCGGTGGTTTTGAAGCTGGTAACACAATTCGACCACCGCGACAGCAGAGATTGTATACAATACTATGGGCAGAACGGGAACTCCGACCAACAATTCTTTCTTGGTACCAAAAGATAGCGGAGCAGTGGTTACAGGAGTAATCCGGTCCACCATAATAAGAGCGTTCCGGGTACGTAGCTATAGATTTAATAAGTTGGGGCAGCGAGGTCAGCACCTATAGCATTTTGTAAGCTCTATCGCAAGCAACGGTACTGTTTTCGAAGTATAAGACCTTACTTTTAAGCATGTTTGCATAATCCTTTGAAAAAGACACTATAGAATCATTGAAAGGTGCTTCTGGAATGGAACCTGGTATGAAAAATATTGATAGAGAAAATAAAGAGCTGTTCCTAACCGGTGCAAACGTACAAAAAAAAAGGATCAACCCATACAAACCCATTCGTATAGCAGACCTATTACGAATAGCAATCATCCTTCTTGCTCGATTTTGAGCGGCAACAGCAGCAGGAACACGTGGGCAAAAATCGTCTCCTACATAACACATTTTGGTTCTTATAGTTTTATAACCAGGAGGGAACAAAAGGCAGATAGATATGAGGTCGAGAACTAACTTATGACAGGATACCGAAGCCGACAGGCGAGACTGAACTCTGCTCTACCAACAAACCCATGACTGGATAGTGTATAAGGGGCGGCAGAACTTATGGATGCATACTCGTTTGTGGCAGTTCTTGAACACAGTTGTCCACCAGCAAAATGTTCCAAAACAGTATCTGATCTCGATCGAATGTTTCTCACATTTTCTCTTGCACCCTGACGTCTGGCACGATGTCGTTGCCATGGCGAACCATCAATGGGTGGAGAGGGAGATGAGGGAACAGGTGGAAACAGATCATGAGTATGTTGAATCTCAGATGACTGCGCACTGGATAACCCTTGATCTACATTCTCTCTTCTTGCACGTACATTACGTGCGTGTGCCCGAACATCTCTACGGCGTGTACGGGAGCGAAACTCCATCGATGTACCTTTACTAACGGTCTACTCACCTATGTTCCTGCATCAACGGCATGAGAGAAGGAGCTGGCGTACTGTCAGCAACGATGTCACCACAGAGTTTCGTAGTGGTCAGACCATACTAAGGCATGTTACAGACACGGGAGGGGAGTAAGGGGTAACTATAACAGGAACAGGTCAAAAGGAAATAACAAATTCGGTATGACTAAAATCAAACTACACATGGATAAACAATTTCCACCACGGAAGTATAGGAATGCCACGCCTTGTAAACCATTACTGAACAATCAGGCAGGTAATCAGCGATCTAAACATACCTTTTCAAAGTATTTAAAACCACTCTGAAAAAGGAAACATACGTACACCTTTCAAGGTCATATGAGTCAGGTGGCTAAAGGAAACCTAGGTGGTAAAAAAGATCTAACAGCCATTTGAACCATTTTATGTAAACCAAATTCAGGGGCAAACCACTTGTACAAATAATGCCTTTCAAATCTAGTTGCACAGAATTGAGGAACATGAAACTGCTCCAATGGGACACCAAAACATGGTACATGTGAAGCTAAACATAGAGAAAAAAATATAGGAGAACAGCAACACACAATGAGCACTGCCTAACCGAAGTTCATGTCAGTACAAATGTGAATATAGGTCACCAGCAGGGCCAAAGGTCTATAATACTCGCATAAATCTGTACTCACGATGGAGCACACAATATAGCTGACAGTAATGACACAGAACCAGCACAAAATTATTTGAAAGTATGAGCAATCAAAGTACAGGGCAAACGGCGGAACAAATAAAACAAAGCAAAGTATGTGAGATGGATCAAGGAGAAATGTATGAGCATACCTTCTCAAGCAAAGGCAGGACCGCGCTTTCTGAAATCCCTCCCACTGAACTGTGTGCCCTGTAGTAGAATAAGAGTCAGGAATTCATCTTACTGGTCATATAAAAGCACATTCACAGAACCTAAAAGAGGAATAATTATGCTGCTGGCCCTAACAGGAGAACCCAACCAATGGGTAAATACGCAATCAGTGAGCAATAGTAAGAATCCACACACACAAACCATAGTAAAAATGCACATAGCAAAAAACATTGTACCCGCAAGGGACCCTCACCTCAGAGCAGAATCTAGGCGACTGAACCAGCAAGAGGCAGAGGCAGCAGCAGGGAGGCCCAACTCGATGGGGAGACCAACCAATCCTTGAAACAATAAAGTAGAGAGATGAACACCATAGGGAATGCAACGAAAGCAGCAGGAGTGAGAGTAGTACGGACCGTGGAAGTAGCAAGTCGGCTGGTCGCCCCGAGCAATGAGGCGCCGAAACGGCACCAAATGAGGAGACCCAGACAGAGGGACGGCGGCGTCGGTCGTGAAGGCGAAGGAACCGACAGGTCTGCGGTGACACGCGGCAAATGACGCGGGGCACGTGTAAGAAGACCGACTGCAGGTTCAGGTCAGCGGGTGAGTGAACAAAAAATAAATAAAACCTGAGGTCCCGATCTGAAAAAAGAACAACCAATAACTCCGCACCATTGGTAACCTTGTTCCAGCAGCACAATCCCAAACGGCTCCACCCGGAACGACGGCGGTGCGAGCGGCGCTGGCCCCCTGCTCGGCTGCCAGACGGAAGGCCGATTAAGCACCTGCTCCCGCAGGTCAAGGCACGTGATGCGACCAGGCACGCCTTCGATGGCATCCGCGGCGACCGGCGGCGAACGGTGACAGCGACGCGCGTGCCGCAGAAGTAGTGCGTGGCTCCGTCGAGCGAGTGAACGGCGTCCCGTCCGCCGCAGCGGCACCCGGCCACGGACCAGGAGCAGCACCCACGCGCGGCGCCGGCCCCAGGGCAGGCCGCGTCGCCCCGGCACCCAGCGCGGCCTGTCCACCACCGGCACGGCGGCCAGGCTTCGCTGCACTCCGCCTCGCCGCCCTCTCGCTCACCCGGACTGCACGCGGCGTGGTTGCGCGCGGCCGCTCCACCCCGGCACGGCGCCCGGGCTGCGCTCCTCTCTCCCGCGCTGCGCCTTCGCTCCTCCGGGGTGTGTGCGGCGTGATCAGGTGCGGCTGCTCCCACACCGGCACGGCGCCCAGGCTGCAGTCCTCTCCGCCTCGCTGCCCCGGACTGCGTGCGGCGTGGTCGGAGGAAGACGACTCCCTGCGTCGTGGTCGGGCAAAGCTGAAGGCCGAACGATACGATGGTCCGCCTCAGGACACCACACGACGATCCAACGGGCCACACCCGACGGAAATGCCCACGCGGCCCAGTGCGACAGGAGGCGACGTGGTCTGACCGTGTGAGCGGCACGGCGGCACCAGAACGCGCGTCGCGCGCCGAAGGTGGCCACGGTGCCAAAATCGCTGAGGAGAGGAGGATTTCCCCGCTATCAGCTCTAGAATATAAGACTTAAAGCCAGCTAAAAATCTAAGCAGCCGAACAAGCCCAAGTCTTTTCGCGATTCTGTCAGTCACCATTATCAATTAGATGGACGGAATGGCTTGTGAGTCAAAAGTTTAGATGAATGACATAGAGGTGCGAACGAACTTTTTAATGATACACGAATTAAGACCATCTTTTTTTATGACATACAAGTAAAAGTCTGATCTTGGTTGCGCCCATTTTGGATCCTACTCATCGCATCGCCTTGGTCAGCTTACCAAGATCCATTGTTGTCACCTGGCTCCGCCCCGGTGCGATAGCCAGGCCATATTTGTGGTCTCACGATCGCTCACGATGAAAGGAGGCACGGGTTTCTTTATGACAAGAGACCTGCACATACATGATATTCGCCTTAGCGCTTTTGTTCAACACAGTTCATTTTTCAAAAGGGCAAAAAGTCAAATGGATGGATGTACCAATCTGCAATTTAAACGAAAGAAATATTAAACTGCAATACAATTGTACATATTGATAGTCAACTCACAGCTTAGTTTTATACTAGTAGTGAACATCATGTAAGCATCACGTGGCACAAAAATTGGTTCCAAACGACTCCAGCCTCGCCACAAAACACGCTCATTGCCTGTGCCCGTTGAACGCTCTATGTGTTCAAGCCCGCGAACAGTTCAGGCAGATGCTGGTTAGTGAGCCTGGTCCTGCTCGTGATGCCACGCGGCTTCTTTTTGGACTTGGGCTTGCGCGGTGCGCCATGCTTCAGAGCTTGTTCGCGCCGCTTGGCCGTGTCAGTTGCTGACTTCTCACCAGCTTTGTGTAGAAACTTCTCGATGTCTAACATATCCCGTGGTAGATCTATCTTCTTGTATAGTTCTTTGATGTCATGGTCGACCGTAATCTTAAATCGAGGATCATTGGGGTACACCACGCCTTCCTGAGAGTCGGTGCCTGATAGCCACAAGATGTCACCTGATTCTTTCAGCGCCTGAAAAATAGCAAAGATGGGCAAACTATAAATACAAAAGTGCAATAATGCACTGGCCGTAAAGAAAATGTACTTCAGGGAACTAGATAGCGTTCCTCAACTAAAGAGCACTATAAATCAGGATGAGCAAACTAAGCAATTAATAGGCAAAGTGTTCACCTCAGTCGCCTTGATGAGATGTTCTAACAAACTCAAGGGATGTGCATTTGGCAGTAGTTAACTCAATCACAAACACTTTTTCTATTCATTCTTTAAGAGAGATGAACTAAATAGTACCTCAAATGGTTCCATTTACAATCAAAATGGAGAATCAGCAGCTTGACTGTCCCAAGGAAATAGTAAAATATTGGCAGAAGGCTCTATCAAGATCTTTTCTTCTTTCTATTCTCAAAGAAAGACTCTTCTTTCTAAAAGAAACTTTGAATGTAATATAAAATGGTTTCTAGTGCTCAATTCATTTTTCATTCTAAGAGAGACAGCACTGAAACAGATTACGGATAAGACTTTCCAAAGATTTAATGCAACTACCTGTAAATCATCCAATACAGATGGATAAGCATCTATAACATCCACAACTTCAAGACCATCAGCATACTCCTTTTTCCTGATCATATGAAGCAATTCATCTCTTCCTTTCAAATCATGCTTGGGCTGCACGTGTGAAGAAAAAAAACTCAATAAGTAATGCTCAAGTGGAATGAAAACATATAAAGGCTACCAATTTCCGTTGTACATAACCCTCCACCTCAAAGAAAAGATAAGTACATAAGAAATCCACATATACAGAAAGAAAATAAGAATCATGGAAGATTTAACTTTTGAGGTGGCAATTAAGAGAGAGAGAGAGAGAGAGAGTCTGAAGCACTAAGCATTATTTGGGGCCGTTGTAAAATTGTCCCTGGTATTAATGAAGGAGATAACTGAATGAAATTTCTAACAAAAAAGCAACATTCAACGAAATTTACCTTATAAGAGAAACGATTCCCATGGAAGAGAACTTTGATATTCTTCGTCAGACTATCATATACCTCCTTATTGCCAGCAATATCAACAAAAGTTGCTTCATTTATTTGCGCTGCAGTAAAAGCTTGTCTTGTCTGCAAAAGCACAAGATAATCAACAACAGCAAGCTCAGATATGCACTACAATATATACCGGAGAATTTGTTTTTTTCCTTTTGTGATAGGAAATGCAAACCAACAAGAAAGATATTCCAGCTTGCTATATTAATCAAGATATCGAATTCTACCATGGTGCATTACTGCTCAGGTACATAATGTGCACAAAAAAAGGTCCGTAGAAGCTGGAGAGTAAATAATCATTCATTCAGTGATAAGAAGGTTTAGCATAATGATTTCTGTATAATCACTTTTAATCAGTAACCAACAGCTTTCCAAGTTTATGCATCATCAAAAGGGACAACCTTTTACATATAGAAATATGTAGAAGTATGAATCGGAAAATTCGAACTGAAACTTGCCTTAGGAGTAAAATTTAGTGTCATTTTTATTAAGAAATAGGCACCCAATTTCGTGATGAAGAAGATTCAAATCTAGCTCCTCGGGGTGTATAACCGCACCCTAAACCAACTGAGCTAGGCTTCGTTGATATTTGAATCATTAAGTTGAAAACAGTACGAGTAATTACATCAAGTAGGATCTTTGGGAGTCACCTTGTAAAGCAAATCGATTACCAACTTGATCTGCGCTCCAGTATGAGACTTCCTAACTGAATTGATGCGCTGTAGCCTTTCTGTGTCATTAGAGAATTTAATAGGCTGCAATGCTTTCACAGGAGTGCACGGGGCATTTATCTCTTGATGAAACCCTGGAGTGGCTTTTGGCTTCAAAGTGGAAGATCGGTATGCAGCAACACTTGATAGTGTAGTTTGGCACCTCTCTCGCTGTAAATTGAATTTGTTGAGCTGCTCACTGAGGGCCATCTGAATATATAAGAAATTGATTAACCACATGGCACACAACAACATAAGCTTGTCATTTCATGGGATAGGAAAGCCATACCCTGCGTGGCTGTGTGATGGCAGAAAAAGAACAAACAATTCATAAACTGAAGACAACTCAACGATGTAGAGTGTATAAAATCAGACGCGCCAAATACCAGCCATATGTACTCATAAAAAGAGGTTGAGACAAGTGATGCCAGTCAGTGGTCATATTCATCAAGAGAGCAAGGAAAATGGAGAATGACAGATCCGTGCCATGCACACAGAGGTTGACCTGTACAACTTAGAACTACTCACCAAATGTTAATACACTTCCTCTATTCCTTTTCGTTGGATACTATAGCACACAAGGTACTACCCATTGAACAAGTACTGATAAATATATTGTGGCAAAATGTACTAGCCATTGAACAAGGTGGCACTTTTATCTTGATCAAGTCATAATAATTCAAGTTTTCTCAATTTAAAAATAAATGAAAGAGTCAGAACAGAGGCTAATGTATTTGCCATTTCACCTTTATTACTTAATTATTCTCTCAAAACCTAGTCGTTCATAGTAATCCTTCAAATCTTTAATGTGGGATCATTACAATTTTAGGCATCTCTTCAACAGAACTGAATGTAACCAGAGATGGCTTGACAATTAATACACGATAATGCTACAGCACACAAACAACGCAGGAGAGATCATTAGCTCTTTGCCTTTTAAAGGATAGTTCTGAATCGATTATGATTTGCTACTCATGCCAACCATACGCATGACCTAATGTGAGCATTCACAACAGAATGACCGGTCATCTTGCTTATAAACTACAACCGCTCGAAAGAATTCATCCCAGCATCATCCCCGACCAGCATACCGATTCCAAAAGCAGAATCGGAAAAACGACTCCATTCGAATAGGGCCCGAATTCAAGGCGACCCTACCAAACATTGCTCCAATTTCAAACGCCCCAATTCCGGATTCATGCATTAGTCTATGCGATTTGGGGCCGAAACAAGCAAAGCTGGAGGAGCGGGGGTTCGCAGGTGTCGGTAGCACCTACTGGATCCGGTACGGCGGGGCCGATCCGCCTCGCTGGACGTCTCCTCGGCCGATTTGCCGGTGGAGCGTGCGGTGGATATCCAGACCCGACCTCGCCGGCGGCAATCTCCGCGGGGGGCTAGGGCTAGGGCGGTGAAGGGGCAGCGCGTCCAAACTCGCTCTCCTCGCCCGAACAGAGTTTGCTCTGGAGCAACGCGTGGCGGATCCGTATTTATGAGCAGAGCTAAGGCGGTGGTGGGCTGGTGACTAGTAAGTCGGTTTTTAGACGGGCCCTACTTACAGGGCAATCTATATGGGCCTGAATCTTACAGTGGGCTCATTCTGTATGGGCCTGAATTTCAAAATGGGCCCCTTTTTGTTGGTCACTGGATACGAACAAAACCGAGAGTCAGATGAGATTCTTAAAAAAAACGAACGTCAGATGAAGACAACCCGATAAAAAGAGGGAAAGGCGAGCGAGGGCCACACGTGGGCGTGAAGGTGGATGCACGCGCCGGCGACAGCACCAGACGAGCAGCACATACACTGCAACAGAAGCACATGATGAACTATTTTTCCCTCAAAAACGCACCAACACTGCCTATGGTCTTGAGTCGAAGAAAGAATCGGTGAAGGCCCGGATGCGTGTACAGTAAAAGGGAGGGAACCGATGAAAAGAGAAAGCGGCAGGAAATCCGTTCCGTCCAACCATGGATCGCGCGCATTTTGACGCAAATGATGCTCTGGTTCCCTTGGATCTGCTGCTGCTGCTCCTGCCGCTTCCGCGATCGGTTTCTTTTGGGCACATGACAGTCACGGCAGGAGCCAGCGTTGCGTGAACATGGCGCGATCATTGGGAGAGAGACCTGTAAAGGAAGCAAGCGTGTGTCCCTCCCTGGCTTAAACAAACACCAAGCTTGTTTGTTTAAAAAATAAACACGCCAAGCTTGAATAGGTGGGCGCCAGTTTCCTAAAAAAAACAGGTGGTCGTCAGCACGCGGGCGCGGTCTGAATAATGCCAAGTAGACCTGTGTGAACGAGTGAGTGTGAAGAAACGAAACGAGTGGTGGTGCCGGCTAAGGCGGCGTGCGTGCGTGCGTGCGTCTATCATGGCGAAACTAAAACATGATCAACCGCGCATGGATAACGAACTGCGATTTCTCCGGAAGCGCGTGTGAACAGTCAGCTAGGCTCCTGAGGATGCTGATAAAACTACTGTAGCAAGGAGAAGCATGCATCCGGGGCGGGGCGGAAAAGCAAAAGCGCGAAAGCGCGGCAGCGAAACGAAAGAAAGGAAGCGGCGACGAACGCCGAGGCAGAGAGAGAGAGAGAGAGATGGAAAGAAGCGAAAGCGGAGGAGCCGGCGGTGAGCGTGCGAGGCCCCTCTTTTCTTTCCTTCCCCACCCGATCGTCCGACTCATCACGCTCGTCTCGGGATCACCACTAAAACTGTAGCTAAACCATCGGCTTCCACACACGAGTATCTCTGCTCTGCCGCCGCTTTCCCCTGCATGCATGCGATGCGGCCCTCCCTTTCAATCTCTCTTTGGCCTCCTCCTCTTTTCGCTTTCTCCGATCTCGAAACGGAGCCGCTAGCTGGTGCTCATGTAACGGAAGAAACCCCCTACCTCGTCTTGCTCGCATGGGACCGTTGGAATCTGCACGCTCGTGCGGCTAATAATCCAGTTCGTGTTCGGTGAGCGCGCGTGACGACGAAACGCAACAGGTCTCCTCAATTTCCCTAGCAGGCTTTCAGGGTATTCCATACACAACACAGTAGTTGGATACGGCCGTTGGATTCCACAGTACGATATTGTAGGTACTAAGTACTTCTCTACTGATGATGATACAGTGCTTGCATTCTGCCTGAAATTCTGGATAAACCGTAAATTTTCTTGGTGGTTTCAGAAACACTATACTGATGTACTGTATTATATAAGTGGATGGCACTAATACGATGCTCACAAAAGGTGAGGCGCCGTGACCTGTGACTTCACTCACCGTCCTGTACTGTAGTACTACTTAATCCCTGCCCTTTTTCACCTTCACAAGAAAAAACTCACCTTTGTTGCCGGTTCCGCGTACAAGTCACATGCACGCAGCTGGGTAGTAACCTCGGAGTCATGTGGGCGGCACCATTCTCCGTTTCACGTTGCCTGTTTACCTAAAGCTCGCCATTTACAGCTAACGGAAACTGTCCTGTCTGAATGATCGTGTTCGTTCCCGGCCCCGGGACCATTTGACGATCGCTTACATTAATCATGACAGCTTTCGCCGCTCCGTGGCTCCGAAACAACAGGTTCTCACCGTGTTACATGTAGTAGCTCCTAGTTAATTCATCTGTGAATGACGATAACTTTCTGCGCGTACTGATCGAAACCTTGCAGACAAAAAGCATGTGCACGCAGGTGAATTATTCCATACAATGGTCCATCAATTTTTTTAACGAACCGCACAATGGTCTGATCCATCAAGTTATGTGAGTGTGACCATGCATGTAACTGTACGTGCTGTCTTGCAGTAACAAAGAGGGGAAACACGATAAATGGTGGTCGATTATTACTGCTGATTTGATCTGGAAACTTCACCCATACTCGTCTGCTGAGATCCAGAGAACATCATGCGGCTCTTCATTGGTACTCTACTGCTAACGATTATCGCAGCCAATTTCTTCAGACAAGTACATGCAAGCGTGCGGTGTACTAGTAATAGTCTGTCGAATCGAATATCCTGAGCAATAATTCATCGAATCGTGGGAAAAGTGAGCAGGCGTATCTTGTCTATCCCATGGCGCCATCTCCATCCCGATCAACATGAAAATGGCCGGGCTCGGTGTCCACTACCGCCAGGCAAAGCAGCGCATGCAATCGCCATCAGATCGACGGATGAAGCTACGGTCTCTAGCCGCCGCCCGACACGCTGATGAAACAAGTGCTACTATAGCTGGAAGCGATCGATCTTGTTGCTACCAGCCACTAGCTTGCGCGCACCTGCACTACCTGCCATGCTGTTGTGCAGGCTTGGCGATCGAGAGGATGCCTGGAATCTGTGATCGTATCAGGAGACAAGACGTTGATGGACACTCAGGTGATCATTTCTGCTGCTGCAGTATACTAGTAATGCGCAACTAAAGCACGCCAGCTTTTTGGCGGAAGAGATGATCACTCAATCGTTATCGCGCGCGGTTCCGTCAAGCGGTTGACGCCAGTTGCTTCTGCGTCGGAAAATGAACTTTTCGTGGTGAGGCAGCTGTGCGTGGGATTTGATCTGAGGTGCGACCCGTCGTTCAAGATTGGTGGGTTGGGTTTGGCTGCTGTATTGCCGTCATTACAAGTGCTGACATTTGCTCTGGTGAGTAGTGCTGTAATTTGGTTTCCAGGGGCGTAATTCAGTGCTCTCTGAAAAGACATCTGCATAGTAGGTATTGGAGCACACGTAAAAAAGTTTCTCTGAAACATCTAGCTGCAAGGAATGAATTGTCAACTGTCATAGAGACTCTCAATCATCATCGAAGAAACGGGTTTTCTAATTTCTAGAGGTAGTACGCGTTAATTTGCATTGTGAAACTAACCAGTGCGTAAAAAGCCGGAGGACTCGTTCCATCCCTACCGGCTGCTGCAACTACTACCATCCAACCTTGAGGTAACCACCCTCCCCTCCCCCGTAGTTGATCAAAGGACCACCCTATATCTAGCTAGCTAGCTAGGGTCTCGAAAGAAAGCTACTGTAGTTAGCCAAAAACAAAAGCGTGGCCGTAGGCGTAGCATGATTAGTGGATCAATCTGGCGACAAGGACACTTAATAACAAGTTAGCATCAACCAAAGCCACCGTCTTTTTTCCTGATCCCTGCGACCGTGCGTGCGCGCCCCTTCCATTCCTTCCGAGAGCTTTATCTTCCAACCGCTTTACCACTAGTTAACCTCCCCTCCACGGGCAGCCAGCGTGTCCGCTTTCGGTTCCGGCCACCTTCTTCTTCTCACAATGACACCGCACGCACGCACACGCGCGGAGGTGGAGCCGTGGAGGAGGAAACAAAACAAATCAACGAGCAGGGCAGGGCAGGGCAGAGCAGGCAGAGGGCATCGTGCGTGCGGTGGTGGTGGTGCGTCTGATGCTGCTGGCCGACCGCGAGGAAAGCGAAGCGGGAAAAGGCTGCGGTGGCTGCCGCTTTGCCGGCGCGCTGCGACGGGGAACGATCCCTTCCGCCCGCGGCACAACGTGACGTCCCAGCGCCCGCTGCCTTTTTTGCTTTCTTTGCCCGGAACCGCCCGGACCCGACCGGCCCAGGCTCCCTCTGGCAGTGCTGGTAGAGTAGTACAGTAGTAGCTGGCCGAACTCGCTGCATGCTCCGCCAGACGTTACACGGGTCGTACAGTGCCTGTGCCGTGTAAGCCGTTACTACAGTCGTACTGCGCCGTGCTCTTTCATTGGGTCTTCCCTCCTGTTTCGAGTGCGCGTTGGGTGAGACAAGACTGAAGGCCCAAAATGTTCGTGTCCTCCTAGCACTGTCTAGGCAACATCAATTCAATAATTGTGAAAGTGCTTCCCATGCGCCACACCATCGTCGGCTCGGCATGTTCTCTTGTCTCTGGTTTGGAACTGCGTCGACAAGTGCTAGTAGTACAGTACATTGTACATACACCTGATCACAGCAGAGTTATTAGTATTTGTATGTGATGATGTATAGTAAACAAATTCAGAAAAAGACGTTGGTTCATCACGTACGTACAATAAAACAAAAAGAGCCGAGCGCGGCATGGAAAGGCGCGCCTTGTGGTTGCACATGTAAGACGAAACATGCGAACACATGGCGCGACCGCATACTGCCGGTAGCCACCCCAACAACACAAGCACAAGAGCAGAGTGTCTCTGAACCCTGAGCCCCAGACCATACACGACGGTTCGCCGCCAATAAACGGTCGACAGGTACGCGCCCATTCCGACCACCGGGAGCGACCCAGGACGCAACACGCGGCCGCATCGAACCTGATCTCCGTTCCCTCCCCACACGCCTCTGTAGGCCGCGCGCATGAAGACTGATCGGTCGGGCCAACCCTGTCGCGTCAACCGCTGCAGCAGCCGGCGCCTCCATTACGCACGAAAGCGTTGCCGAGAACGTCGAGAGGCGTAGCACCTCATCTCTTCTTGAGTAGTAGTGGTAGTACCGCACCAAAGGCGAGAGGCAACCTACCCGATCAAATCGAGCGTCCAGTGCGTTGTTGCTTGTCCCCAACGACTGAACCCGTACCCATCCGCCCGTCATTTCAGGAGGAGCAGGAGATGAACAAAATCGCTTTCGGGGTTCCCCCGGTTTCCGATTTGTCGTGTCAACCAACAACAGCCGGTGATGATGCGCACGGCCTCGACGGCCACCGGTTCGGTATGTTTGCCGGCCAGGCTTGGACGGGACGGGCTGGAGGGATGTCGTCTGACTGACCCCGAAAGGGGCTGAGATGGATTGAGGGGCGGAGGCAGCCGCGCCGAGTGGTCCATTCCATTGGCGTGGACGCGCCGGCGATCGTTGAATTCCCAGTTGATAAATAATGGAGAAGGATCTAGTGCAGATTTTGTTTAGAATCCGGGTACCAGGGCAAGCGGCGGCCTTGGAGTTCCCTGTTCATCAATACCCGAATACGTGCATTATTCAAAGGTCCTGACAACGAAACTCGATGATGGTTGGGTTGTGAGCGACACAGTTGCTTTCGAGAGGCATGGGCAGAAAGACTAATGTCTAGTGAGACTCAGAGTGAGTCTTCAATTCGGAAGTGCATTAACGAATAATAATTCTTCCCTCCAATACATGCCGAGGTCTTACAATAATACAGGGGTGCGAGCGTGACGGTGTCCTCGTGCTCGTAACCGCGCGCACAGCCGCCGTCGCACTCAACCCCTCGTGAGCATGTCTCCGGCCGGCCGCCATCACCGGCACTGTTGTAAACGAAGGTGCGGCGAACTGATCGAAAGCAAAAATCACAGAAATAGGAACGAAAACCAGTGCACACGTGACGCGAAAGGGCGGAGACGGAGAAGAAAACATTCCCCCAACCACTATCAGCACCGATCCCTTTCCGGTGAGAGAGGCCGCCGCCCCCGCCCGCCCGGTCCCGAGCTCGTAATAACGATGCTGCTAGCGAAACCACAGGCTCTCCCTGTTGCAGCGGGCCCGGCGTGTCCGGCCAAGCGCTAATCCCGCATTTAAGACGAACGCAACTGGATTAATCAAGGACAGGGAACCTCTCTCTTCATGCCCTGGCGCACTTCCGCCACACGAGATGCCGCGCGCGCGCGCGGTGTGTTACTAGATTGCGTCGCAGCGAGCGCGGCCAATTGTTTTATGCTCCCGTGCGCCGAGAGCTCGTCCGGTGTGTGGTGCCTGATGCCGCGCATCGGGACCCGGCGACAGATCGTGCTTGTGCGTGGCACCGCTCGCCACGTTCCTGCGTGTCCGTGCCCTGCCGCTTAATATCGTTGCTCCGTTTCATCGGCACGGAGCGTCGATGTCTCGAGGTAAACGGCGGCGGTGAAAAATCCTCCACCAATGATGCGGTCACGTGAGCCTCGCCCCGGCGTTTAAACCCACCAGGAGCGACGGGGATCGATCGGGCGGATGAGGATCTCGGATTCGATCATGTGATTCAGCCCCCTAATTCCTGTGTTCACGCATGTAGCGCTATCCTGCTAGGTGACAGCGGGGGAAGCCGCGCCGAGAAGAAAACAACGTTTCGGCGGGTACGATACAATAATGCACCCATTTCGGCGCGGTTATCGTCTAGCGCGCGCAGCCAGTGAGTGCTCGATTTTGCATCGCATTTTGTAGCTAGGTATAGCACTTATAATAGTACCAGTGCGTCGCTGTGAAAGTTAAAACCAGCGAGTGGGGGAAAAGTCTTTGATTTGTACTGTCGTGAGATTTAACCCGGCGCCGGACTGGAAATAACAGCGGCTCACGTACGAGGAAATTCCCGGCAGTGGAAAGATCTAGCGGGGCGTCGTTAATGTGCATTCCCGGCGTGGTGTGCCCCCACACGCAGTAGTATATTCGTACGCAACAGTGTGGCATAGGACGCGTCACTGATCACTCTCAATCTAACCAGAGTTAAACCTCGGACGCACGAATTGAGCAGGTTTAATGGCCAAAACTGGTAAGAAGCTCCTAACCCAGCATGTTGGGCAACCATGGGTTAGGAACGGAACCTGGGACGCCGTATCGAAATGGAAATTCACCCCGCCAGGACGTTGGGTAAGGTTACCGGGTGCGGTGACGGTAAAGGGGTGTGGGATGGGGGCCACCGGCAAGGAGATCGCCATCACCCACCCGCACGCCCAAACCGAATTAGCCGGGCGCCACACCCCGTTTGCCACGTCAGCGCCTCCCTCCCTCCCTCCGCCGCTATATCTGCCCGCCGATCCCTTCCCCCTCACCCTTCTTTCCTCCGCCTCTGCCTCCCTCCTTTCACACTCCTCTCCTCCTGTGCTTTCCATTCCACCACCATTCCTTCCTTCATCTCGCACACGAGCAGAATCTCACACTCCATCGCTGCTCCAAGTAGAACTAGGCTTGCATTGCGCGAGCTCCTCTGTTCCTGAGCTCTGCTCGCAGCTGTTGTATCGCAAGTGGCACATGGAGAGGTGGGGTGCCAAGGGCGTGGCGCCGGAGCCGGCGGGAAGGCCGGGGAGGCGGTACGCGGACCAGCCGTCCTTCTCGTCCACGCTGCTCGACGCCATATACAAGTCCATGGACGAGCCCAACGGCGACGGCGGCGCGGCGCCGGAGTCACTGACGAAGACGATGAAGAAGCGTGAGGAGGAGGACGCGCTGCACTACCGCAGCCAGTACTACTACAAGGCGTCGCTGGCGGGGAGCTACCGCGGCAGCAGCCGGGCCCAACCCACCGCCGGCGCCACCACGTCCAGCTCCTCCGACTGCTCCAGCTACGGCGGCTTCTCCTCCTCCGAGGCCGAGTCCTCGCAGCACCGCCGCCTGCGCCCCATCCGCACCGCCGCCGCGCCCGCCGCCGGCGTCGCGCCGTCCGCGCCGGAGAAGAAGAAGGCCAAGGAGAAGCCCGGCGCCGCCATCCGCGCCAAGCTCCGTGACCTCCGCAGCAGCGGCAAGCCGGCGTCCCCCGGCGCGCGCCTCGCGGGCTTCCTCAACTCCATCTTCGCCGGCGGCCCCAAGCACCACCAGCGCACGCCGCCGCCTGCGCGAGCGGCCGAGTCCGCGTGCTCCACGGCGTCCTCCTCCTACTCGCGCTCCTGCCTCAGCAAGACGCCGTCCACGCGCGGCCAGCCCCGCCGCACCGTGCGCTTCCTCGACGCCGACGTCGAGGCCGCGCCGCCGGCCTCGCGCAGGGTGCAGGTCGGCGTGGTCCACCTCGAGCAGATGCTGCTGCGACGCATGGAGATGGAGAGCGACGACGACGACGAAGACGACGAGGACAGCAGCGACGCCAGCTCCGACCTGTTCGAGCTCGAGAGCCTGGCGGCCGTGGCTCCGGCCGCCGCGTACCGGGACGAGCTGCCGGTGTACGAGACCACCAGGGTCGTGCCCAGCCGCGGCATTGCGCAACACGGGTATGCCGCGCACGGGAGGAGTACCGCCAGAGTCGCCTGATCTCATTCATTTCAATTTCCTGGAATCCGGGGCGCGGTAACTGTAAAACGGTGGGAGTAACTGTAAAATTCAAGTAGTAGGTTGGCAGTTGGGGCAAGTGCTTTTGCTATGTCTAATGTACGTAGTGGTGATCTTTGCAAGCCTTTTCTGTTTCTGGAGTTTCGGTTCTTTTTCGTTCATCTCTCTCGGTGCTTTGTGTTTATTAGTTCTGATCTTAGTGGTCCTAATTCATCAAATGACATGGACATTCCGATATTTTATCCATGACCAGAGTTAAAACAGAAGAAATAAGGCAACTTAACCCATCTTCAGCGCGAGTGCGTCAGTCTTCATTCGCTCGCCACATCTGAAGCAACTCCAATGCAAGATCCAAGCGTACTATATTTTAGTCCTCGCCACGTCTTTGCTGCAGCTGCTCAACAAGTTCAACAAAACACTCATGCCGATCAGTCTTAAAAAGTGATTTCCCACTGGAAAAGCCATCGATTCGGATACGGAAAGGATCCAGCTCAGTTGGATATCTGACGACGTTTCTATCTCATCGATGGCAAGCGCACTAGCGCACCAAAGCGTCCTAGGTAATCACTATACTTGTGCACTGCATTTCTCAGGCCCGCCTGAGCGTGCGGCGAACAGAGCGCAATGTAAAAAGATAAATAAAGATATCAAAAAAGTTGGTAGCAGGGCGATAGATTGATAGCATGCCATGACTCGTCTCCAGGCTCGCCGGCGAGATAGACATAGATCTGACTGATCTGAAGGGGTGCACACGCTCCGCATGCTGCCGCTCTGCTAAGGGAATTACCAATCATTTCTCGAATCATTTCCCGGACTCGTATGGAGCACCATCCCCTGGTTGCCACGGCTTTGCAGAAACGTTGCTTCAGCGATTTTCGTTGCTTATCAGCTGGAGGCTACAGCTGTTGGTGTCGCCGATTATTGGTCACTGTTACAGCGACGCTATCCGGGTGAGTCAGGACGCCGGATCAATGCCGGTTGGCAGCTTGCCACATTTGTTGCAAACCTGTTTCGCCGTGCGAAACCAGGAAACAAGGCCTCTATCCCGGTTATCTGTACGGTCTCAACAATCCAAATGCCAATCTTGGTTGCCCGTGACTTGCTACGAAAGTAAACCCGATCATGTGATGTGTTAACAGCGTGCGTCCTTACCCCAGGTCTACAAGGGAAATCTGGTAAATTATTAACACTACTCTTAATAAATACTGCGTGGATCGTACTATATAGCATTCGGGAGCACAGGCCTGTACTAACATACATTACGGCGGTTCCGGGTTGGGTGTGAAAGAGGACAGTCAATTGTTTCGGCTGAAGGGATCATTTTGTTTGAACTTTGAAACCAGCCAAGTGGAACCTAAGATCAGACATGGACATGGATCTTTCACCATAGTTTGATTATTCAGCCCCCGTTTCTCTTGTGTTTGATTTTGATGCTTTGTCCGGAACTGGTTCCTCATTCCTCTATTGTGTACCTCTATTTAGGGCTTGTTTGGGAACCCGGATTTCCCTAGGGAATCTGGCCTTTTCCCCAGGGGAGATGCGGCCCGTGATTTTTCTCCCCAACAAAACCCGAGCAGCCCTTTGGATGCACCATGGGCGAAAATTCCGTAGGCCATAACAGGCCCATCCGCACCGAATCCCTGGGGGAAACAAAAATCACCTCACGACATCAGACGATTTTCCCCATCGCTCCCTTCCTCGCTCGGTCTCGCCCCGCAATCGCCGCCGCTCTGGTCGCCGCCCCACGTCAACCCATCGTCGATCCCCGTCAACCCGTCGCCGCCCCTCGTCGTCGTCCCGGCCGCATCGAAGGTCAGTCTCCATCATCGCCGCCGCTGCTTTCTCCCCATCCTTCTTAGCTCTTTCTTGCCTTCTTCCTCCTTGTACCTTTTGGCTGAACGGCGGATCTAGTCCAGTCGTCACGCAGGCCACAAGCACACGTAGCAGAACACAACACATAGGAGCAACAAGCTAGCAAAGTGGTACGATCTCCGGTATTCACCGGTGGACCTTCTGGCGCCGTATGCGACCGATTTGCCTCCACCACTACTGGATCGGGCCCTGTTCTTTGATCTCTCCTCTTCCGTTTCTTGCTGGTACAGAGGAGAGAGAGGCTGGGATGCATGCTTCGATCTGTTTTCATTGCCTGTTGCGGCCATGAACTTGAGCTAGACTTGTACTTTTTTTAATCCTAACTGAAGTCTCATGCTGTTCATTTGACTGTATGCTAATTAGTTGTGTCCCGTAGAAAAGAGGCATGTATCGTGTATTGAAACTTTGAAGCTTAACGACGTCTCATGCTGTTCATGTGACTGTATGCTAATTAGTTGTGTTCCGTAGAAAAGAGGCATGTATCGTGTATTGAAAAGAGGCATGGTTCGAGCTGAGGCCAAACAGCAAGGATGACTGTGCTTCCGAATTTTTTTATCAGATGAGCTTGGACTTGCTAGTGTTGTATAGATTAATTGTTGGCCACGTTTTGTTGGTTGAAAGAAAAGATGTGTTATTCTACCTCTTTTAATATCATGAAAACTGATAATTTGTTACGTATTAAACATATGGCCTTAATCCATGAGTTTCAACATCCTCAACCAGAATTAGTATTATATCAATGACAAAGATTCCTCATGCCAGATATATTTTAGAAAGACATTTATTCTGTTGTGTCAAACTTACCCTGGTTAATTGCTTTGTTAAAAGTAATTTATATGTTCATCACAAATTTGCATTTTGGTATTTGGCCTTTTGCATTGACGAGCCAAATAATTGTTGCTCTTAAGTAGTACTAATTAGTGAAAAGGAAAATCATGGATTTGAACTTTTGTATTGAATGTGTTCTTCAGAGTTTAGACAGTAGTTTTTTATTCTATTCACCCAGTTTGCAGTTGATTTTCTTTCTTCATATGACTGACGTAGAAATCTAAAAGAAACTTGCTTGCCTTCAGACACTCCAATGTAGGTGTGTAGCTTTTCAAGCATAAGTAGTTTGTTGTTTCTGTTTGCCTAACTCTACCCACTGCACTTGTAGCCATCAATTGACTCATACTCTCTATTGAAGTATAGTAGTGCATCTAGGTTTACCTTGATCATGAATATCTCCCTGGTCGCATGGAACATTTATCTTTTACCTTGATCTGAACTTTGTTTATTTCCTTAAGTAGCATAAACTGAACAAATGGTAGTTTATTTTCAGCCAACTTCATATTTATTTTGCCAACCAGTTTTTGATGGTGAACCTGATCACTATTGCTCTGATGATGAAAACTAACCTGATCTTCATATCTTGCCAACCAGTTTTTTATGGTGGCAGGTCTATCCATATATTGAATATGAGATATCCCTGTACTATTCATGTCCTTATCTTATCGGCACCAATGATTCTTTGCAAAGCTAAAATATATGTAGTTCAAAGATACTTTCTATCATGTGCATTTGTGTATGACAGTCCTGTTAGTGGTGGCAGTAGAAGTTTGATCCTTCACTACATTTTGAATTGGAAAATGTTTTTTCTTTTACTATTACTGATGCTAATAAGTGGGATTGTTTGATATATTAATCTCTCAAATATTCCCTTTTGCAGGGATGACCGTTGCTTCAGTATTGATCATATGAAGGACCTGTGGTCACATGAACTGAGTTGCCCATCGTTGTGGTTCTATGTGAAAGCATGGAACATGTTCTATTCAGTTATGTTCTATCTGAAAGCTGGCTGGTTGTGGTTACAAAAACTAGTAGTTTTCAGCAATCTTTATGTTCTGGAGCTATATCTCAGCTATGTCTTGATGTATTATGTGTACAGTTGGGTGTATTATAACTCATACTATTGTATTTATTTCAATGATCAGAATTATTAGAACTTTGTTAATTTGATTCGATGCATGTATTGTATTAGCACAACATCAGTGTAGTTGCGATTTTTGAAGAATCCAACAACAATTTTTAATTCTTTGATTTATTCTGATTTTTTTGAATTTTTATTGTTTGGTCGGGATTTTTTCCCATGCCTGCCAAATGATGCCCGGGATTCAGCCAAAGTGGGGATTTCTGTCCCGAGCGGGGTGGGGATGGCATGAGGTGGAAAAAATCCCCTATTGGGTCTGAAACCCCCATGGTTTTCCATCCCATGCACCCAAACAAGCATTATATATGGCATTGTAAAACGTTCGTCCTTCAGATTTAGCTTAGTGTGTGTCCTATTTATGCTTCAACACTTTACCCTTCTTTATGTTTGTACAATACATCGATATAATAGGCACAATGAGGATTCTAGTACTCCACTTCATGTGCTGCCCACTGAATGCGTACTTGAAATCTTCAAAACCGAAAGTTAAATAGCATGTCGGTTGTTCATTAGAAATGGAAGCGAGTGAAGAAAACTGTAAATATTATTGTTTGTGTTTGAGAAGACTGACGTGATCCAGCCAGCTTAAATGCCATCAAACCTCCAGCGGCCCCGGCCCCTCACTCTATCACCTCAAGGCTCAACCGTGCCACAGGCGTCACCGGACACATAATAAAAGTTACGAAGAAAATCCTGTCCCTTTATCTGACTATAATCTCAGTAGCGGAAAAGAAACTGTTAGTGGTCCATTATTTTACCATTATTTTTCTCTCAAATTTCTTTCACCTTTTCTCAGCTTTGGTTAGTCCCAGCAGTCAAAAAGATGGCTTGCGAGGTAGCCGTGTCGCATTCCAGTCATTTTTCTATGGTTGGTCTTGGTTCCATCAATCGATTCCCATACTTTTGGAGCGTGGCTGTACTAGACTAATGGTCGTCGCAATAAGAAATTAAAATACCGCACCTTTTCATGGAGAGGAATTACAGCACTGATATACCGCACCACGGCCAGTCCGGATATGTTCTTGCTTCTTTTTTCGTTGGAAGAAGAACAAACAACAACTAGGTAGGTTGTTTTCTTTTTGTCAGAAAACTTGTTATTATCCACCAAATAAAATGGATAGAATGCATATAGCTTCATGGGCGCTGAATGACAATAATAATAATATTGTAGGTACTCGATGGATCTTAAGCAAAATCATTTCAGACGCTCATATGAAATGACTTCATGTACATGGACCACAATACAAATCCTAAACCAACCTGAACACGCAAAGTGGTCGATCGATGCAGCAACTAGATTGCAGATTAGCAACTGGGTCTGAGATTGCATACAGGCCAACATCATCGACAGCTACTGCAACGTTGATTAGGACTTAACTGAATCAATTGGTGGGCTAAACTGTACTACTATGGCGATGGGGTAAGGACCACAACACCGTGAGACGATGAGGCCGATAAGCATCAAGAAAAGTTAAGTTCTTCCAGCTCACTGTCTGTACTGTGCACACATTCTCTATAATCGCCTATAAGATGTGGTACAGCAGGCCGTGTAGGCTCTAGCTAGTGTCCCCCAAAATGGCTTACCAGTACAACTGCCATCCTAGCTTAGCTATATTCAGGCTATAAATATAGAGGGACAAAGATCTTCAGGGCTGATGAGGAAAAGCCGGTTGGGGACCCCTACACTGAAAAAAGAGATGTGGAAATGTATAGTGCTGGTAGCGGTGAAAATTCCATCACAACTTATAATTTTGGGCCCAGAAATTTATTGTGACAAATTCCAAGCCACTGCTCATTCTTTATCATCTTTTTTTCTTGAATGAAGGATATGCATAGTAGTATTTGTTTCCTTTCATGACATTGTTTTTAAGATCCATAATTTTCATTTGCTAGCTAGGAACTAGTTTTTTCGTAGATTTTATTCCACAAGAATTATGTTGTTTCATTTCAAATTGTGGTGTAGGAAATGGGACTCTAGGTTGAACATTAAGCAAAACTTTATACCCAATTTAGCCTATAGACCATGGAGGAAAAAAAATAGTGGCATAAACGCGTGATGTACAAGCTGTCAATCTAGTATAATAAATTGTACCTCGAAAAAACTATAATAAATTGACAAAACTTTACCCACTTGCTGGATAAGAAAGACATTTAGGACCAACACAGAAAGGTGACGAGAGTTTATTAAAAGAGAGGTTTCACTTGTCCATTAGGAGTTGACCCTTGTTCTCCCGAGCCCATGGCACTTTTTTTTGTAACTGCCTAGGCACTATCTAAGCACGGTAAACCGGTCCTATGATGCTACGAATTCCCTAGATTAATCAGATTTTGGAAAGGATAGACTATTACACGTTCAAAAGGCGAGGCTAATATGTACTACAATCTTCACTGATTTCCTGAAGCATAAAAGTATTGTATACACAATAAAACAGTAGTGGATGATGAGCAATGCAAACTCTTTTCCGTTTTATAAGATGTGGTATGGTTGTGTGGGTGGTAGGTAGCTACTCGGATCCCTGACAATATATACAAACTATGCCTATGAGCTTAGCTATGTGATTTCTAATTGCTATACTATATAGCATCATGAACGAACATTGCGTGCCCTTACATTCTGCAAATATGTACTATTAACCCACATGCACATGATGTTCCAAAGCTGAACATGTCAATAGAATAGTTCCTGTGTCTGTACTACAGATCAACATATGCATTGAGGTTCGAAGGTGAACTTAAGGATCAGCCATTAACATCCCTAAGAGCAACTCTAGTGGGGGACTCTAAACGATCCTCTATTCTAAAATTTGAAGGCTTGACTAAAAACTTCACTTCAGCAGACCCTAAGAGGCCTCTATTTTCCATATCCCTCTAAGTTGTAACCCACAGCCTCTATTTCGTAGGCCCTTCAACACACCCGCGAAACCGTGGGTTCCACCACTTTTCTTTATTTTTTCTTTCTTTTCCTTCTATCTCTCCGAACTGCAATCCCTCCCCCTACCGAGCCACAGCCGCGCGCAGCGTCGACGCCGCCTCGTCTCGTCGAGCTCTCCGACTGCAAAAGCGGAGATGAGCAGGCCTCCTCTCCTCGTCCCCATCGCAATCGGTGATGGCACGAGATGGAGAGGGATCATGAGATGCCCGCCGTGACCATGAGAGAAACGCGCCTAGATTCTGTCAAGCCACACGTGGATCTCCCCTACATCCGCGAACCCGCCCGTGCGTGCCACGCGCGGCGGGAAGCGGCTGTCGCGATCGCGCCGCGAGCTGGTACTAGTACTAGCAAGTAGTAGTGGAGTGAGCGCGCAGACCGCGAATCCATGCAAGCCAGCGCCCGCATCGAGTCGCTCGAGCGCGAGCTCGACGGCCTCTGCATCTGCCTCCGCCGCTCCGAGCAGCAGAAGTAGCAGCACGCCGCCGGCGCCGTCACGGTCGACCGCGCGCCAAGCAAGTTTCAATTTTGGAGCGCGAGCACCTCGAGGCTCCCTGCCGTCCCGGCGTCCACCGCAACCGAGAGGGGTCCCGACAGCGCGTTCTGCTGCAGGAGGGTATGTCACCGGTGAGCGGTTGGTAGGCAGCCGAGCGCCAACGCGTGGTAGGCAGGGCGCGACGCAGTCAGGGAGCCAAGGCGAGGGAGAGGAAGCGAGGTGCAGATCTGTCTTTGCTGAAAGCTGGACAATTTTGGAGGCCTCGGCCTGGAGTTAGGTTTCAATTTACAACCCCTTTATTTTGCAGGTGAGACTCCAAATAGGTTTTGGAGACCTTGATTTATCTATGGCTGGAGTTGCTCTGATATACATGCACCCACGAGGTGGGACGCACTTTTGGAGTAATTTGGATGGCTTGGGTTTGGCCGTTTGGGTAGCGTTTAAAACAAGGCGAGTGGAATCCCAGACGTAAAATGGAGGCAGCCATGCATGCATGTCCTACGTAGAGGTACGAGTAATGCACTAGTTGGAGGCACTTGCACGTCCGTAATTTCGTAACGCCCTTGACACCCCAAGGAGTAATCACTACTATGGCATATAATACCACTTGTCGATTGATGTTGAAGGAAACGGAGTAGCAATAGCGGGCCCTCTGGGTGGTGACATATGGATGATTCATGTTAACTTTGAGATCAGAAATCATTACCCTTTCATTTCTGGAATTTGATTTTTTTTTTAATTTGAGCAAGAACTTGAATCGTTTATATAGCACATCATCGATTGAAAGAGGTAAATAGAGGAGAACGAAGAGAGGAAACTAACACCGCCGAGTGAACCGGAACAGAACGTCAAAAAGGACACTGGCAAAACAAAAGATGAATCCAAGCAGGGTCCCCAACCGACGATCAAAAGAAGAGAGAGCAGCAGGGCCACGCGGCACCAATCCCGAGCCATGAATGCAACGATCGATCGGCTGATGATCACGCAGCTTTTACCGAACCCGGCCACGGCGGCATGCGTGCGGTAGTAAGCAGCAGGACGCGTAAACGGGAAGCTCCCGCTGCCCGCAGGGTATACGGAGCTTTCGCTAGGATCAAGAGAAGACGCTCTCGACCGTGGTGGGATCAGCCGGGCCGACCGATCGCACCGGATCCGATCCGATCTGATCCCCACACCATCGCTGCTGCGGTCAGGTCGCGGAGCCGGTCATTGCTTTACCAACCTTGGAAGCTGCAATTGCATCCGCACAGGGGCCGAGAAAGACGAAAGCGCGAGGGCGGGTGGATGGAAGCTGACACGTGGGGCCAAAGCGTCATCGAGTTGGGCTTTACCGCGTGCAAAGTTACGGAGCCCGATCGATCGGACAGTACGAAAGCGTACCTCGGCCTTGAAAGGATCGCGAGGGTAATTGTTCGATCGATTCGTGTTGAGATTTTTTGGAGTCGAGAGAGGCAATGATGGCCTGCCACCCTGCCTGCCACGCGTGATCGCCAGCCCACGTGCGAGCCTACGATGCTACGTGGCCGTGTGCCGGCCTTTATTTTCTTGCAACCTTTTTCTTTTACACGTACAAAAGATGTCCAAGTTGTTTTTGCGGTAAAAAAAGATCACCACCAAATACTCTTGTGTGTGCGGCAGCGGCAGTGCACTCTTTGGCCTTGCACCTGCACGAACAGCAGCAGCTGCAAGCATGAACGAACTGTTGCTGCCGCAGATCCTGCAAACTTGTCGCTGCGAATGATACCGCACGTTTTCCGCCGCCAGCTGGTGCAATTTCACGACATTTCGGCGGTGATGTCCGACGAGCTGCTGGGCGCGTGTCGGAGGGTCGTGTTCGCCTCCTGTCGCTGTACAGTGAGTGTGCCATCTGCACGTCCATCGTCCTAGAAGCGGGAGACATCATGGCCTTGCAGCCGAGGCTGGTGTTTTTTCAGCCAAATGGCTGCTGCTGTTAACTTTTTGCTGCTATTGCTAGTATTGTTGTTGCTGACTATAAGTCAACATCAGCTAAATAATATGGCAGCCGAACAAGATCGCGGCATTAATTGAATACTCGCACGTACGTATGTGTACGCTGATTTGATACGGGTACTCTGATGAGCACCGAGATCAGTCGCTGGATACGCTACGGCCTAGTCCGACCCTCTGGCTTGGACGAGCTAAGGCAACGGACGCCGCGTGAAATTTTGCGAGGAAGGGGGCTGTCAATCAAATCAAACTCACGGGAGTGGGATGAACATGTTTGCGCGAAAGGAAAACGCATTTATCCACCGCCGCGAAAGCGCCATGGCTGTAGTACTAGCAACTGAGTCCTGACAGCCGAAGGCCCAACGCAATAAAAGAAGCAGGTGAGCGAGCGAGGGTACTGCTGCTGCTGCTCTAGGAGTATAGCAGTAGCAGCACCGTACCGACCCACGGCTGCAATTTGGCAGCGATTCAAGGCGGGAATCACGACGGTGATGGACTGATGGTACTCACCGATCCTGCTCCTTTCATTTCACCGCGATTGTTTGCAGATGGGGTTTTGTTTTTCCTTCAGATCATCAGATGGTTGGTGTATTGACGATACCGCACCAACGATTGGACAATTAGCTGAAATCAGTCTTGTTCAAGAAGAGCATAACATTTGAGGAACCATTTTCGTCCATGTTTGTATCATCTGTTTTACAGCAGTACGGACACAATGAAGAGAAAGGGTCGTTGCGTTAATGAACATGGATGAATCTCGGGATCCGTAGCCGCCCCGGGGGCCATGGAGGACATCTTCCCCAGGCCTTGGTGCACGGAGCTTGCAGTTGCTGAGCAGCATGCATGCACCCTTCTCATGGCCGCCAAGCATTCAAGAGAAGTGGATTTGAACCTCGATTCTCCCTTTTAATGGAACGCGTGAGAGGCCTTAAATTGGTTCACAGCTCCGGACATTTGAGGCTGGCATTGGGCTCATGGGCTCCTCATGCCTGTCCTGCTCATCAGTCCACAGGCAGTGTGGCGCCCGCGGTCGCAGCACCGTCTGTCTTCGGAAGCACTGTTCTGGCGGTGCAGCCCGGCTCTGCAACCTCACCAGGGAACCTGCCTCATCATTTATGGTTCTCACAGTGCAGAGCTTCCCCTGCCATCATAGTAATCATTTATTCTAGGACTGTAGTTTCTCATGAAAGGCCCGAGCAAAGGGGACAAACGTGGTCCCAAGCCACGGGAAAATTAGTCCATAGTGCGAGGTCGAAACCATCGCATAACTCTCCTAAAGTACTGCATTATATTCTTTGCAAGAAAATATACTGTGATATGCTGTCGAACTCGATTCTTATTTCATGAAAAAACCAGAAGTCTTAAATATGGGCAACTCGGGCCGCCCAAAGTAAAGAGACCCAGTGGCCCGAGCAAGATGAATGGACCACCTTATTCATCTTGTTCACTAGGCCCAGTGGCCCATTTGTTCAAGCAACGACATGCACACTTATATCATTCACGAAACCAGTTAACCGGCAGAAGCTGCATATCCTGCTTCACCCAAAGCTCAGGTCTAGACGAGAAAAGCATCCAGTTATCCAGGCTAGTTATGAGAATTCAATCTCTGGACATCTACCAATTGATAAAGGTCACCACGCCGTTGATGCTGCAAAGGAAGAAATCGCCTGGAGAGAAAATGTGCCAGATGTTAAACCGACGCAAAAAGGACTTGAGATAGAGAAGGCTACTGGCTACTGTAAGATTTCTCTCTGCTTACCTCCTCTGCTCAATCAACGAATAGTCAATTTCTGCTACTATAGTTGTCTCCTCATGCTCAGTTGTTGCGATCACCTCCCCAAACTAGCAGTAGAGTGAAAATAGTTACGTAACACGTGACCATCGATATCTATCCTAGTTACTTTTGCAGAATCAATGCACAGAATGTAAAACCTCAAATCAACTTACAGGACCAACGAGAGTAGAATGACCCCAAGCAACATAACCTGCACTGGTATCTCGAGCTGGAGCGCATGTTGCCACAAAGAGCTGAACCAAACAGTTCATTAATATTTGGAGTAGTATATGTTAACTGGAATTGCTGTTAAACAAATGAAAGGCCAGCAAAGTAGCTCAGCATACCTGGTTGTCCGTAGCCCTGCAATTGAAAGAAAAATATCAGTATAGAAGCAAAAGGGTATAGAGGAGACATTTCAGATGCAATTCATCATAAGAATTATGAATATGTTATTAATCGAGGTTACAAACACATTTAAGCGTATGCTAAATGAGTCCACTACATCTATATTAGTAGGCATTTTAGCTCATTATAGATAGGCTGTAGCCCTTGCGCTATTTTTGTAATATAATATCCTGAGGTAAAAACTGACACAGTACCTTGCCCTTTGAAGCAACTCCCAATGTAACGGCCCAGTAGTCATGTTGAATGCACCAGGATAGCACAACAAATGAGCACCTGCAATAAGAAAAATAACTTAGTTATTTTGTCAGCTACAACATGTTTTCCAAGATCCCAAACAGCAGTAACCTATTTATATGCTAATTGTTGTTAAGGATAGCTAAAAATATAAAAATGGCAATCAAACAGTGTAAGCTGGTCTTTGCTAACATATTATGACACAAGGCATTTCCCCATTCTGCACATCCAGTAGGTTGGCAGAAACCATGGTTCAAACACAGTGGAACGTGCCATAGAGCCACAATGATGTAAGAAGACTGATTAACATCTTAACTTGAGTCGATGATTATAAACAAAATTACATATAAAGAGTACAACAGTAGGATATAAGCAAGTACCTCTTGCAGCATACAACATTGCTAATTCTTGGAAACGTATGTCATAGCATATACCTATACCAATTCGGCCGACATCTGAAAAAGAAATCAATGTTGCCATTAGAATTCTCAAACAACCTTACAAACACCTTCATACCAGCTAGGACTAGCAGTGTTTAAGGAACTATAAGAAAATGAAAGAAGATACTATAATATAACCAGAATAGCTAAAATAACAGCATCACCAGATTAACAGAAACAACAGAAAATTATGTGCTCCTTTAAATATAGGTAGATTAACACAAGAAAGCCTAACCAACAGAGATAAAAGATATATTTCTTATAAACCAAGCATTGTGAATACCATATAGATGGTATAATTTAAACTAACCTAACCAGTCATTCAACAAGTGTTTTTTCATTAGACCTGATTCAAATCACCTGAACCCAAAGGTAGAGATGCACTGACGTTCCCATAGCCCGAGAAATTTAATCATGCAAATTGATTGTACGAACCTGTGTCTACAATAGTAGGATTCTGCCCGGCAGTAAGAGTGTTTGACTCCTTGAAGGTAATCTGCCCGGGAATATCGATGTCGAAAAGATGGATCTGTTAGGCACAACAGAATTTCATTGTTAGAAAAGATTGCAATGGCTTCCTGTGGGCTCAATACCCTCTTAAATCTAAAGAAATATAGCTACGCCTACTATAAGTATATAAATAAACTGGATTTCAGCATTACCTTTCGATGTTTACCCTTAAGCTGGCCATCTGAACCAAAGACGCAACTTGTGTTGTACAAGTTGCCACCAGAACGTTCAGGTATGGACCCACCAACTAGAGTAATCTGTAAGGTGCGAGCAACCTCCGACATCATTGAAAATGAGGGAGCTGCATCACCACCAGCTTCAATGTCCTCAGCGTACGCTGGAAAGCTGTCATTTGAATATGGGCCATTCCAAATCTCCTAGAAACATAAACAAAAGGTCTACAGGTAAGTACAGCAAAGCAAGATGGGGATGCCCCGATCAGATAACATTTCTGAAGTGTGACTTGGTATCTGAGAAGAAAAACATATAGAGATAAAAAAATTGACAGAGCAAGAAAATTCATAGTTACGGATACCAATACGCTAAAGGCCAACGTGATCAGTGTGTCTGTCACATAAGAAACGCCGAGTTGGATCCAAATGGACCAGAAATTGTTTGGTTCTTAGTTCAAACAATAACTTGCTGGATCAACTGAGCCTGCACATTTTTTCACTATACCACATAGAAGAATTGAAAGTTGAAACCATCACTTTCCTTTTCTTTTCGAAAAAGCGTCAGGGGCTCTATTATCCATAAGAGGAGGAATTACCATCACTTTTCATCACAATGTTCATAAAGAAATTTTTGAGTGGTCAAGTTAATAGTTGAGCGTCATGCCATATCCAAACCAAATCCCAATATGCAAATGTGAGCAAACTCGTAATCATTCGATACCCGTATTCACTGATCATACTCAGCCAGAGGGAGAAACTGTCCTAATCAAGCTCGTCTCTCTTACTTTCACTGATGACCCCATCTATTGATGTTAATTATTAACAAGTGACACTTCTATGTAATAGCGGCCACGAATTAGCAGAATTAATGAGCTCCCAAGTAAGAATCAACACAGACAGCAATCAAGTCCGAAGTCAACCACACAGCAGCGTCACTGAATCAGTAGCGAAGGAACGGATTACCGGGAGGAGAACGAGCTTGGCGCCGTCGGCGGCAGCTTTCTCGATGGCGGCGCGCGCGTGAGCGATGTTGCGAGCCTTATCAGCTGTCACCGAGAGCTGGCACAGCGCCACCTTGAACTGCAGTCATAGAAGAATCCCCACGCTCAGTGAGACAGATCATCAAAACCCGGCCTACCCCCAAAACAAGACGAATTCGAACCGGGATGGCGGCGTCACCTTGGAGAGCGGCGGGGCCGGGAGCTCGAGCGCGGGAGGGGATCGCGCGGCCTCCGGGCGGAAGGAGGACGAGCCGGCGGTGGCCATGGCGACGAGACCGCGGAGGCGGCGGCGGAGGGGAAACGGGTAGAGACGGCGGAGGAGCTCGTGAGGCGCGGGGCGAGGACTGCGGCGGCGGCTGTGGATGTGGCTGCGGCTCGCATCATCTCATGGACGGTGGCGCACTGTACATAGGTAGCGACGAGCTGAGGCGGCGTGAGTCGTGACGGCGACTGGAACGGGCCGGGGGTGTTGGCGGATGGAATCGGCTGCGGGTGTGCGTGGGCCCAGTGTGTCAGCGTGACGGTCTGCAGCGTTTGGTGGACTGGTGGTGGTGACAGCACTTTCCGGGCTGCTTTCAAGAGTTCGCTCCGGAATCCGCCTGTTCCCTCCGGCAAAGGCTGCGCCGCCGTCCGATAGATGGCGATATCCGTGCCCCGATCCAGTCGCCGGCACGCCGTCGTCGGGTTCATTGTGGTGTTCCTTGTGGTGAATGCTGATAGCACGTCGGTGTCGGAAGTAATTCATGTGGGCCGGCCTAGACATATACGAGGGACCGATCATTAGGCCCATTGTGCTAACTTGGTATCCATGTGGGCCGTGACAGCCCAAGATTATATTTAAGGCCTTTTAATTGTGGGTGCCCACAATCGTGGCCCGTTCCTGACGGGCTCGCAGAATTGGATGATGGCAGTAGGCTTTGTTCAGTGGGCCTCGTGGATTTCTTTTTGGTGAACAAGATCGTAGGAACTTGTGAGCTTGTGCGCCCTCGTCCAGCGTGAACTGCAACTGCTTGTTACTATCTAACCTTCTGCAACATCTCTTCCTTAATTTTTTTTTTGAGAAATCTCTTCCTTAATTAAGAACATTGATTGAGAGACCCGGAAATGTTGGTGATGAGGTAGTGGCGTCTCAATTTGAAAAGGCGCGTAGGGGAGCACTCTGCGGTCTGCACACACTGGAAATGGAAATAACGGGAACTTGCATCATAAGCTTAGTGTTTGAAGCTAATCACGGAATTGACTGGCTGAAAATGTGATGTCAAGGTTAAGGGAAAATGTGCCGGTGTTGGTTTACCGACCCTACAGGGCAATAAGATGTTAGACCTACTAGGACCTTGCATCGATCTAGATAAACATGTGTAGTAGAAGCATGCATTTCGGGTACATACACCGAGAGAGAGAGAGAGAGAGAGGGGGAGGGTTACCGACCGGAGGCGGCGGAGGGGTAGCCGGGGCCGGAGAGGTTCGCGGAGGAGGACCCTTCGCCGTTGTTGGCCATCGGAGCGCCGGTGAGGAAGTCGAGCGCGCAGATCCGGAACGGGGTCGGACGTCGTTGCCGGCGGAGTCCTTCGGGCCTCCAACGGCACGCGACCGGGGACGGCGGCGGAGTGCGGAGTCGACGTCGTGGGTGGCGGCGGCTTCCGTCACGCGGCTGCGCGTCCCTCGAAATCGGCTAGGGTTTGTGGGGTGAGGTGGTGGCGGCGAACGGTGAACTTAGGTCCTCGTGCCGTGCGGCCCCCACCCCTTATTTATATGCGCGATGTGACGAGGGCCCACCAGCCATTGTTTGGGCTGGCGCCCCGATCGGGACGTCGTCAAGGGATATGGGCCTTTGGACCCATACGTGTGGAGATCAACCTAACATTCTCCCCCTTGATCTCATGTTATATCATTTCCTTTCATTTTCCATTTCACCACAAAATATACACATAGAGCATGTTTCATCATCACGGTCAAACCCGATAGAATCGACAGACCACTGTATGCAACTTTGCTTAGAAACAGACACATTCATTTATCTTTGGGCCTCCAGTCCGGAGATCATAAGGCTTCCTTTAAACCCATGCCGGCTACGTGTTCCTTGAACACGTTGGGAGGTAGCCCTTTCGTGAGCGGATCCGCGAGCATCTTTTCCGTTCTAATATGCTCGAGACTTATAATTTGATCTCGGACTTTATCCTTCACAACGTAGTACTTTATGTCAATGTGTTTGGCAGCACCACTTGGCTGATTGTTGTGAGCGTACATGATCTGCGGGCTCATTGTCGCGAGTATAACTTTAGTGGTTTTTCAATGTTATCAACCACTCTCAAACCGGGTATGAACTTCTTAAGCCGGTTCACCTGCCACGTAGCCTCATAACATGCTATGAATTCGGCATACATCGTTGACCCCGCGATAGCACGTCTGTTTGCAGCTTTTCCATGAAATAGCTCCTCTGCGAGGGTAAATACGTATCCCGATGTTGACTTCGTGTTATCTTTTGCAAAATCGAGAATCCGAGTAGCCCACTACTTCTAGTGAATCGATCGCCTATATGTCAACATGAGGCCTTTCGTTCCTTGCAAATAACGCAAGACTTTCTTTACCAATTTCCAGTGCTCTATTCCTGGATTACTTTGAAATCTGCCAAGCAACCCGGTGACAAAAGCTAAGTCGGGCGCGTGCACACTTGTGCATACTTGTAGACTTCCAACCGCCGAAGCATACGGAACGGCTTTCATTTCATTGAGCTCAACTTGATTTACGGGGCATTGAAAATCCCCATACTTGTCGCCCTTGACTATAGGAGCAGGTGTAGAGCTACATTTGTGCATATTGAATTTCTTCAATACTTTTTCAATGTACGTCTTTTGGGACGAGTCCCAACATGCCTTTCGCTCTATCTCGGTGAATTTCTATGCCCAAAACATATGACGCTTCACCGAGGTCTTTCATGTCAAAATTTGAGGACAAGAATTTCTTTGTCTCATTCGGTAGATTAATATCGCTACTAGCAAGTAGAATATCATCCACATATAAGACTAGGAAAATAAATCTCCCGTTCTTGAACTTTACATAAATGCAATTGTCCTCAACATTTTCTTGGAAACCAAATTTCTTTATCGTCCCATCAAACTTCAAGTACCACTTGTCTTGAAGCTTGTTTCGATCCGTAAATGGACCTCTTTAGACGACATCCCATGTTTTCTTTTCCTTCCACGACAAAGCCTTTCGGTTGCGCCATGTAGACCCTTTCATCTAGATCCCCGTTTAGGAATGCCGTTTTTACATCCATCCGATGTAATTCTAAGTCATAATGTGCCACCAATGCCATTATAATTCGAAGGAATCCTTACAAGAGACAGGAGAAAACGTCTCGTTGTAGTCTATCCCTTCTCTTTGCGTGAAGCCTTTAGCCACAAGTCGCGCTTTAAACTTTTCTATATTCCCTCTAGAGTCATATTTGATCTTGTAGACCCATTTACGACCCTCTTGTTTTGGCTTCTTTAGGAATTTCCTCTAAATCCCAAACATCGTTGAGATTCATTGAATTCATTTCATCTTTCATGGCCTCCAACCATTTAGATGCATGTGCGCTGTTCATGGCTTCTTCATATGAGATGGGATCATTCTCCACATGAATATTTTCTGTATTATACAGTTCATAATCAGCACTTATGGCTGATTTTCTTATTCTTTGAGGCCGTCTTGGGACCTCCATACTTGGCACATTCTCTATTTGAGGCTGATGTGACTCCCTCTCATCCGTGGCAACCGGTCTGTTGGAGCACGAACGACGGGTTCCTCAATTTCATTTTGTGTTGCCGTGGTGGGATCAACAACGGGTGTTGGGCTGTGCAATGACGGGCATTCTTTGGCGCAACAACCGCGAGGTAGAGAGAAGAAAGGTTCTTGGATCATTGGCGCGGGCACAAAAACCCGTTTCTCCTCAAGATCAATCTCTCGAGCTACCGTGCTCCCCCTCATCATTTCGTCCTCCAAGAAGGTCGCATGTCTCGTTTCTACAAACTTTGTGTATCTATACGCACGGTAGAAACGATAACCTTTGGACTTTTCGGGATAGCCAATAAAATGGCAACTCACTGTTTTTGGTTCCAATTTCCCAAGACTTGGGTTGAACACTTTAGCCTCCGCGAGACTCCCCACACGCGTAGGTGAGCTAGCGATGGCACTCTTCCGATCCATAATTCATACGGTGTTTTGGGCACCGATTTACTTGGTACTCGATTAAGAATATAAATAGCGGTTTTTAACGCCTCCATCCATAAACTTATCGGTAACGTAGAATAGCTCATCATGCTACGCACCATGTCCATTAATGTGCGATTACGTCTTTCGGCTACCCCGTTACGTTGTGGCTCGCCGGTGTAGAATACTGGGCGACTATGCCATTTTCTTGTAGGAACTTTGCAAAAGGTCCCGGGACTTGTCCATATGGCGTGTGCCGACCGTAGTACTCCCCCACGGTCGGACCGCACTACTTTAATCTTTAAATCATGCTGATTTTCAACTTCAGACTTTGAATACTTTGAATTTATCCAATGCCTACGATCGTTCTTTAATTGGATAAATATAACCATAGCGGGAATAATCATCCGTGAATGTTATAAATGAATCATAACCATCCACACTTGTTACAGGAAAAGGACCACAAATATCCGTGTGTATGATCTCTAATATTCCCGTGCTTCGTGTTGCACCTTTCTTAATACTTTTAATGTATTTTCCCTTAATACACTCAATGCATTGTTCTAAATCCGAGAACTCTAGTTGAGGGAGAATGTCACTCTTGACAAGTCTCTCAATTCTCCCCCTCGAAATATGGCCCAATCTACAATGCCATAATTTCGATGAGACGTCAAGAGCTCTCTTTCTTTTCTTTTGTTTAGAGGATGATGATTCTATAGCATTGTCATTAACATTCACATCATCATTCAACACATCATTTGCATCAACATGTGCATCAACATTTGCATCATCATTCACATCACGTATGGAATAAAGCTCATGATACAAGGAGAATAAATAAAGTTTGTCTTGCAACATAGCAAGACCAATGCACTTATTATTAAACATGAGTTCACATTTGCCATTACCAAAATGGCAACAATAACCATCATAATCCAAACGCGACACACTTATTAAGTTCCTTTGAAGCGAGGGGACATAAAAAACATTCTTAAGTAAAAGTATAACACCATCGGCGAGCTCAAGAGGCAAGTCTCCAATGGCTTCCACTTCTACTTCTTCTCCATTGGCAACTCTAATGCTGCCTTCGTTTCTTCCCGTGGTTCTCGTCGAAAGGAACCCCTGCAGAGAATTTGCAACATGAATACTTGCACCGGAATCAATCCACCATGTGGATTTAGAATAATTAACATATAAGCATTCATTTACACAAGTAATTACGTTCTCACCTTTCCTTGCCATGAAGGCCTTCGGGAAGTCGGGACGAGTCTTTCTTGTAGTGTCCCTTTTTGTGGCAATGGAGACACTCATCCTTGTCCACCGTCCCCTTGCCTAGGTGACCTTGGGCTGCTGTGGCTGCTTCCCCTTCCCGGATGGACGGTAGTTCTTCTTCTTGTTGTCCTTGACAAAGTGGATAGAACCACCATTTGCCTCCCTGATCCTTTCATCCTCCTGGACACAACTAGCAATCAGCTTGTCAAAGGTCCACTTCTCGGGATTCATGTTGTAGTTGACTACAAAGTTGTTGAAGGGCTTGGGCAAGGACGCCATCACCAAGTGAACAACAAAGTCATCTTTCGGACCCAAGTCCATAGGAATCAGCTTGGAAGCCATGTCCAACATGCGAAGGATGTGATCCCTCATACCATTGCCGAGTGTCTTGCTCGGTCACCAAGCTGCTTGATCGGTGAGTGGCATAAATCTTTGAAGAGCCGGTGAGCCGACTCTTGATCCTCTCCGGATACTCGGTGACCGTGTCACAATCCGGGATTGAGCCCAAGATGGAGGGCTCAATTGTGTTCTTCACCACGACCAAACACTTCTTGTTGGTGGATCTCCACTTATAAGCTGTTCAAGTCATAAGCGGACCTCACGGGGGCATGGTCCGGCTCCCGCGCTTGAAGGCGGCAGACGGACTCCTCTGCGCCCCTCACGGGGCGGCGAGGCTCCTACGGACGGGGTGTAGTCAACACCCGAGTCCATCTCTCCCGACACAAAAGCTAGGTCCGGTCTAGCCTTCCAAGCCCCGTAGTTATCCCCCTTCAACGTCGGGATATCCTTGATGCGGCTCATCAAGGAGGGTCCGAAAAAACAGCCATTTAAAGTGAGAACGAGAATATCATGAAATAACCAAAATATGCATTAAAATCTACATCACCGTTGGGCGAGAAAATAGATATAATGCATAAACCATGAAGATACAACATAATCATCATAACTATGATATTGTAATTAACAACTTTGGTCGAGAAAATCACAATATCACAGAACAGAATTAATGCTACTAAAATTAAAATTCTCACGTTGGTTCGAAATTTAATTTTAGAAAACATCAAATAACATCATGTATCATCAATACGCAGCGGAAAAACATTATAATCATGTATGAACAGTAGCAAAACATCATTATTTACGCTCTGAAATTTTATCCCGTTGGTTCAAAAATTTTCGGAGGCAAAATTATTCCATTATGCAAACAATTGCATTAAAAACTGATATAAAACAGTCAAAACATTAAAATTCATGTGCTACTGTTCAAACTTGAAATTTCAGCCCATTTCAATTTTAGGCCCGCCACTCACGGCAGCGTGCAAAAGGAATGCGGCCCATTTCTCACGACGGAGTGCTAAAAACAATTTCGGCCCGACAGCCGGCGGGCTGGGCCACGCATTCGGCCCGGCGCTCGCAGCTGCGCCTCCCCGCGTCGATCCGAGCCGTCCATTGCGATGGACGGGCGTGCGGCTCTTTCGGCGCAACAAAACCGGCCGGGAGAGCCACCCCGGAACCCTAACCCCATTCGTTTTCTCCTCTCCACCCACCGCTCCTCGAGGCGGCGGCGGAGCGGCTTGCTCGCGCGGCGCGCACGGCCGACGGCCGCGGCCGGCGGCGGTGGGGCTAGCTACGCCGGCGCGAAGCCCGGCGGCCGCTTGCCCCTCTCTCTCTCTCGCCCTTCTCTCTTCCTTTCTCTTGCTCCACAAACCGACGAGCGGCGGCGAGCGGACCGAGCGCGGCCGGGACGGCGGCCGCGACGGCGAGTGAAGGAGGAGGAGATACGGCGCCGCCGCGAGGACCCTCGCCGGCGCGCGCGCTCACCCGAGAGTGAGCGCGTCGCCGTCGAGCGTTCTTGCGACGGTGCGCGTCATAACATCCCGCGCCGCCGTGCGGCCGCGGTTACATCTCCACCTCCGGCGACCGGAGATGGAACATCGACGGCAAAATCCGGGTTAGTAACCGATCTACTCGTCCCATACTCGGATCTAGGGTTAGGGTTTGCATTGACCGAAAAACTAAACATGATTCGATCTCCTTTTCTACTACTTCTAGCCGATGCTAAAACCAACCATGGCTACGATACCAATGTTAGATCTACTAGGACCTTGCATCGATCTAGATAAACATGTGTAGTAGAAGCATGCATTTCGGGTACATACACCGAGAGAGAGAGAGAGAGAGAGGGGGAGGGTTACCGACCGGAGGCGGCGGAGGGGTAGCCGGGGCCGGAGAGGTTCGCGGAGGAGGACCCTTCGCCGTTGTTGGCCATCGGAGCGCCGGTGAGGAAGTCGAGCGCGCGAGATCCGGAACGGGGTCGGACGTCGTTGCCGGCGGAGTCCTTCGGGCCTCCAGCGGCACCGACCGGGGACGGCGGCGGAGTGCGGAGTCGACGTCGTGGGTGGCGGCGGCTTCCCGTCACCGGCTGCGCGTCCTCGAGATCGGCTAGGGTTTGTGGGGTGAGATGGTGGCGGCGAACGGTGAACTTAGATCCTCGTGCCGTGCGGCCCCCACCCCCTTATTTATATGCGCGAGTGTGACGGGGCCCACCAGCCACTGTTTGAGCTGGCGCCCCGATCAGGGCGCTGTCAAGGGATATGGGCCTTTGAACCCATACGTGTGGAGATCAACCTAACA